>CM062812.1:970753219-971273811 GCA_031772625.1 Pinus tabuliformis
TTATACCAGCAATGATTATACGCAGAAAAAACTCTCCACACAGGTTAGACAACAGTCCAACACACACCAGCACCTTCACGCCTCCACCGTTGCGCCAAGCCTCCAACTCGCTCTGATACCACTTATTGGAGATCAGATGCACATCAATTTAAATCAAATACACAGCAGATAAATCAAGCACATAAAGAGATAGGAATTAACGTGGTTCACCCAACCAATCTGGGCTGCGTCCACACAACATAGGCATTGGAAATCTTATTAATCAAATAGGAAATTACATAATTCAATCCTCACAAACTCTCACCCTCATTCCAAACAATCCGAATGGTTGCCTGTTTTATAGCAAAGGGAATCTAACAACTTCATTAACTCACTTTCATCAAATATAGGAGGCATTAATCATCTCCCAACAACCTGGAGCTAATCTAGGAACTGATTCCTATTGTTGTCATCTACTGAGATTTTGCCTATCTCATGAAAAACAGAAAATCTCAACAGATTATAATAGGCTCCAGAAATTCAATCTTGCAAGAGATTGGAGGACAACCTTTATTTGCATCTGCAAAAGTTTGACATACTCAATTATTTCATCCAACATCGATGCTCTGTCCATCTGCATATATAACAGCAAATTTAGAAATTGTTCCATCAATGTAATATAAAGAACAAAATCAAAAGAACTTAAAACAACACAGTACCTTGGATTCAATCATGGCAGGGTATTACAATCACGGATAAATGAAGGTATGCTCTTACCATCAGGGATTTTCTATTCTATTACTCATATAAAACAGGAATATTAATACGTCATTCAAGAATGCCTCTTTAATGCTCCTGCAATGCTTTTAAGTTTTGTCCAATTCTCTCTCTCCGTTCCTGCCAGATAATTGGAAACCATCTTGAGACTAAAAGATTTGAAACAGAGGAGTTTCAGAATATTTTTTCACTCGTTCAGCTACATTGTGAGGATCCGTAGCTTGACCTCAAACAGCCTTTGCCCTTACACGGATCCTTGGAGCACCATTCAAAGCTTCTCCACCAGCTGCCCTGTCAACATCACCCATGTCTTGCAAATGATTTCCGATATGTTGTTTCTAGCTATAGACTTACAGAAATTTTGTATCACAAGCTACCCGAGAGACTTACAAAGCTTTTGTATCACAAGCTACATAAGAAAGTTCTCTTCTTACAGAGCTTCTTTATTACAAGCTACCGGGATAGTTCTTTTCTTACAGAGCTTCTGTATCACAAGCTACCGAAGACAGTTCTCTTCTTACAGAGCTTTTGTACCACAAGCTACCCAAGGCAATTTTCTTCTTATAACACTGGCAGGTCACCATTAACCAAGCCTCACTTTCAAATGAAGGAAAATGTTTGTTAGGACGAAGTCAATCCTTTTTCGGGTAAAATCCAACTTTCAACTACTTATTGCAAATAGTAAACAGAAAAGTAGGTTTTCAGGCGAAGCAATTCATCTATTTTAAATTAAAATTAAAATAATTTTTATTTCGTGTAATTTTTATTCTTGTGTGTACAAAATAGAGATTGACCCTCTTAAACATAAAGAGAAATATTTAAAAAATATACTTTGTATATTTATGGTTAAAATAAAAATCATTATTATTTTTATGTATACAAATTAAAGATTGATTCGTCAACCATTAAAAAAAATATTTTAATTAATTACGCCAATAAGTGTTCTGTATTATTATTTTTATGTGTACAAATTAAAGATTGATCCGTTAACCGTTAAAAAAAATTATTTTAATTAATTAGGCTAATAGGTGTCCCTTATTAGAATGGGCAAGTTAATCATTTTCTTAATTAATATTTTTGATCAGATGGCCTGAATTCAAAGATGCCAGGTCACTAAATAAATTAATGAAATTCGCAACAATAACTTTCATGCATGTCTAGAACACATGTTTAAGCCATACTTAAATTAGTCTTTTACAAAGCATGATTAAAAATTTACTATGCATCTTGTTGATAATCACGTATGTAGGATTAATAAAAAATGAAAAAAAAAGACTGTCGAACACCTGTCTTTCAAAGTGGCTTTGAAAGTGGTCCCTTTGCATTCTGAAAGGTATGAATGGTTGAAGCATAAGGACACGTTTTAATCCATTAGAATGAAGGTTGAAGAATTTATGCCCAACAATCATCCATAACCATGACAATGAGGTATGTAGGGATAAATTCGAGTAATAAGGACACGTTTCATGCATTAAAATGACGGTTGAAGCTTTTGTGCCTGACAATCATCAATAACCATTAAAATGACGGTTGAAGCATTTGTGCCCGACAATCATCAATAACCAGGACAATGAGCTATGTATGGCATTGATTGATGAAACATTTCTTTAATTCAATTAAGTATAGTCGAAATATGAAACGTTCTACCTATTCGTATTCTCCTCCACCACGGGTTTTGATTTTTTAGTTACATTACAAAAGTTCGAACCTCATAGTATGGCCCATTTCACATATTATAATCAAATTCTCCATGGATACATCCATTTCATTCTTAGCACTTAAGGTTGTTGGAATTGTTGAAGGATAACTGGAATGCTCGTTTCTCCCGGCTTGTATCTCGTAAAAAGGATGGAAAATCTCATTGTGTTTTTAATTGTTTTCAAGCTCTCGCGACTATCTCTGATAATTTGGTGTAGTTCATGTCTGATTGAATTATTCCCTACAATTTTTTCAGGTTTCAGTATTGGAGAAATTCTTTCTCAGTGATTGTCAAACGCTCCGTGGATGCATGCATTTCTTTGTTAGCACTTAAGATTGTTGGAATTGTTGAAGGATAACTGGAATGTTGGATTCTCTCAGCTTCTATCTCGTAAAAAGGGTGGTAAATATCATTGAATTTTTAAATGTTTCCAAGGTCTCGTGGCTGTCTCTGATAATTTGGTGTAGTTCCTGTCTGATTGAATTATTCCCTATTATTTTTTCAGGTTTTAGCATTGGAGAAACGCTTTTTCAGTGATTGTGTTTTTAATTGATTCCATGTTTTTGCGGCTGTCTCTGATAATTTGCTGTAGTTTGTGTGATTCAATTATTCCTTACTATTTTTTCAGGTTTCAAAGGTGTTCAGAAATCGATCTTACAGGTATGTACAATTTTTCTTTCCACGATATTTTTCCACTTTAATTGAAATGAGATGACTAGCCCGTAGAAGAAAAAGAAGGGAATCGATTGTGTATAAAATCTTCATGATATCATTGGCCCATAGAAAAAAAAAGGCTTGGTCTTTTTAATGCTCTCCAAAAATTTATTGCTTCTCTAGCATTGATCATCTCACAAAAGAGTCGAAACTTAAAACAAATTCACAACCTTTACAAACCCTTAAATCACACATCTATAAACTACCCCTTAGAAAACCTTTAGTTACATATGTTTTTAACACATAAATCTCTTATCCGCGCATATTTCCTTATCAACCATTTACAAAGGAAAATGCGCACATAAACATAGCTTTCCTCCCTTCCGTACAACCTTGTAACGTTTCCTAAGGTTTAACCCCATCACAATCAGCCATCGGTCCTTACACGGTCATATGTATATATATGTATCTTCATCACCCCTTCCACTCTGATATGCGATATAGGAGCATTAAAGTATGTTTTGGCATTAAAGAACTTTAACAGAAATATATGGATTACGTAGGAAACCCACTCTCACTCATATATATAACGGATCTCAAATTTTATAGATTCACCAGTATATACCCATTAGTTTCGGGTCTCCAAGCCTTTCCATTACGCACTCTGATCTGCGCTTCCTTCGATTGTGATTGGCGATCAGATCTTGACCATTGATCCGATCCATGATCCGACGCTAGAGATTAAGTTGCGCGATCGCATATCGCTCAAGCTCAATGCCAAAGTTATTCTACTTACATACGCCAATCTGATATCTTTACAGAAAGAGTCAGGACTTAAAACCACTTCACAACCTTTACAAAAACTTACATCACACATATATAAGCTTCGCCTTACAAAATATTTGGTTACATATGTTTCTAACACATAAATCTCTTATCAACTCATAATTCCTTATAAACTATTTACAAAGGAAAATGCCCACATAAACATACCTTTCCTCCATTCCATACACCCTTGTCATGTTTCCCAAGGTTTAACCTCATCGCAATCGGTCATCTGTCCTTCCACGGTCATACGTATATATATGTATCTTCATCACCCCTTCCACTCTGATATGTGATATTGGAGTGTTAATGTATGTTTTAGCATTAAATCACTTTGACAAAAATATATGGATTACATAGGAAACCCGCTCCGAATCATATATATATAGCGGATCTTAAATTTTATAGATTTGCCACTATAAGCCCATCGGTTCCGGGTCTCCAAGCCTTTCCTTTGGGCACTCCAATTTTCACTTCCTTTCATTGCGATTTGCAATTAGATCTTAACCGTGGATCCGATCCATGATCCGATGCTTGAGATTAAGTCGCACAATAGATATCGTTCAAGCTCAATGCCAGAGTCCTTTCGCTTCCATATGCCGATCCAATGTCTTTATGGACCCGATAGGGATATAAACCATTCCCTATGATATTTCACATTTGGAAGTTGATTCCTATTGTGTATTTCATCGTTTGTTTGTGTAATTTGGTTTTCTAGTTGCAGGAGTTAAACTGTATAATGAGCCTGGCGATGCGATATTTCGTGTTCCCGATTCGATTTGCGATCTGATGGTTCGGATTAACTCACGCGGTCACATATCTCTCAACCTCAGTGCTAGACTCCTTCCACTTCCATACACCGATCTAATATCTTTACGGACCCCATAGGGATATAAACCATTCCCTATAATATTTCAAGTTCGACACTTGGTTTCGACTGTGTTTTTCACTATTTCTTAGTGTAATTTGGTTTTCCTCTTGGGGGAATGAAATTGTATAATGACCCCGCCGATGTGATATATTGCCTTCCCGATTCAATCTCAGCTTTTTATCTTCCTAGATCTAACAATTCTTGACCATCAATCTTCACTCCTCCGCTCGTTCCTTTTACTTAGAATTTATGCTAAGTCTTCATTTTTTTATCTTCTTTAAAGGTTTCGTTCCGCTGTTATTTTGCCACACACTCTTCCTTCTAAGCTTTGATTGGTCCTTCTAATGGATTCAACACCCCATCTCGATCCTCATGTTAATGTATTCTATGTCTGGTTGATGCACTTCACTTGCGCACACACACACACACACGCGCGTGCGCACACACACACACACACACACACACACACACACACACACACACACAAATATATAGTTAGATCAACTTCCACCATTCGATGGTTACACTTATTCAATTTGGGATTATATCTCTAGACATATATATAAATCAATACATAATTACAAAGTAAGTTTAAGCAATGTAATTTCTCTATGACACTTTATAAGTATTTCATGATTACTTATCTTTCCTACATTTATACACAAATTCTTAGTTTTGAAATCATAAGGTTCAATAGTCTCAACTATTGCTTCACATATCAGCTCTTCAAAGTGAACTTCATCTCCTCCTTGCACAAAAGCTTGTTCCTGTGTTTTCATGGTTTCAAATATCAATGTATTATCAAATTCTTTCTGCTGCAACAAATCACTACTTCTCTCATTTAACAAACATTTTCCATCCTCCTTTACCTATGAGTTTTTATCTTCTCAAAGATATTTCTCCATACTTCTGACAACTTCAAACTATTGGTCATCCTCTGTAAAACACTCCTTTATTAGTGTTCCTTCTCCCAAAGTTAAATCGTCTGCATAGGTTCATTCCTTCTTAACGTCTTTCAGTAGATGTCCTTCCTTCTTAGTGACTATCTCAACAACTTCCATGGCTATTTGCATTGTGTCTATCATCATGGTGGATTCATGATCCTTTACTATGTTTTCATGATCCTTTACTATGTTGTAAATTATGTATTTATGTTACTTTTAATTTTATCCAACATTAAATTGTTTTGTTGATATCAAATGCCTATTTTTTTCACTATTAGGTGATTTCAATATTTCATCATGGATCCAGCTATTTGGAGTTCTCTTCCTTTCAAAGTTCTTGAACTTGTCTTGCTATGGCTCCCTTTATCAGTTGTGATAAAGTTTGGCACTGTATGCAAAAAATGGAAGAATTCTTTGTAAAACCCTTCTTTCTTTTTACGTTGCATGAATGTCTCCATGAACCAATTTGGATTTCTCATTCATTTGCTCAATAATGAAGACAATTGGTTTGTTTCCCAATACCTTAATCAGAATGGCCATATATATCAATTTCAT
Source organism: Pinus tabuliformis (assembly GCA_031772625.1). Lineage (NCBI taxonomy): Eukaryota > Viridiplantae > Streptophyta > Pinopsida > Pinales > Pinaceae > Pinus > Pinus tabuliformis. The sequence continues at coordinate 970,759,524 of CM062812.1, forward strand.
TTGGGATTCATAGATTCGAGATACAAAGTAGAGTGTGTTGTTGGACCAATGGTGGTTTTATCCTTACCAACAAAATGCTCCCAAACACACAACTATTTTGTATCAAATCCATTTACAAAGGCATTTAAAAACATAGGGCTAGTACGAATTGGAGACTCGGGGTTCTTTTCATTATTGGAAAATGTAAGCAGCAGAAAATATGATTGGGTTCTTCTAAAACATATCTTTGATGGAATGCAGTCAGAATTTTATGTTTGTAGTAGTCTTGATAGGGTATGGCAAAGGGCTATTATTCCATTTGGTGGCACTTCACCCCCCAAGAATGTAGTGTTTTATAAAAGTAAATTGCTTCCGTTGTATCTCGGCAAGGAGTACGAAGATTATCCTCGGTACGGGTATACAATCTACTCGTTTGACGTAATAAAAAATGAGTGGGGTTTTCCATTTGTTCCAATCAGTGACATACGTTGTATGTCGTTAGCAATATGCTTGAATAGTTGATATGCCTTGTCAATGATGGGTCCACTTCTGTATGGTCAATTGAAGAATTAGATCATTTCCAATTTATTCAACCATGTTTTGAACGATGAATTGACTACTTTGAAGATGATTGGGGTTTCAGATAGAAGTTGTTGGAAGAAATTTCTGCATATATAAATAGCAAATGTCCTGGATTTCTTCCGTTCCGAGCAGTACATGGTCTGGTTCTTATGTGTAACTGCAGTGAAGTTCCTTTCCTATTATATGACATGGTAACTCACATCTATTTTCCAATAGATATTCGTAATTTAACTAATGAGCAGATGTGTCGGTTTTGGTACTTAGCACAAGAAGACTGCAATGATCTGATTCAGTATGGAGATGTTTTTGTAATCGCTGCTCATATGGATTCTATTGATGAGATTCCACCTTTGGATATGTTGATGGATTCTTAGGATATTAGTATTCTTAGGAGTTCTTATAAATATTTCCATTTTATATACTCTTTGTGGTTGTGGAAAATATTTCCATTTTTTCCTTTATACATACTATGTGTCTTTATGGTAATACTTTAAAATTATGTTTGTATCGATATTTGTGACGTAAAATATTTAATATTGTTTGGCTAAAGTTTTCTTATTTACATGTAGATGTTTCTCGATGTTATGCTTTTTTCTTTGTTCGTATAGTTATAATTCCTATGATTTATGTTATAGATTATACCTTTAATGGTTTTTGTCATTGATTCTCAAACAATTTTATATCTTTATGTTCATTTTAATATTTATATTTATATTTTGATAGTATATATAGTTCCAAATTTTTAGATTCTTGTGTCGCAATAGTATGGGTTCCATTTTGTTTATAATATGATACATGGAAATTTAGACTTCTTTTTTCGTTTGATCCATTTGGAGGAATTCATTTGTTTTTTTGCCATTTTGAATTTTTTTGTTTTTGTTTTCAGGCACGACAAAAAAGCCTTATACATTTTCATAAGTTTATATGGTTTGAAAAAAATTAAGATATACACTTATTATGTTCCATGTTTCTGATTGCATAAAGAAAAATTATTATTCATTGTATGCATGCCATATGAAGGCACAAGCATGCATGGAAGAAAAATAACTTTGTCAAAACAATCACATGAGAGATATAATGAAAGTCATCGTTTGTGGTATCAATGGTGGGCTCCAGTATTGCAGCAATGATGTTGGAACTCTTGGGACTCCCTTCTTTAATTTTATCAACCCGGTAGTTCATAACAAACTTGGAAGCGACGGTGCTATATGCACAAGTACTAGCTCTTGCCTCAAGTTGTCACTTGATCAGCTGGAAGAAGTCCGCTAGGAGCTTAAGCCAACTTCTATGAGCTCTTAGAAGAAGCTTTTAACTATGATGGATGAAAGCTAACTCAAAGGAGGCTAATCTACTTGCAGAAAGAAGCTAAAAGCTGAAACAAAATGCAAACCCTAACAAACCCTAGTTTTACCGACTAACCCTACTAGTGCAAGAAAAGAGATGAAAGTTGTTGAAATGGATGCGATTGAATCTTGGAAAGGTAAAATGCATGTGACGAAGCTACTTTTGAAGTTAAATTTTAGAGAAAAACATATTTTTGTACTTTTGAGTAATCTTGTAGAATTATTATGCATGTGCTTTAACTGTTTTTGATTGTGCAGAGGTTGATTAGAGAAAGGAAATGGAGTAGGTGCTTGCAGGAGGTTGGGAAGGTGATAATAGGGCCTAAGGGGTCCCTAACACCATTCTAGAGAATTTCATAGCGATCAAATCTCGGAAAACTGCTCACTTGAACTTCTACAGAAGTCTAAAGGGATTCTACATGATGTTCTACAAGAAGTTCTACAGGAATAGCCAAAAGAGGATTTTAGAGGATTGATGGAGAAAAGATGGTGGGGAAGTGGAGATGAAGGGTGGATAAGGTTATTAAAAGGTATGGGACTTGGTAAATGAAACTTAGAAGAGATGAAGGTAGTTGGATTTGCTCAAGGATGGGGAAAGCAATGTTGCACAAAAATATAGAAATTAGGGCAAATTGGGAAAGTGTAGCGAATGGAGAGTAGGAATCTTCAATTAGGGGCTGGAATAGGTTGGATGATGGAGGAAGCGTAGGTAGGAATGTATTACAGGTACTCTGCACACTATCTTTTAAAACTGATCAACCAAATACTAGAAAAACCAAAGATCTATCTACTTTGACCTAATCTGACCTAATCTGACTAGTAACAAAGCAAGATCTTAACCTAAATAGCAGAAATTATTCTACGAATGCAAGGAAAGAAAATAAAATTACACAAAGGAGGTACTAGAACTTGGTTTGGGACCAACCCCAAGAGCTACAACCTCCTAAGAAAGCTCAAAGCTGGTTCAAAGTGAAATTTATCTCCATTACTAAGAAATAATCATGTCACAAAACTGTTTATAGCAAGAGCTCGAAAATGAGCTGAAAGGTAAAGCTGCACTAAAGTGCGAAAAAAAAATTGTTCAATACCTAAACTACAAAGACTTGAAGCCTTCCTACTTATGCACCACGAGGAATCCCAACATCCCTCCTTAACTTTAGGGGCTTGGCTCCTCAAAACTGCAGTTAGTCAGCCACTTCACAAAATCTGCTTGGCTGCCCCTTGAAATCATCTTTGGTTGTCTGTTGAACTCCAAGCTGATGGTGGAGAACTCGAGGAAGGGGTCATTTAGTGCAAGAGGCACCCTTCCTACAAATCCTCACCCTTGTTCCTTCGTATTTGGTTGTCAACTTGGTCATAAATGCTTGACCTTAGTCCAAAAGATGTCCAAAAATCTGCAATAAGCATGTATTAGACTTTATGGTCAAGTGACTATTCTTGTTCGTTGAATTAACATAAATACATTCAAAAGCATGCATAAAACTATGAAGAATGGTTAACTAATCAAGAATAATAGGTAAAATGAGTCCATAAAGTTACCCATTTTTGGGGCTCATCATCACCCCCCTATTGAATGTGTTGCTCATCCTCTGAGCAACTAATCGAGCTCATCATCTTTGATTGCTTTGACTGCCTCTCTGACATCCCAGGCTTCTGAGGTGATGTCCTTTTCTTGGTCATGAAACCCTGCTTTTCTCTCTACTTTCTCCCATTGCCCTGTTCTTCTTCTTCTTTGACCCCTTCCAGTAGTCCCAAAAGCAATGGAGGACTGAAATTTAGGCCAATCCAGTTGGCCTTCAAATTTTGCACTGATTTTTTATAAAGTGGCACTCTCGCCAAAGCCTCCCTCATCCTTTTTGGGGAGTGGTACTCTCTTATTTTCAGACTGTGGGACAAGGTTTTCCATCTCCTTGTACAAGCATTGATGCAGTTATCACCCAATAGTCTTTCTATGTCCTCACAGTGAGCAATTGCTTGAGCTTGCCTTTCAATGTAATCTGGAAGAGCCCAATGGTTGTGGGCAAGGTGCTGATGGGCATATACTAAAGCTAAGGGATCTTCTGGTTCTACCCTAATCATGAGTGGCTCACTTAGCTCCCTGTCCATAACTTTCCAAATTTCTGTTGCCCTCTTTTCCTCATGGCTTAACGAAGAAGCCATGACCATGAGTTGCACATCTCCAAATGCAGTGCTAGGGTCCCATAGATTCATGTTTAGAAACGCCAAGTTGTGTAAATAGAATTCTGCTATCTTGGCATTATCTTCAGTTGAGCTATTGTCACACGATACATGAATTGATTGTAATTCTGAAATGGAGTAGTGCCCCTTTGGGTCAGTTTGTTAATTTGAAATTGCAACCATTGGCCTTTAAGGTATAATGCATAAGATTTGGAAGGTTTCCTACATTGTAAGGCTTCTATTGCCCAACTGGCCATGCAGGCCAATTGGGCCTCTTTCTCTTGCAACTGCTATTTCAAACCTTGTATTTCTTTTGCTTCCTGAGATTCCTGTTCTTGTAGCAGTTTTGCCAGCATTTCCACATTAGCTTGTAGCTCTTCTTCTTTCTATTGTGTCTCAGCTGTGTCCTTGTCTACTAGAGGTCCTCCTTACTACTGTTTCCCTCCCAAAATGGATAGCCTACCTCCCTTGTGGACTTCCTGTAGCTGCAACTTTTTTTTAGCAGATCATTCTCCTCATGTAGCTTAGCTCTTTTGCATATTTCTACATGTCTTACCATGGCCAATTCTTCTCTTAATTCTTTTAGCTTCTCCTCCATGTGGCCTATGTCCTCAATTCCTTTAGATTTGGTGATTTTCATCCATGTGTGTGTTCTAATCCTCTCTTTCTCTAATTCAAAAATAATTGCACAACAATTTTTTGTGGGATGATTTTCCCACCCTCTAACAGATTGTAATATGAACCCAAATCAATTTTAGGGGTAGGTTCAGGTATTTCTTCTATTTTTTTATGCCCTTGTGATTGTTTAGCTACCTTTTCCTACAATTTCTCAGCCTCTTTCAACTTTGCTAGAGTTTCCTGTATAGATCTTCCAGCTTCTCGTAGAACTGCCTTTGAGTCCATCGACTTAATTTTCTCTTTCCATGTAGAGGTTTTAGGGCTTCCTCTTTCTTAGGTGATGGATATCTTAGAAGGAGACTCTTCCTTCTATTTAGTGGGTGAGTACTCAATGACAATCGGTTCCTTGGACGGTGGCTAAGGTTTGCCTACTTTGATCCTTGTGCTTTTTTATGGCTTTGAAGTACATGGAGGTCATTTTTCTCTTTACTTTTTGCTTTATAGGTGTGATTAATGCAGTGAGCACAGTTGTTGCCTCCCTTGCCAACATCTAAGGTGATTTCTCTTCCTGCTATTCTTTTTCTTTGCTTCCTGTAGAAATCTCGGTGTCCATTGTTTCTCTCTGTATGACTGATATTTTAGGGTGTGCCTTTCCCTCTTCTCTTTGGGTGCCTGCTTTGGTTGTGGTAGACTTCATTTGGGCTTTCTTAACCTTTTCCTTTCTACTCTGCATCCTCTTTTCCCTTGGTGTTTTTGTTGTTTTTTATTTCTCTGTTTTTGGTTTAGCAGTCTTGCCAATTTCTTTATTTTCTTCCTGTGCTTTGCCCTTTACCTGAATGTCCTATGCTCCCTCATCATTGTTCTTCTCAATTTCTTCATTTTTCTCCCCCTCCTCACTGCTGGATGGGGTGATGTTCTCAACCAAAGTTCTAATGTTACCCTCCCTGCACATAGTTCTGAAGGTTTCCCAAGATATGGGGACAATGTAGGTCTGTAAAGCATCCTACACTAACAGTTTGATGTGCCCATGATGGGCCAACTAATCTGGGATCCCTTCATTTATCTTTGTACCACATTCAATTAAGGACTAAAGAAGGAAACATGGGATGCTCAGTTTCTTGGCTGGAGGCAAGTCAATCCCATGCCTTAATTCACACAACAACCTGAAATGATATCCATAGATGATGTTAAACCTCCCTTCACATGTGATGTACTTAATAATTTGATAACTAACTTCACTCCAAAGAGGAGGCATGTTGGTTCTTCTAACCCCGTTTTTGTCTTCTACAGGATGCTCCTCGGACAGAAAAAATGTTTTCTTAGCAATTTGGCCCAGTGACCTCTCCTCTTTGCTCCATGGGAGTCCCAATGGTAGAACAATGATTCTACTAATGAGCTCAGGGATAAGTTCTAGGGTCAAACCCCTAAAACTAACTGTGGCATGTGTCTTTGAATGTGGTCTGAGGGACATTAAAAAATCTTCACTTATTTCCTTATCATAACCCTGAATTTTGTCAAAGAAGGAGATCCAACTTGCCTAAGTGAAAAAGTCCACCACCTCAGGGTGCTCATGCGACTTGCTGGAGTCTGAGGCTTCTTTCCTTATGAATCCTCCTGCCATGGTGTTGAGTGCTCTTTTTTCATTTTAACCAGAAAGGAAAATGCTCAAGAAAACAAACAGTCAATTCACTGCAATAGAGGATAGCTGAATCCGGTTTCTTCTGAACCCAAGAAGGAATTTCTTGTGTTTTTCTTACAAAATCAAGTAACAATAATTCTCCTATTTTAAGACTACTGTCACCCAAAATTTGACTGTCTATTTATGAAAATAAAAATAAAATTATAGGTCAAAGTATTGGACATTGGTTCTCTTTTCAGCACATACATAAGTATGTAAATTTAGTTTTTTTTCACACACACGGCTGGACCCTACTACTGCAGGTATCTTCCTTACAGGAGAATCTAAAGATGATGAGGATATTTCAAAATGCAGAGGAAGAACTGGGTAAACTTGGTGAAATGTGTAGGCAAACTTTTACGTTTTTTCCTCAATGCACAGGCAGACTTCCACTTCCTTTTTCAATCTACTGCCATGTTCAATTTACCACCTTACTCAAACAAATCATGTATACAGGAGTTTTCTCAAGCCTACCTCATTTGGAGCTTTGATATTCAATGAAAATTCCAGGCTTCCCTTCTACGGAGCTATTCTCTATCTTTCTTGTAGAATCCTTCCTGTAGAAAGCTCCTAGTTCTGTAGAATGAAATTGTGCTTCCGACAGAACCCGATAGGTGAGAGATTTTCAAAAATAGGCAAAAAAAATACTGGAGGATGACTAGTTAATTTTTTGAGAAGCGGTGGATGCGTACTCCAGTCAAGAATGGTATCAGTGTAGAATGAACAGAGGGTGGTGCATGACTCAACTGAGCATCTTTCAATTACGGCGTGATTCATGGTGAGGGGATGAGGTGGCTGGACCAGACAATTGATCCGATGTCACATCCATAATGTTTTTGGATGTTTGTGACCACCATCACCTCCTCTCTCCCGTTATCTACCACCACCACTACCAGTCCCGACTATTTCTTCCTAAATGGAAACTCCACACGTGCTGGATGCACATATAATTGCAGTTTTGAATTTAGCAGAGCTTGTTTGGATTCCATGAGGATGTGTAATCGGCTGAGGGTTGCCAGTTGACTAGCCATTGTTTCAACTCAATCTGAGCCATTTCCATAGTCATACAGCTTTAAAATATAATTTGTGCAATTGAAGAATGAGTTTAGGCACTTACCTGCGTGGTCACATCTGTGTTATGTAGATTTCGGGTTTTGGAACCCATTCCTTCATTTTTTGTTGCTGCATGCATATGGCATGCTTGGCCTCTGTTGTTGCTAATGTTCATACGTTTAGGTAGAGCTCCATGCATGATTATTCCACCATACTTTGTTGTCCCTGTCTAGGAAGTCCTATAGCTATTTCTCCTCCTGGAATGCAAGCTAGAATGTGCAGGGCTATACTGTTGATGAGGGTTTCAACTGATGAGGAATCTAGCTGGAGGGTATAGTGAGTGGAAAATTGTTGCTTGATTTGTTATTAAAAAGTTTTTGTTGGAAATATGAAGAAAATAGGATTCCTGTGTTTGATTGTGCAGGAACATAAAAAAATGAGTAAAATGGAGGTGTAAAAAGATGGAAAACGGCAACATATGGTGATATGTGGAAACAAGGATGTTGACGGGCCGCATAGGAAAATTCCCAACCTTCAGATTCTCTTCTAACATCAATGTTGGCTCCTCTGTAAGTTATACAAGATATTCTTGTAGAAGACACAAAACTTCCTATAGAAGGTGAAATCTTAGCCCGAATGAGATCAAATCTTAGGAAAGGGTAGTGGTCATGGAGGAATGGATTGTGAGGGACGCTTGCAGCTTGGTGCTGGCCTCTGTCTTTGTCTTATGTGATCCTCCTAACCTTTAATGTCCTCCCTACAACCTGTAATGATTCAACAGAAATTAGGTTTATTTTTCTTTATTTTTTTCCTTTTTCTTTGTTTTGTTTTTTAGTCTGAGACAGCTCGGGTGCCTCTAGGAGGTTTTCACCCTCACTGTCTGCCCTGGGTGCCTATAGGAGGTTTCCACCCAAGGATATTTTATTTTTTTTCCTTTTTCCTTTTTTCTTTTTTTGTTTTTTCAAGGTGTGGGCGGAGTGGAGATAGGGGCCTGCTCCACTACCAACACTGATTCATCCAGAGTTTCAATGAACTCCTACTTAGAAAGGGGCTTCCTATATATTTTCAATCGATGCCCATTCACGATCATGGGGATGGCTTCTTCATCAATGGTCCCGATAAGGACTAAACCATTGTCGTTGAATTTATCCACTGTATATGGTCCTAGCAATCTTGTTGTCAGCTTCCCTTTGAAATCCTTGTATCTTGAATCGTATAACAACATCCAATCTCCTGGCTAAAATTGCTTTTCTTTAAGGTGTCGGTCACGTCATATCTTCCTTTGGAGTTGGACCACCTCTGAGTGGAGAAGAGCCTGCATTCTTTATTCATCTAGTCCATTCACCTGAAGTAATCTTTCCAGTTGTGCCTAGTTGAGATCTAGGTCCAGCTGAGCTACCAACCTCAATGTGTTCTATTCAAATTCTATGGACTGCAATGCCATCTTCCCATAGACCAGCTCATAAGGTGTGAAATTTGTCATAGTTTTCCAAGTAGTGTTGTAGGCCATGTGGCCTCAACCAAGCAATCTGCCCAATCTTTTCTACTGCTGGTCGCCACTTTAGTCAAAATCTCTTCCAAAGCTCGGTTAGTGACTTCCACCTATCCATTTGCTTGCGGATGATAAGGGGTGGAAGTTCTATGCTTAATCGAGTGATGAGCGAGCATGTCCTCAATCAGGTTAGAGGTAAAATGAATTCCTTGATTTGTGACTAACTCTCTTCGGTAGCCAAACTTGTAGAAGATATTTTCCCTCAAAAATTCAGCCACTTTTTCTTCTGTTGCTGCCTTTGTTGCCTTTGTTTTTGCCCACTTTGTTAGGTAGTCCGTGCACACAATGATGTAAGACTTTTGTTTTGAAGGAGGGTTGATAGGACCCACAAAGTCCATGTCCCACTTCTCAAATGGCTTGAAAGTCACTTGAGGTTCGAGGAGCATTTCATCCCTTGGAGTTGGCTTCCCCATCCTTTGACATCGGTCACATTGGCTGATATATCTCCTGACATATTAATGAAGAGTGGGCCAATAGTAGCTTGCCTGTAGAATTTTGAAAGCGGTTCTTTTTGCTGCAAAGTGGCCTCCACAGGGCCCATCATGACAGGTTAGGAGGATGTCAAAAACTTCCTCCTCCCTCACACAATGCCTCAAAATCTAATATGGGTGAAGTTTAAACAAGCTTCCCCCAATCGAAGTGAATGGGGTGCTTTTCCTCACAATCTTTCTTTTCCCTTTTGAGGATAGGTGTGGTGGGAAATGTGTTGAAACCAAGTAATTTTCCATATCAGCAAACCATGGAGAGAGCACTGAAATAGAGAACAGGTGTTCATCTGGCATTTGATCATCCACTATCCCTTCTTCACCTGCAGACAAATCTAGTCTAGACAAAAAATCAACAACAACATTTTCCTTACCTAGCTTATCAACAATGGTCAAATCAAATTGTTGCAATAAAAGTAACCATCTAATGATACGATAATTTACATCAGGTTTATTCATCAGATATCTAATTGCAGCATGATCAGTGTCTATGAATGTTTTATAATGAGTGATGTAGTGTCTGAACTTGTTTAGGGAATGGACGACAGCTAGGAGCTCTTTCTCGGTTATAGTATAATTTAACTCTACCTTGGACAGGTTTTTAATGACAAAATATATGGAATATGGTAGCTTCTCTTCAACTTGTCCTAAGGCTACTCCTATGGCTTTGTTCGAGGCATCTTTGTGAATGTGGAAAGGTAGGGCTCAATTTGGACCTCTCAAGATTGGTGTAGTTACCAGCTTATCTTTCAACACATCCAGAGCCTCCTGACAATCGTCAGTCCATATAAACCCAACATTTTTCCCCAAAAGACCAAACAATGGAGAGGCTAGCTTACTGAAATCTTTAATGAATCCTCTATAATATCTTGCTAAGCCTAGAAAACTCTGAACATCTCTTACCTTTTGAGGAGGTCGAACCCTTTAGATTATAGCAATCTTGTTTGGATCCATTTGTAATCCTTGCTGAGAAATTGTATGACCTAGCACGGTCCCTTCAGTCATCAAGAATTCACATTTATCAGGACTGAGGGACAAGTTCATTTCAATAAACTTGGTTAAAACTTTTCCTAGGTTAGTTAATGCTTCTTGGAAGTTGGACCCATAAGGAGTGAAGTCATCTATGTAGATTTCCACCAAATCATCAACCATCTCCGCAAATATGCTCAGTAATGCTCTCTAGAAAGTGGAAGGAGCATTGCATAACCCAAAGGGAAGGACCTGGCAGGCAAATGTACCCCATGGACAAGTGAAAGTTGTCTTATCTTGGTCTTCCGTGCTGATTTGGATCTAATTATACTCGCTAAACCCATCTAGGAAGGAAAAAAACTTCTTCCCTGCTAGGTTGTCTAACACTTGATCTATGAAAGGCAAAGGGAAATGGTCCTTCTTGGTAGCTTTATTAAGTTCTCGATAATCTACACAAATTCTCCACTTCCCGTTCTTCTTGCGCACGAGCACCAAAGGAGAAACCCACTCACTGTCAGAGATGGGGTAGATGAATCCTGCATCGAGCAACTTTTGTAGTTCTTCTTTGACAATGTCCTTAAGGGCTAGATTCATTCTCCTCTGAGGCTACCTGACTGTTTTACAATCCTCTTTAATGTAAATCTGATGGGTATAGATTGAAGGATGGACTGCTTTCCTCTCCTTATAGCTCCAAGAAAAATCATCCAAATGGTTGTTCAATAAACTACACCGCTCTTTCACCTGAGAGGGGGATAGTGATGAGTTGATCTTCAAGGTTCTCTCGGGTTCAAATTCCACATTCTTAACTCAGGGAGAGGTCGGATTAGTCACACAAAGATCCACCAAATCACTCGCTTGGATGTCTCCTACCAACTCTTCTAATGGCAGCACACTCGGAGGTGGATTTTGAATGAAATTTTCAATAAGGTCATCCTCGGTTTGAGGACCTCCCTTGGTGGCTACCAGTGTCCATAATGGTGTAGAGTAGACTTCGTCCTCATCTTCCTCCTCCAACCAGAGAGATAAGTCATGTTCTAGCAGAGGTTGGGCAGGAGGATATAGGACTAGCTATTTGGACATAGGCCCATTCTTAATGGTCATCCTCCCAGCTCGACAACTGATGTAAACATCTATAGTAGCTAACCAAGGCCTTCAAAAAATGATGAGGTATCCCGTGGTTTTTTCCTTTGGTTGAAGGATCAAGAAGTCTGCAGGGTACTCCCAAGAATCAATGGATACCATAACATCTTCCACAATCCCTTCGAGGGTCATGGTGGAGCAGTCTGCTAACTGCAGTACGGTCGAGGTCTCTCTTAGGGAACTCTGAAGGTTGAGTTTGAGCATGGTGTCCCTAGTCATCACATTAATGTCAGCCCATAGATCGATCAAGGCGTGGGGGATTATGGTGCCATTCATGTGGACATTGACTACATGACTCCCAGGGTCCAAATATTTTGGACAAATTATTTGTCCCAACATCAAGTCGGACAGTTGTCCTATAACATTGATAGTCGGGGCATCTCTCTTACGCTTGCCTAGGTGCCTAAAACACTTCTCTTTGATCAATTTTTTCTATATTGGTACATATTTTATGGCTTTGAGAAGTGGTATTTTTACACAAAACTGTTTAAGCTCACCCAGAAGTTCATTCTCTTCTGGGTTTGGTTGCATGGTTTAGTTAGTCTCTTAGAAAAGGGTGGAATGGCTTTGGGTTCGCTTTCTTGGTTCTCTTCCTCATCCTCCTTAAGAGGAGTTTGTCTATCTAGGAGGACCTTCCTAGATCGTAGGTTGATCTCTTGAATCTCCACAACATAGGTAGGGCATGTCGTCTCTCTAGTATATATCTATTGGGACTGTTTGTTATTGCGGTTTGGGTTCGGTTGAGTAGGCATCTGGGGTTGTCTCGCAGGAGCAAGAGGTAATGGTTGTGGTTGAGCAAGTGGTGGAGGCAAAATAGCAGGAGGAGAGTTGTATTGGGGCCTCCACCCTTGTTGAGTTGCATTCCACTGAGGTTGTGGCTGAACATGAGAATCAAACGAATCAACGACAGGTTGAGTATGATATTGAGATGGATATGACCAAGGAAGGGGTGCGGAGTAGGAAGGATGAGCAGGGGGACCCCAAGAATGTATGTGAGTGGATTGGTTGGGGTTGTAGTAAGTTTGGTATATCCCCTACATTCCCTGCTGGTAAGGTCTGGATCCATGTGGCCTCCATTGGTTTAGGAAGTAGAGTGGTTCAGTGGCTTCTTCAGCCCCTTGGTACATAGCTTTAAGTTTAGGTAAGGTTGGGCACTGGTTTGTAGGGTGTTCTTCCTCATGAATGAAACATACCTCTACTGAGTGCAATGGACACTCGTTCCGAGGATGCTTCCTTGTACATTTGGGACAAGAGATGGCCAAAGCCTTCTCAGCTTCCTATCTCTTCTGTTGGATTTGGAAAGTATCTAGTTGCATGGCAATCGTTTGTCTCATCTCACTTTTAAGGTATTCCATATGATTTGTAAACTTATGTTTGGAGAAGGTGGCACTGGCTGAAATTTGATTCCCCCTACCTCTTTTCCGGGCTGCCCTAGAATGGTTTTTAAACATAGTCTTTATGCCATAATAAGGTAGTTGGTAGATGTCTCCTCCAGCCAGCAAATGGAGGGTATCTAGAAGGTCTTCAGGGATTCCTCGGAGCAGAACCAGACTGAGAGATTAGGGGCCAAGTGTGCACCTGGACCTCTTATAACTGAGTTGGAACCTTTCTTCATAGTCTTCTAAGGATTCATCACTTCCCATGGTCATCCAAAAGATTTCTCCCTTTGTTTCCTTTAACCTACAGTAATCCCAGTATTTGTTGTTAAAGGCTTCCTGCATCTGAGCCCAAGTTGTGATACTGTTCCGAGGTAACCCCATGAACCAGTGTAGTGCTGCATCCTTGAGGGTAGAGGGAAACAGTTTCAGCTTTTTCTCATCTTCTGCATAGTCATAAGTTCAACAAAGGACAACAAACTCAAACGACAAGGTATCAGGGTCTTCAGTGGTCAATCCATGGAAGTGAGGTAAGGCTAAGGGACCGATGTTTTTCATTTTTGTGTCCCCATTGGTCTTTTAGATGGGAAAGGTGTCTTCTATTATCTCCCCATTTCCTCTACCATTTTTGTTTTCAGCCATGGACTTAGGAGGAATGTTTTCCTGCTCTTCTTCTATTATAGGATCTTCGTATATCTCTAGAGGTGCACCTATAAGGTCTTCTGGATCACTACCAGCGAAGAAGAGAGAAGGGTGACTCAGTGATGTGGTGGGGTGTTGGGTAACAATTTTCCTGAATTGTCTCTGTTCCTACGAGGCATGAAACGAAATATTTTTGGTTGCTTTTTTGTTTTTTTTTTCTGCCTATACCTACAAAAACTAAAATAGATTGAACTACAACTAACTAAAATCTACCTTGCTGAAATGAAAATTCAAAATTGGAATGAAAGTAGGAAAGGACTAATCTATGTTGCTGAAATGAAATTCTAGGCTACACTTGCAGAATTGAAATTGCAAAAATGAAATGCTAATCTATGCTTGCTGAATTGAAATTGTAGAAATGAAATGCTAATGTACGCTTCCAGAATTGAAATTGCAGAAATGAAATGCTAATCTACGGTTGCAGAATTGAAATGCTAATCTATGGAAGCGGGAAATGTCTAATCTATTCTTGCTTAAATAAGCTACTTAGCAGAAGGTTGTAGTAGAAAATAGAAGAAAAGCAGTAAGCACAAATACTTTGATGCTTCCCCAGCAACGATGCCAAAAAGATGGTGGGCTCCAATATTGCAGCAATGATCTTGCAGGTCATGGGACTCCCTTCTTTACTTTTATCAACCCAGTAGTTCGTAACAAACTGGAAGCGACGATGCTATATGCACAACTACTAGCTCTTGTCGGAGGCTGTCACTTGATCAGCTGACACAAATCTGCTAGGAGCTTAAGCCAACCTCTATGAGATCTTAGAAGAATCTTTTAACTATGATGGATGGAAGCTAACTCGAAGGAGGCTAATCTACTTGCAAAAAGAATCTAAACGCTGAAAGGAAATGCAAACCCTAGCAAACCCTAGTTTTACCGACTAACCCTACTGGTGCAAGAAAAGAGATGAAAGCTGATGAAATGGATGCCATTGACTCATGGAAAGGTAAAATGCATGTGAATAAGCTACTTCTAAAGTAAAATTTGAAAGAAAAACATCTTTTTGTGTTTTTGAGTAATCTTGTAGAATTATTATGCATGTGCTTTAACTGTCTTTGACTGTGCAGAGGTTGATTGGTGAAAGGAAATGGAGTAGGTGTTTGCAGGAGGTTGGGAAGGTCAGAAGAGGGCCTAAGGGGTCCCTAACACCCTTCTAGAGAATTTTACAATGATCAAATCTCAAAAAACTGCTCACGTGAATTTCTATAGGAAGTCTGCAGGGGTTCGACATGAAGTCCTACGGGAACAACCGAAAGAGGATTTTAGAGGATTGATGGAGAAAATATGGTGGGGAAGTGGAAATGGAGGGTGGATAAGGCTATTAAAAGGTATGAGACTTGGTAAATTAATCTCAGAAGTGATGAAGATAGTTGGATTTTCTCAAGGATGGGGAAAGCAATGCTGCACAAAAATATAGAAATTAGGGAAAATTGGGAAAGTGTAGTGAATGGAGGGTAGGAATCTTGGATTAGGGGCTGGAATAGGTTGGATTATGGAGGAATGGCAGGTAGGAATGTATTACAGGTACTCTCCACACTATTTTCAAAAACTGATCGAATAAAGACTAGAAAAACCAAAGATCTATCTACCTTGACCTAATCTGACATAACAACCAGAAATAGGATGAACAGAAGTTTATGTGTAGGAAATCAAGCAATATAGCTATGGAAACTTAAGCAAGAATAGATCTAAACATGCAAGTACAATTGGTATCAACTTTTCCAACTAAAAATCTAACACTAGCATTTGCACAGAAAGGCAAAAACAATGTTTTGGTGGCAGAAAGTATGACTTGGTCTCAGCTCATGGTCCCAAGTAGGGAGAGGTGGGATCAAGGATTCCTTTATGGCCTTTTTGCAGATATTTTCTATTACCAAACTATCAAATCAAGCTGAAGCATGAAAAGCTATTTTAATCATCAAAAACAACCTAAGTAACAAAGTAAGATCTTAACCTAAATAGCGGAAATTATTCTATGAATGCAAGGAAAACACAAAAAAGTACACAAAGGAGGTACTGGCACTTGGGTTGGGCCCAACCCCAATAGCTACAACCTCCTAAGAAAGCTCATAGCCGGTGCAAAGAGAAATTTATCTCCATTACCCAAAAATAATCATGTCACAAAACTGTTTACAGCAAGAGCTCGAAAATGAGTTGAAAGCCAGAGCGGCACTAAAGTGTGAAAAAAAAATTGTTCAATAGCTAAAATACAAAGGCTTGAAGCCTTCCTACTTATGCACCATGAGGACTCCCAACATCCCTCCTTAACTTTAGGGGCTTGGCTGCTCAAAACTGCAGTTAATCAGCCACTTCACAAAATTTGCTCGACTGCCCCTTGAAATCATCTTTGGTGGGCTATTGAACTCCACACTGATGGTGGAGAACTCGAGGAAGGTGTCACTTAGTGCAGGAGACACCCTTCCTACAAATCCTCACCCTTGTTCCTTTGTATTTGGCTATCAACTTGCTCATAAATGCTTGACCTTGGTCCAAAAGATGTCCAAGAATCTGCGATAAGCACATATTAGAATTTGTGGTCAAGTGACTATTCTCATTCATTCAATTAATATAAATATATTCAAAAGCATGCATAAAACTATGAAGAATGGTGGATTAGTCAAGAATAATAGGAAAAATGAGTCCATAAAGTTACCCATTTTTGTAGCTCATCAATCAACAACATAAGGATGCAATAAATGAGCGTAGGAGAGCTACATATAAGAGAAAAATGAGTGAAGCCATTGTTACAAATGATTCTATAGTTCCTTTTAATTATCGTAGTATCGACAATATAATGGAAAAAACATTTCCTACTGATAGTTAATTATCAGTATATGCTCCTCTTCAACATAGTCTTGTTGTTCCATGCTCTTCTAAAAATGTTCATAACATTGGGAAAACATCTTGCAATTGGGAAGAATGGCATATCAATATTCTGCATGAAAATGTCCACCCTAACCCTTCCATGTGTCAAATTGCATGTTCTGATGGCCAAAGGTTGCAAATAAGCCATGGTTGAGGTAATGATAACGCTTTTTGTGATGATTTGAATGATAGTTTACTTGACCATTTGTTTGATAATTTGGATTCAGCTGCTCGAAACAACAGACCTTCAAATCCTGCTTCTCAAAGTAATGTGGTCCAACCAAGAGAATCAATCATCCCTAATATCGTTTTGCATGGCACAATGGAGGTAACATAGTTATATTTTGGTTTTGGTTGCAATAGTGGTTATTCAACTCCATTCCAGACTAATGTAAATTTTTAGTGTTTTCTATTTGCTTTTCATTTTTTAAATTTCTAATTGCTTAGACAATGAATTTTATGTTGTCTTTTATTTTCTTCGAATAGGACAAAATTCATTGCAATAGAAGCATAGAAATTAGCTTTGTAGATGGTACATCTACTGATGTTAGAAGTGAAGAGGAACTATCTCATAGCATTCATCCACATCGCCGAACAAATGTAAATGTTGAGTGGATATGATATTTTTCTCATTTTCTCACTTACAGTTGACTTGAAATTGTGTTTTGTAACATTTCATGGAGAAACCATGATGTCATCTCATTACTGTGGTGAATTGGAATCCAAAATATCAAATTGTAAAACTATTGTAGATGTATTTGATTTATTTTCAATTTTTGAATATTTTTTTTTCGACATTTAGTTTTATAACGTATACTATTTTTTGAAACATGAAACAACTCATTTGGATAGAGGCAAAGAAACTACATACAAAAATGTTCGTCCACTATTCTTAGAATCCAAGGGAAACCATCTCATAACCCTCATCCACGTGAAGCCAGAAATGTAAATTTTCAATTCATTTGATTCTTTTTCATTTTCTTCATTTACAATTAGTTGCAAATTAAATTTTAAAGTCTTTTATGACAAAGAGACCTTTGCATCCTCTTAGATTTGTGAAATGCACACAATACCTCTGGAAACACATTCTCATAGATGCATTCCATGTGCTTCAAATTTTCAAAGGGAATCTCATGTTCTTGAAGATGAAGTAAATGCTCGAAGAGATTTTTTTCATCGAAATGGTTTTCAACATGGTTCGGTGAGTAGAGATCATATTCATTTTAATGAAAACATAATTGAAATGCATAAAACATTTCTAGCAAATGATCTGAATTGGATGCATGAAAATCATCAAAGTGCCATGACTTTATCAAATAAAGACAGCCTTCAATATTTATGCAAAGAGCAATCAGGAAGACCTCTGGACAGTGGCAGCTTTCACCCACCAAGGAACAACAAGGACCTCGGTCAAAAGGCATTGACTGAGGTCCATTGAGACCACGCAAGAGGCAAAATTGGTAGTTAGGAAGCTCAGATCAGGAAATGGAGGGAATTTCCAATCCCGTCAAGAAGGAGAGGCCTTGAGCACTCGGTCACATGGGATGCCAAAAACCGTAGGGAAGGTGGTAAGGTGAAACGCAGGTCCTGCACTCCAGAACCAGTGGTATATCGGGGGCACACTTGGGAAATAAGCGGATTTGGCTAAAAACAAGCGATTCCATTCATCGAACGACGCGTGTCTGGTGGATGAGAAAGAAAACTACCTCTCATCACGCACTAACGGTCGACCAAGTCAACCATGCAAAATGAGTGAATAACTTAGGATCTGGAGGCTCCATATCTGACGGAAGAGATTGCGCTCTATGGAGAAACCTGATATGACAAGGGAATTAAGCCGTGACGTATAAAGGCTTGAGGTCCGATTTGACCACTAGGTTGGTGGATGATTCATTCCTCTATGTAACCAAGTTCATCGAACCATCGAGGAAGAGCTGTCACAATCCGTGAGAGGACAAGTGGCCACTTCACTGTGGACGATGGTGATGACGCAGAGGCAGGAAACTCCAAACAAACAGCAACAGGAAATCTGAAGGGGCGGAAGGGGAATCAGACAATCAAGGATAGATTGGCTTTAAGCCATGAACAGACAGAGAACAGAACATGGAGATAAGAAGAGAATAGAGATAGAGAGATCGAGAGTGAAGAAAAGACAGTGAAGTAAGAAGCAGAAAAATAGGGAGCCAAGCTGACCTGCAGTGTAAGGCGGTGTCGAGAAGACAAGTAATCCCTATGAGGATCTGTTGGGAATTGAGTACCACACTGGGCTCTTCCCATTAAAGACCAGAGAGATCAAGATTCGGTAAGGATAGAGTCTGTGCACTCTAGTGGCTTGGGGAATCCAAGAACCACCCTACCAAGTGGTATCTGTTTTAGGAGACTCAAATTGAGCTCCTCACTGTAAATCTCTGCTTTAAAGACACAATAAAAGAAGGCTACCATTCAAAGTTGGACCGGAGATGTAGCCTTGAAGGATGGGGTGAACTCATTAATATGTTGTGTTCTTGTATTGCTTATTGTATTTTTTTTATTGTTTTCCATTGTTCTAGTGTCTGTGTATTTTGCAATCTGATCGATCCATTGACTAAAATAACATAGACACACACCGGCACATGAGTCTGTAATACCTTCATTCATTTACTAATTAACTTAGGTCACTCACGAGTGATTTTCATATCAATTGGTATCAGAGCTCTAGGATACTAAGGTTAGAAAAGCTTGTGTTGGTTTGGTTGTTGAATACTAACTAGATCAAAGCTCAAATTAGGGGAGAGAGAGATGGTCGAAACTAATCCCAAAATTGGGAGATTCTATCCTCATAAAACCATGTCAGGAGAAGGTTCTATAGGGCTAGACCCTCAATGCATAGATAGTTTCCTAGCCATAAAGTCCATGGTAGAAGAAATGTATAGGAACTTTATAAAACACAAAGATGAAGATTCATCAGGCTCCAAACAAGATAAAGGAGAAGATGAGTCTCCCTTTCATGACCGCTCAAAAGGAAAGGGGAAAGAAGAGAGCTTTCTCACACATCCTAATAGCCTTGTACATAACAAGAATGCCTCTTTGATTAAGCTATATGTTAAATTTGATTTTCCTATATATGATGGAGAGTTGAATGCAGAAATGTTGGACAATTGAATTCGACAAATTGATGTTTATTGCAGAGTGTAGAGTATTGAATCAGACAAGAGCAAAATTCAGCTGGCAAGCCTACGCCTTGGAGGCACTACCTTGGTTTGGTGGGAAGGCAGGAACCAAGCTGATATGAAAAGACATGGTAAGACTATCTCTCTCTGGAGTAAATGTTTTTGTGCAATCAAAAAATAATTCTATCCATTGGCCTACATGTAGCATGCCATGATGAGTTGGAAAACTCTTTGACAGTTGAAAGGGAAAAGTGTGCAAGGGTACACTCAATAATTTAGAAAGAGAGAATTGATTCTAGGAATCGCATTAGACTCACCTAAGACATTGTAGAAGTACATTGGTGGTATACACAGCTACATGAGGCACACCATCGTCATGTTTAATCCCACTAGTATAGATGAGGTATCTGTGCAATCTAGTCATCTAGAAGCTAGAGGAAAGAATGGAAGTCCTGAAGTTGGGGGATCATCCCAACCCACTTCAAGCAAGAATAAGGAGAAAAGAAAGGATTCATGCAGTCACTGTAAAAAGGATGGGCATGATGATGAGCACTGTTGGATTCTGCATCCAGAGTTGAGACCTAAGAAGTTCGAGGGCAAGAAGAAGAATACTACTACAGCTATTCAGAACGATTTGGGGATAGACTCGGGAGATGAAACAACCATTGTAGCCATACGTATAAAAGGTAAGAATTGGGAAGCATCTACTAGTAATTCTGCACAATCTACTATTGATGAAGAAAACGAGAGAAAAAGACATGAGCTTTTCCATTTTCAAGTTGTTTTCAAACATCAAAAGGTTGATACTTTGTTTGATAGTGGCTCACAAGTAAATTTAATTTTTGAAGTAATTGTAAAGAAGTTGGGATTAGTAACTACACCACACAAGAAACCATAGCCATTAGGATGGTTAAATGATAAAGCACAACTACAAGTGACTAGACAATGCAAACTCAAGTTTTCTTTTGGGTCAGCATTTGTAGATGTGGTTGAGTTAGAAATAGTTCCTTTGGATATATGTGGAATTGTTTTAGGAAGTCCTTACCTGTATGACATAAAAGCTATTTTCTATAGAGCTGAGAAAAAGTATATACTTGTTAAATATGGAATCGAATACCTTGTAAGAGCTCATAAGCTCAGGAAAAATAATACTCTCATAAACTCAGGGCAGATGAAATGAATGATAAATTCATGCAAACAATTCTTAATGATGGTTGTAAAGAAAAAGAAGCCTGATAAAACCAATGTATTTGAGGGCTATAATGATAAACAACAAGCTGATTTAGGAAAGGTTGTTTCATATTATGATATCTTGTTTCAAGAAGCTAAAGGTCTACCACCGAAAAAGGAAATAGTGCATGATCTTATTTTGCAGCAAGATGCTACATTGCCTAACATTGGAACGTACAGGTTATCTGTTTTAGAGAATGCTGAAATCAAGAAGTAGGTGTAGGAGTTTCTCAAGAAGGGGTTCATCAGACCTAGCACATCACCATGTGGGTCACCAATCGTTTTGGTGAGAAAGAAGGATGGCTCGTGGAGAATGTGCATTGATTACCGAGCACTGAATAAGATAACAATCAAAAATAGGTATCCCCTTCCTCGCATAGATGATATTTAGATCAATTGAAAGAAGTTGTTCATTTTTCCAAGCTAGACTTGCATAGTGGATACCATCCAGTCAGAGTTGCAGAACAAGATGCATGGAAGGCTACTTTCAAAACAAAGCAGGGATTGTATGAGTGGTTGGTTATGCCTTTTGGCTTAGCTAATGCTCCTGCTACTTTCATGAGATTAATGAATGATGTACTCAGACCTTTTCTTGATGATTTTGTTATTGTGTATCTAGATGACATTCTAATATTTAGAAAAACATGGGAAGAACACTTAAATCATGTTAAGTAGACACTAGATGTTTCGAAAAGAGGAAAACTTCATGTTAAACTCTCAAAACGTGAATTTGGAAAATCATCTCTAAATTATTTTGGTCATATAGTAGGGGGTGGTGAATTGAAGATAGATCCCTCTCAAGTGGCAGTCATTGTAAACTGGCCTAAACCCAAATCTACTGTAGAAGTTAGAAGCTTCTTAGGAGTAGCACAATATTGGAGGAAGTTCATTTCTAACTTTTCCTCAATTTCAGCTCCCTTACATGCCTTGACAGGATTGAACAAGGTGTTTCAGTGGGGAGGCAAACAGCAGAAAGCATTTGACACCTTGAAAGAAAAGATTAGTACAACACCAGTACTAGCACTGCTCGATATTCAAAGACCATTTGAGATCCAAACAGATGCCAGTGACTATGCCATGGGAGCAGTTTTGACACAGCGAGCTAAACCCATATGATATCATTCTGAGACATTTAATTCCACAGTAGTTAACTATCCTACATATGATAAAGAATTGTATGCATTAGTAGAGAGTGTGAAAAAGTGGAAACATTACTTAATGGGCAAAGAGATAGTAATACATATTGATCATCAACCACTTCAATATCTACACTCCCAAACTAAGTTACAACAATCAAGACACTATAAATTTATGGGTTTTCTACAACAGTTTCATTTAGTCATCAGATATAAAAAGGGCATGCATAATAAAGTTGCAGACATGTTATGTAGACCCATTATAAATGCATCTACTATACTTGAGCATAACTCTGTGTTACATGAGAGTTACATTGAACAATTTGCTCAAGATATGGATTTCAAAGATGTATATGCAACTTTAAGTCAAGGCAAATGAGTAGAAGAATTGGATTATCATGTAAAGGATTGAATCTTATACCATCGTGTGAAGTTATGCATTCCACAAACTGAAAGAGTAAAGATGATTCGAGAAGCACACACTTCTCTGATATCAGGTCACTTTGGACTAAGTAATATAGTTGCACAACTGCAAAGATTTTGCTACTGGCCAAAAATGAACGAGACAGTTTCTAGTTCCTTCTCATGCTTGGTAAAGTGTTTCCACTAATTTTGTCGAATGGCTGCCTAAATCTAGGAAAGGCCATGATTATCTATATGTTGTTGTGGATAGGTTCAGCAAAATGTGTATTTTGATACCTTGTAATAAATATATTACAACTAAAAAAACTACAAAGTTTTTCTTTGAACATGTATGGGTTCATTTTGCATTACCCACTTCCATAGTATTTGATCGAGACACCCGATTTGTGGGGAAGTTTTGGTCAAGTCTATGGGAACTGATGGACACCAAACTGAAGAAAAGTACAACTTTTCATCCAAAAACTGATGGCCAGACAAAAGTAATTAACAAGACAGTGATCCAATTACTCAGAGGATATTGCAGCAAGCATCCTAAGCTTTGAGATGAACATCTATGTTATGTGCAGCATGCTTAGAACAAAGAAAAACATTATTCTACACAGAGATCTTATTTTGAGACCTGTTTTTGTTTCACACCAAGGTCTCCTTTGGATTTTGTCTTTGGTAGAGACACCACAGTTGAGGGACACACTGATGTGGACAAGGAAACTTGGTTCATTGAACAGATCCAAGAGATCCACCAGGCAGTAAAGGAACAACTGGAAAAGAGGCAAGCCAAATACAAGGAAAGCCATGAAAAGCACTGGATGGAGCATAGTTTCCAAGTTGGTGACCAAGTCTGGCTGTATATCAGCAAGGACAGGATGTAAGGTGAAGGTAAAAAGCTAAAGCCCATCAGGTATGGACCCTTCAAGATACTTGAGAAGATTGGTGAGAATGATTTTCATCGTGATCTAATAGCTTACATGCACATCTACTCAGTTATGAATGAAGATTCCTTGAGATTGTTTGAACCCTCACTAATTAAGGATCCCAAAGAGCAGAGTCAATTAACTTCTATTGATGACCTGCTACATAAATATCTTAATGAATTGCAGGAAGACACAGTTCTGGATAGGAAAGTGAGGACAATATGTAGAGGATATGTTGAGTACCTCAGAGTAGGGCTCAAGGGTTCAAAGTTGAGCAGTGGAAAGTGGATAGAGATTGTACAAGTTAGATAATTGTACCCTCACTTAGTCGATGCTTGGAAACCAAATTTTGGTGGTCCAAAAGATTTTTCAATGGGAAGGCCGTGATCTGAATTAGATCCATGAAAATCATCAAAGTGCCATGACTATATCAAATTAGGACAACCTTCAAAACTTATGCAAAGACCGATCAGAAAGACCTCTAGACAGTGGCAATTCGCACCCACAAAGGAACGACGAGGACCGCAGTCAAAGCACGCTAACCAAGGCCCATGGAGACCATGCATGAGGCAAAACTGGTAGTTAGGAAGCCCGGATCAGGAAACGGAGGGTATTTCTGATGCACTGGGAAAAATTCCTCAAGAAGGAGAAGCCCCGAGAGCTCGGTCGCATGGGACGTCGTGAAATCATAGGGAAGGTGCTAAGGCAAAAGGCAGGTCCCACGCTCCAAAACCAGCAGTCTATCAGGGGCACCCTTGGGTGGTAAGTGGATTTGGCTGAAAATGAGCGATTCCATTTATCGAACGACACGTGTCCGGCGGATGAGAGAGAACACCGCCTCTCATCACGTGCTAATGGTGGAGTAATTCAAATGTGCGAAACGAGCGAATAACGTAGGATCTAGGGGCTCCAGATCTAACGACGGAGATTGTGCCCGATGGTGAAACCGGATTTGACAAGGGAATTAAGCTGCGACGTATAAAGGTTTGAGGTCCAATTTGACTACTGAGTTGGCGGATGAGTCATTCCACTATGTGACCAAGATAACCGAATCGTCGAGGAAGAGATAGCGCAGTTCGTGAGAGGAAAAGTGGCCACTTCCCTATCGATGATGGCGATCACGCAGAGGGAGGGAACTCCAAATGAGCAACAATAGGTGATCCGAAGGTGTGGAAGGGGAATTGGACAGTCAAGGACAGATTGGCTTTAAGCCATGAACAGATAGAGAACAAAACACGGAGAGAAGAAGAGAACAAAGAGAGAGAGAGAGTGAGAGTGAAGAAAAGACAGTGAAGAAAGAAGCAGAAACGAGTTGGCCTACAGTGTAAAGTGGCATCGAGTAGACAAGTAATCCCTATGAGGATCTGTCAGGAATTAAGTACCACACTGGGCTCCTCCCATTAAAGACCACAAAGGTCAAAATTTGGAAAGGACAGATCCTGTGCACTTTAGTGGCTTGGGGAATCCAAGAACCACCCTACCAAGCGGTATCTATTTCAGGAGACTCAAATTGAGCTCCTCACTGTAAATCTATGCTTTAAAGATAGAATAAAAGAAGGCCACCACCGAAAGCTAGACGAGAGATGTAGCCTTGGAGGATGGGGTGAACTCCTTATTAATCTGTTGTGTTCTTGTATTGCTTACTGTATTTCTTTCACTATTTTTCATTCTTCTAGTGTCTGTTTATTTTGTAATATGATCGATTCGTTGGCTAAAATAACATAGACACACACCAACACATGAGTCTGTAATACCTTCATTCATTAACTAATTAACTGAGGTCACTCACGAGTGATTTTCAGATCGGCAAAGATAAATAGCTTGTAAGTTGTCCAGATGTGCCACATTTGCCAAGAATCATATCCCAGAATCCTTGTTGTGAGACATTCTGAAGGACCTATTTACAGACGATGTAAGAGTGAAAGAGGGGCCCATCATTTTTGTTGGTATAATAACATGGATCCTGGTGAGAAACCTCATATTTTAAGACTTCTTACTCAAGTTGAAGAAATGATAATAGCACATGTGAATCCCATTTTGCAAGTGACACATGCTCGAGGTGGGAAACATAAGTATAGTGGTAATACAATTAGCTTTCCTCAAGATATTTCTACAATTGTACAAAGCCTTCCCTGACATGTTGAAGATATTGACTTTATAATAGTGAGGAGACATGGCGTTGAGTCTAAATATTATGAATGTGTTAGGCCGCTATACTACTAGTGTAACCCCTTATTGTTATTAATACAACCCACTCAGTATATTGATGTACCCATGTAGTGCCCATATTTTTACTATTGTGCCCCATAGAAGCCCACTATTGTTATTATTGTGCCCTTACATTATTATTGTTATGTCGGCTGTGATTAAGTTATGACCCTTTAGACTCCTATATACAGAAAGGAGGTCTTTTCATTTGTATCATCCAAGAATTGTTCATTTGTTTAATGTAAAAGAGGTTTCCCCCTTTAAGAGGCTAAATTCTAAGGCATTGATCTCTCTTTTCTATCTTTTTGTGAGCTGGTTTCATAACATTTGGTATGACAGCTTTGGATTCTAGGGTTTTGCTGCTCCAAATAAGTGATCGTGGAATTTTCGCTACAAATTTTTTTCTACAATGTTTTAGAAGCTAAAAACAAAACCCATTTGAGAAAACATAATTCTGAACCTGAGTTCTAAATTTCGGAGCTTTTCATGGTATATTTGTTGAGATATCGTCTGAGGAAGTTGGTCTTTTTGCAGATTCCTGAATTGCATTCCAAACAGGTGACCTAGTGAGAATCGTCATAACTTTCTCTCTGAGCATCGGATTGATGTTTTGTAAGAAGGTACAGAAAGAGGAAGGGTTGTAGCCTCTTGTATATATATTTTTAGTGCCAAAGGTTGAAACACTGACACGTGGCACTTATACAATTTGATCTTTGAAAGCTCTATAATCAGGTCATTTTGGGAGATTGTGCATAACTCTTTCTTGGAGAATCCAATTTGGATCAGACTAGTGGCATTGGAAGGAGGACACAAAGAGCTAGTAAAAGTCGCAATTTCAAAACTTAAAGATCCAAAAGTACAGAGTTAGAGTCATTTCAAGATCAAGCTCCTAAAATCAAGAAAAAGCAAGATGAGGAAGTTTTATGGCAAGGATCCGGTAAATTGGATACCTTAGATGGAGCAATATTTTGATCTACATGGTGAACCACTGTTAAAAAAGGTATGTATTACATCTTCATATTTTGAAACGGATCAATTTTTATGGTATGAAGGTCTTTGTTCTCGTAAACAAATTGTTACGTGGTCAATTTTCATAGAGGAAATGATAGCACATTATGAGGATACAAAGAGAAACACCTTGTTTAGAGCAACACCACAACAATTGGAAATGGTAAAAGGGCTTTGTGACACAGTGGAAAGAAAAATTATGGAAACTAGGATGCATACCCCTCACAACTATAAATATGGAAGTGATGTTTCTCCTAGCCTTCCACAACCTACAAGGGTTACACCATAACATTTGGAAGAAAAAAGAGGAAAAGGACTTTATTACAATTATGATAGCAAATGCGCTAAAGGTCATAAGTGTGCTGAGAAGAAATTATTTTACATAGAATATGAAGAGGAGGAAGAAAAGGATCAACAAACATCAAAAGAAGAGGATATACGCTAGGACCCCACCCTAGAGAAAGAAGAAATGAATCAGACCATATCTTGTAAAGCATTGGCAAAAATTACCACTCCTCAAACTCTCAAGATAGAAGGACATATCAAGATGAAAAAGGTGCAAGAAGTGAAAGATCACGTCGAGAAATAAGAAATAAATCCAACCATATCTTGTAATTCATTGGTCAAAATTACCACTCCTCAAACTATCAAGATAGAAGGACATATCAAGAAGAAAAATGTTCAAGAAGTGAAAGATCACATCGAGCAACAAAGAAATGAATACAACCATATCTTGTAAAGGATTGGAAGAAATTGCCACTCCTCAAACTCTAGAGATAAAAGGACATATCAAGAAGAGAAAGATTAAAGTAGTGAAAGATCACATCGAGCATCAACAACAAGTTCTCCAACTTTTAAAAGATAATGCCACTTCGGTGAAAAATCAAACGAAACAACAGGTAGATCAACATCGTAGTGACAAATGTTTTGATGTAGGTGATTGGGTATTTTTATTGCTACATCTCGAGCAAGTTATTTATGAGAAGGAAATGTTGGAAATACTACATGCACTTAAAAAATGGCGACCTTACCGAATGGGAAGACTCTTCAACGATGAGGATTTGGTAGCATTGTCTTTTTACTATTTCTATTATCCAACCAGATTGGATAAATGAAGCAAGGGATGAATGCAAGAAGGACGAAGAAGTATGGCCACTTATTCAAAATTTGCAGAAGATCCCAATTCAAACAATATTGCCAAAAATTAAAGAGAAGGAAAAATCATATTGGAACCTGGAGAAATCACAAAAAGAAGAACCCGACAGCTATGAAATCGATCAATTTCAGAGCATCCAATCAAGTGGAAGAACTTACCCGCTGAAGATTCCACATGGGAGGACAATAATTTTATACATAAGCATCATGAACTACTTAAGCGTTGAGGACAATGATTTTTGAAGGAGAGCGGCATGTTAGGCCCCTATACTACTAGTGTAACCCCTTATTGTTATTAGTACAACCCACTTATTATATTGATGTACCCATGTAGTGCCCATATTATTACTATTGTGCCCCGTAGAAGCCCACTATTGTTATTATTATGCCCTTACATTATTATTGTTATGTCGGCGCTGATTATGTTATGACCCCTTAGAATCCTATATATAGAAAGGAGGTCTTTTCATTTGTATCATCCAAGAATTGTTCATTTGTGTAATGTAAAGGAGGTTGCCCCCTCGAAGGGGCTGAATTCTAAGGTGTTGATCTCTCTTTTCTATTTTTTTGTAAGCTGGTTTCATAACAAAATGTTATGTCAAAAGATCTCAAGTGATAGATGCATTGCTTTTCAAAATCTAGCGTGATCAATACTATCGAGATGTTGTAATTGATTATGATTCAGTGAATGCTCTACCCGTAATCTCAACAAATGTCTCCTCCAGGCTTAAATTTGTTTACTGTCATATTGAAGAATCTGAGATCAATGAAACTAATAATGAAGAGTTTCATGCTGAGCATTTTCCCTCTCATACTTATTCCTTTGTTTCTCGCCTACCAAATGAATGCAGAGAAGTGGAATAAATTAGAGGATTTCTTGATAATGTTCATTCTTCACATGTTCAAGACATGGATTGGCGCACTATTGGAACCTCTCTAGTGAATCAATATAATATAGAGTGATTGTTCGATATGGCGTTCCCAACATTGTTCCCCACTGGTGATGTTGATTGGTTGCAACCAAGTATTTCTAGTGTTCAAGATCATGACTATGCATTGCATCTTCTTAGGTACTATGATCAGAGATTTGGAAGCCATGCTTGGTTTCGATATTACCTATTAAACATGATAATGCCATATTGGAGCCAAGCAACTGCTCCAATTTTTGCAAAGAAACATTTACGTGATAACTCACATACAATAGATGAGGATTTGCATCACCAACTATCTGATTTACTAGATAATAAGTCGGTTGAGAATCTTATGCAGTTTGGTTCTTCTCTGAGAGGTACAGGGGCATACTGGACTAAGTGTCGATCGGAATTGACAGACATGATTACTCAGTTAGGATGTCCATCTTTATTTTTTACTTTGAGTGTAGCTGACACAAAGTGGCCAGAGTTTCATAACCTCATGCCCATACATTCACATTCTTGTTCTTCAAATGAGCATCGTATGAAAATTGAGAATGTTATCCAGTGCCCTCATATTGTTGTGGCATTTATGCACCACAGATTCAATATTTTAGGAAGTTATCCAGAAATACCTTAAAGCTACAGACTTTTGGTACAGGTTTGTGTTGAATTTTTTTCTATACTTTTTCAACTTTTATTGTGATTCTATTTATATTGTTTGTAGTAACTATATGTTCATTTATTTCATATATGAGTGGCAACACAGAGGTTCAACACATATCCATGGTTTCCCATGGTTAGAAGGTACTCCTCACATATAAATACTTGATTGGTCAAATAGTTCTGATGTACAACTTACAAAGATGTTCTTCAAAAAATACATAACTGCATGGAATCCAAGTGACATACATTGTCACAACATAATGGTTCCATGAAGCCTCAATGATGACCCTTGCCTACTGAATACTGGACATATTTTCTCTTGATATCCTGATAATGATTACGAAGAATTGTTAAACCATGTCCAAAGGCACACAAAGTGTATCGTGGATTCTTGTTTGCACAAAAAGGGTGTTATTCTAACATGTCAGTACAATGCTCCATGGGATCTTTGTGGTCAATCAAGATTGTTCATAGATGATCAAGGAAGAAAAAAATATGAGCCAACAAGAAATGATGACACACTTAATGTACATAACATTGACCTTCTAACAATGTGGCATGCGAATTTTGATTGCCAGCTAGTGCTTTCTTGCTATGCTATGTTGAAATACATTGCTAAGCATGCATCGTAAGCAGAAAAAAGGTCTAAAAGTTATCATCATATGTTAACTATAATTTCAAATTATATTGGCTCTAAGGATCATGCTTTATGTGCATATAGGATGTTTCTTGCAGAAACGATTATTGATCGTGACATTGGAGCACAAGAAACATGCCATATGTTGCTTAAGCTATCTCTTGTTGTTTGTAGTCAGAAATTTGTTTCCTTGAATGTTGGAACAAAGGTTTTTAGGAAAATATCAAGGGATGGCTTTCAATGTTCATTTGAGAATACTTTTGTTCAACATTATCAGAAGAGACCTCTTTTCCTTGAACATCTATCTTTTATAGAAACAACAAGATCTTGGACATTTGATAGCAAGTGTAAACAAGATATGTGGAGGCCTAGAGATGTTAATGCTATTGTTTGGGTTTGGCCATGGTTTTATTCTATTACTAGTCAGGCTTTAGACGAATTTGAAACCTTTTGCTGGTGAGAACTGCTATTGTACAAGCCATTTCATGACATTTCTTCACAAATTGGCCTTTCAACTGAAGTTATTATTGAAAGTTGGAGGAATTTTTGATATCGAGCATGGCATGTTGATTGACACCCATCAATTATAGAAAATATTGAATATGAAGAACATGGTGATTTTTCTAACCACGAAATGAATGTTGAAGATGATTTTCAAAAATGGCAAATTTTCTCTCGTTTGGTTCCACCAAACGATGTGAATGTTTCTGATCTTCACACCCTTCGTCGAAGGGACTTTGTTATATACTTTGACTAGGAAAATACAACTATTTCTAATGATGTTACAAAGAAAGCTACTAATATTATAAGGAATGCAAAATTAGTGGGTGATATTGTGACCTTTCAAATAGAACATTTGAATCTCCAAATTCTTTGTCGAGAAAACAACGACTTGCTTTTGAGATTGTATTAAGTCACTTTGCTGAATATGAAATTTGTGAAGCTCTTCTTATGATTATTCAGGGCACTGCAGGCATTGGGAAGTCTTTCATTATCCATTTTATTTTTGAAGCTCTTTCTAATTGGTCAAGTTATGAAAGAATCCCTTTGCTTATTCTTTCACCAATAGGAATAACTACTTTTAATATACATGCAAAAACAATACACTCGGATCTAAAAATCCCAATTAAATATATGCAGCCACTACAGGGGAAGTCACTTGCAATATTCCAAGAAGAAATGCGACACATTAGATATATATTGATTCATGAAATGAGTTTTCTCGGATCAACGTTGTTTATGCAAATAGATGCTCGGTTGCGAGAAGCATTTCTAGAGAAAAAGAATTGTCCTTTTGGTGGGAGGTCCATCATCCTTGTGGGTGGCCTTGGCAAACTACCTCCCGTCAGAGATAAGCCTTTGTATGCATGTAATACAACAGGGAAAGTCTTGTGGAACAAATTCAACATTGTTGTCACTCTTGACACAATCTTTCACCAACAAGGGAATAATGAGAAACTTTCTTGTTTTTGTATAGTCCTCAATAACATAAGTAACATAGAACCTATTCTTGAAGATCGGGACTTTCTTATGTCTCAGACTGATATGAGGTGCATCCTATAGAAAGAGATTTATTTAATGCAGCAGTTCACATTTTTCCAACAAATAATTTGGTGTCCTTGCATAATAGGCATATGTTAAAATCATTAAATTCTCCAATTGCACGATGTGTTGCTAAATATTCAAGGAGTTCAGAAATCGGTGGTGTTGATGATGATCAATTGGACCGTGAGGTTTTGTTGTGTCATGGTCAGCGTGTTATGTTGACATATAATTTATGGGTTGAAGCAAGCTTCGTGAATGGTGCACCTGGTTTTGTTAAGGATATATTCTATCTTCCTACCTCTAAGCCACCTCGACTTCCAATGTTCACAACTATTTTTTTTTATAAGTATGTTGGTCTTCCATTTGATGCAAGCAATCCAAACATCATCCCCATGACCCCAGTGATAAGAGGAAATAAAAAAAATTCCTTTGAAGATGGCATGGGCTATTACAATCAACAAAGTCATAGGGATTGACTTTAGAATGAGTGTCAGTTGATATTGGGAATACAGAGTAGCAAGGCCTTACCTTCATAGCCATATCAAGAGTGAAATCAATAGATGGGTTACGCATTGCACTGCCTTTTTCTTTCCAATGTTATGCCAAGATGAAAGATAGTGCATATGTTACAATTAGGAAGAAGGAAGAGGAGCAATTGAAGTCCATATCACTATGAAATACAACTAATAACATTGTGGCCTTCTTTATAGTTTTGAACTTCAATTTGGTAGTGGATTATTTGATGTAGACAAAACAAAAAATATATGTCAAGACTCAATCTTCTTTTTGTGGTTGCAATGTCGGTTAAATTGGGATTATTTTAAACACTAATGTTGTTTTTATGTACAAAATTGTATATCTCTGGTCTTAAAGTGTCCTATTTTGCCCTTCTACTTGAAATCCAATGTGTGCACTTTATATGTTTTTTTTTTTTCATCTATGTTGCTTTTCTCCAATGGGAGTGTTACTATTTTATATCTTTCTCTTACGTTTTCGATTGTTGTGGTCTTCTGTGTGGATCCCTTCACTTTGTTCATCGGGATCCATAAATTAAAATATTGTTTACATTTATAATATTATTGTTGGGATTTCATGCTCTAGGAATTTATATCAATATTCTTGAGATTTATACTATTAATACATTCATGTATTGATATCAATGTATTTATGGCCTAAATTCTATTTACTGTTTACAATGTAGTGATATAAATATGTTATTATTAATGTAGTCATGATTTATCATGTTTTAGTGTTTTATGGTTTGCAATGTAGTTCTTCTATTGGTTTTGGTTTAGATCACAATCAAACTAATTTATTATGACTCTTCTATAGGAAATATTAATATTACCACAAGAATATTAAACAACAGAGGAACATTTACTTCATCTTCAAGAACATGAGATTCGATTCATAAATTTGAAGCATGTTGAATGGATCTATGAGAATTTATTTATCCTCCAACTCAAAAATATATAAATATTTTTATCTAAGCTTGGTAATTTATAAAAAAATAAATCTTTGATTATTCCTAAAAGACAAATAATCATATAGATGGCTTAATAATCAAATAGAAAGATGCATTCATATAATGATTGCTTTGTTTAAGAATTTAAGCAAAGTAATTAGAAAAACATTATCACAATCATCAGAATATATTATCGCTGACATATATCATTTGAAATATAACAATTTTGAATCTTTAGGAATTACATGATAAAGAACTATTTGAGAAAAAATACATATATCAACAATAGCAATTTTTAAAGAGGTGTTCATTCACATAAGGAAATAAGACAAAAACAGTGATAGAATTAATGCATGCATTTGAATCCTTCTGATATGAACAACACTTCGATTCCACTTTCCTATTTGAGAAAGCCTCCACAAGATGCAAAAGTGCAAGTCTTGAAAAAGCTTCTTTGTTTGCAATGTGGTTCTTTTATTGGTTTGGGTTTAGATCACAATTGAACTAATCTATTTTGACTCTTCTATAGGAGATATTAATATCTCCAAAATCATCTTAAACAATAGAGTAACATTTACTTCATTTTCAAGAACATGAGATTTGCTTCGCAAATTTGAAGCATGTGGAATGGATCTAGGACAATGTCTTTATCCTACAACTAAAAAATTTATAAATATTCTTATCTAAGCAAGGTAATTCATAATAATGCGATCTTTGACTATTCCTAAAACACAAATAAGCATATAGATGGCTTACTTATCAAATAGAAAGATGCATTCGTATAATGGTTACATTGTTTAAGAAATTAAGCAAATTAATTATAAAAACATTATTGCATTCATCAAAATATATATATTGCTGACATATATCCTTTGAAATATAACAATTCTCATTCTTCAAAAATGATATGATAAAGAATTATTTGAGAAAAAATACATATATCGACAATAGCAATTTTTAAAGAAGTGTTCATTCACATAAGGAAATAAGGAAAAACTAGTGATAGAAGTACCACATGCATTTGAATCCTTCCGATGTGAGAAACACTTCAATTCCACTTTGCTATTTGAGAAAACCTCTAGAAGATGCAAAAGTGAATGTCTTGAAAAATATTCTTGATAAAAATGTGAAACCTTGATGCACTTTTTCATAAAAGAAATATTTAGAAATACAATAGTGCAACTTCCCAAGTCAAAATTTTATACAAATTGAGGACCCTTTCTAAATACATGAAAGGGTATTAAATAATTAAAATAAAAACTACTATCAACAAAAATTGCTATAAGATGTTGAAACTGTGACATGAAAATATGGGATTTGGTATAAAAATAGCACTGGATGGCAGTTGAACTAATTCATTGAAACAACTTCTTCTCTTGTGCTTGCAGCTCACAGATTGCTAGCATTCGCTAGATTTCGAGAGGTTGACTCATCCTATAATGTAGCTGGGTTGTATAGGGAGCATCGGAGAGTTAGAGAACCATGTAGTTGACTGCGTCACACAGGCATTTCACGGCCATCTGCTGGCTATGAGGCTTGACTAGAAGAAACCAGAATGCATCCCATGTCAAGTTCTGAACTTCTCTAATATGTCTATCTTTGCTTGCTAATTCCTGTCTCCAATGATGTTCGAGTGCCTTTACTTTCAATAGTTTACCTGGAGAGCAATCGGAAATCAAATTAGACAGATGTAAGCTGTTATTTACTAATTCAATTACACCATTCATTATATCTTTAGCTCTAGAGGTTGCTCTTTTGGCTTTCATTAGCTGAGCTTCCCATTCCCAAAATAGGATTTCCTTGTGTGATTCTTGTATTTTTGGCAAATTTGCAGCAATTCCTTCCTTTGAATTTTGCCAACAGAGAAAGTTTGTTATCTTTTCATCTACTTTCTCCAATTCCAATCTTCTCTCAGCTACGTTCTCAATCAATGATGCAAAGATGTCACACAATAGGTCAGCCAATGATATATTATGGGAAAGGATTTCCAATTGCCGGGACAAGGCTTTGGTTATCTCCAAGGCTTATTTTTTGAATTCAGTAACCTATGGATAACCCTTGTAATTTTCTATATGTAATTTTCCTCGTGCAATTTGATCATCCTTGGCCTTCTTTTCTTGCTAAATTGCTTAGTTCTTGAGACAACTTTTGTTGTTTCTAGAGAGCCTGCTTATCAATTTTTTGTCTCTTCACATTCAACTGTTCTTTAAGTTGTTCATTTTGTTGCCTTTTTTCTGCTAGCTCTTGTTCTAGTTGATTAATCTTTTTTTGTTCTTCTGCCAATTGCATCTCAAGCTAAGTGATCCTTTGATATTTATCCCTGATTAGTTGACTGACCTCTCATTCTTTGTCCATTGTTGTTGTTGTATAAGCCCCTACATACTAAGATAATTTAGTTAAATCCTCAGAAGCATTGACTTCTAACTTCCATACCACATTCATCATTTTTTCTTGAGGAGTTAAAATAGCTCCTTGATTGGTTTTCCTCTTTTTCCTATGTCTTTTAACTACAACGCTGTGGTTCGGACTGTAGAATACATCAAGGGGTGGTATTTATTCTATTTTTAGTACAATCCCTTCTGTGGGATTTTCGAGAATGATTTCTATATCTTGCTGCATTTTGGGTAGGCCACTTTTCCCTTCAATTGGAACACTAATAACCTCAGTCTGTTGTGTTATGGACCATTTTGGTGTAGTGAGGTTTTGGGAGTCCTTTGGGTTTTTTATGAGTAGATTGAATTGCTCCCATTCCTTGATTAAAGTTGGATCAATATTTATATTAGTATCAAGGATCTCACTAGTTCCTTGCTTTGTCCTCTACCTTTCAGGGCTCTTCTACTTTTCAGGAATCTTCTCGGTAGTTTTTCCTTCACTTCGGCCTTCACGTTGCAGCATAGGGGTGGTGTTTAATAAGTCCATCAGTAGAGTTTGAAACCTCCTTTTTCTGAACTTTAGAAATGATTCTACTCCCTCTGCTCCCAATTTGATTTTTGCAAGTTGTTTCACTTGAGAAAATAACTCAGTTGAGGTGAACAAATCATCATAATCATCTTTCTCATGTTCAAACTTGGCAATTTTGACATGAGAGGTGAAGTTATAGGCTATTGCTTTTGGATCATATTGTCGGTTTGGAATGATTGCTAACTTTAGCGCTTTTATTTTCTCTTCTTCTTTCTTTGCATGTTTGAAGTCATGTAGTGTGAAAGTACCACATGGGAGGGGGAATGAAGGCTATATTTTCTTTTCGGACTCCTTTAGGTTTTTGGACATCCCTACTTCTATGATTTGATAAGCTATTTCTCTGGAAAATAGTTTATCGGGAATGTATAAGGGGAGAACATGTGGAGCAATAGTGCTTCCAAAATGTCTATTGTAGGTGAACTTTTCTTCACCAAACCAATTACCAATTGGTGGTAAGTTGACACTAGATTCATCAAATAACCGAGGAGTGGATTTAGTGAATATAGCGTAATGAACAGGCAAGACAAAACCATGACAGATTCTATAAAAATGGTTTTTATAATGGGTTTTCCACAATTCCTTATGATAGATGTGAATGGGGGTTGGGTCTTGTGGAGTCCATTTCCAACCTAGAATTGGGTAATCATAATTGAAACGGATAATGTCCATAATGTAGGCACTAATATAAAATGGGGGTATTACCCAGGTAGTCACGAACATGTTTCTTCTCTAATCAAGGATATGGTTGGCCATTTCATTAGACAAAATGGTTGCCTAATCCATGATATACGAGTTAACTACTGCCTCCATTAAAGGAAACATTTCAATTGAAAGCCTAGAATAATCGTAGACTCCAAAGGGTCTACATATCATAGCACCAGCATAGCAGTAAGGAGATGCTATGGAGTCAACAGAATACATACTCGATGATTCATGCTTGTTTTTTTTTGGGTAATGCCTCCACTGCCTGATAGGATCTAATTCCACGTCATTTTCTTTGGTAAAGACTTTGACAAATGCCTTGTTGTAATGCTTCTGCGGTTCTGCTAAATGGTACATATTTTTGATATCTTCTGCTCTAAACAACCCGAACATCCTTCCATCAGCTATAGAAAATGCTCTGTCTTTTATGTTGATACTCTCATTTACCCATCTAACTAAGTCATTGTAGGGTAATATTCTGGCGTGGGCAGTTATTTTGTGAAGAAAAAAGCTGACCAAATCCTTGAGAGTATTCTCTAATTTGTCAGTGGAATCAATTGTTCCCTTTTCTTCTTCAATTTATCCTGGATCTTTAGCTTCCAATAAATTGTATATGCTTTCCCATGAAGCTTTGCCCAGGCTGACACAGATAGTATCACCTATTAAGACCTTCTTTACTACTTCCTCTTTGGTTAAGACTGAAACGTTTACTTTCTTTGATTTCTTCGACATTTCTGTTGAATTGAAGAATTCAAACATACTCTGCAAAGAAATAGATGACCGTAACAGCAGAGAAAATGCTTTCCAACATAATTGACAATACAAAATATTAACAACAATTGAGCATAATAAGTGATATGAATTTGATATATTATGTTACCACGAATGAAATCCTCGAAGGATTCAACCATGGCTGCTTTATTAATGATTTCAAAAACTACCAATCGTGCTCATTAAATGCCATAATGATATGTTGCATCGCGCATATTAGTGACGGTTCTTTAAAGTAAATATCGTGACTTTCTTGACTAACGATTAGCAATAATCACATATCGCATATCGATAGGCCCAACTTTATGCTTTAGTTGTTTCCTTCGTATAGCTCTGATTGTGATAAAGAGTGAGTTGTCATAGGGAGGTGGGATAATCTTCAAGAAATCAATAAATCGTTTATTTCTCATTTAATAATTATTTATGCTCTTAAAACTCGTAAGCATTCATCTAATCGTATTATTTCCACTTTATTGAAAAGAATTCCTTTATTTATGATGATTAAATCACATTGGCGGATCTCAAGTGGGCATTCGTTATGTGTTTCGGGTCCTTATCGATGCCTGATTACAATCATCTTGTCACATCAGCAAGTTGTATGACCCATGGAATGTTTCCTTAAGAAATTTGTGATATGCGCTTTCCAATTGTGTTATTGCATCGGGGAATGCCAAAGGAAACATTAAGTCCATCTTTTATCCAAAGGATGTGTGTGATGTGATATGTTTCATTTATAGTTTATCTTAGAACAAGGTTTTGTTTCACGTTTTCATTGGATCAGACCTCATCATAAGGATTTTCATGTATCATATGTATTTTTTGCAAAATACTATTGTTATTGAAGTTATCATAAAAGAAAAAAGACTTATTATTTAGAACTATTGATTTTATCTAAGTTTATTAAAAAAGGGACCCATTTCTTGTTAAAGTTTTTGTATAAAAAAATTGAAATGGGGAGGGTTGTTGTATAGCACAACAAGTTTCTAATATTTTTCCCTTGGGTTTATTAATTCCCAATGGTTTATAATATAAAATTATTGGTTTTCTTCTGTCTTCAACTTTTTAATATTAATAATTTCTTGGGTTTATAATCCCTTGAGGCTTTATCGTTAATCCCTTGGGTTTATTATATCAATCCCTTGGATTCATTATTCCCTTGGGTTTATATTATTAGTCCCTTTTGTTTAAAAATATTGCCTTAGGTTCATAATCACTTGGGGTTTTAGTATTAATCCATTCGGTTTATAATATCAATCACTTGGGTTTATTATTCCTGAGTCAAACATGGGTTATCATAATGTCAACCATGGCCCAACATGAAATTGTGATAGGAATTGTCTCAGTATGTAAATCAATAATGGTTGATCATGTTTATTTTAATATTTATAATATTAGTCCCTTGGATTTAATATTATTCCCTTAGGGTCTTAGTATTAATCACTTTGTTTTATTATTCCTTTGGGTTTCTCATATTAATCACAAGGGTTTATTATTAACTTAGGTTTATAATATCGACCATGGTAAACCATGGTTAATTATCACATTCTGACCATGATTGTCTCACCATCAAACTAAATCATGTTTATTTTGATTTTTGTAGTATTTACATTTATCTTTACCATTGTTGGGTTTATAGTATTAGACCCTTCGGTTTAATAATATTCCATTGTGTTCATAATCCCTTGGGTTCATTATTCCATTTCATTCATAATATCAATCATTGTAAACCATTGCCAATCATAGCCAAACATGGTCAATCATGGTCGAATGTCGCATTGTGATAAGAATTATCTCACCATAAAAATAAACCATTTTTATTTTAGTGTTTGTAGTATTTATATTTTGGTTTACCAATGTCGGGTTTATAATATTAGTCCTATGCGTCAATGTTCTTGGGTATATAGTACTGGGGCCTTCGGTTTAATATTATTCCATTGGGTTCATAATCCCTTGGGCTTTTAGTATTAATCCCTTGGGCTTTTAGTATTAATCCCTTGGGTATATTGTTCAATGGGGTTTTAGTATTAATCCCTTAGGTTTATTGTTCATTTGGGTTTGTAATATCAATCCCTTGGGTTCATTATTGCATTTGGTTTATAATATCAATCATTTTAAACCATTGTCAATCATAGGCAAACATGGTCAATCATGGTTGAATGTCGCATTGTGACAAGAATTGTCTCACCATCAAAATAAACCATGTTTATTTTAGTGTTTGTAGTATTTATATTTGGGTTTACCAATGTTGGTTTTATAGTATTAGTCCCTTGGCTGAATGTCGCATTTTGACAAAGATTGACTCACCATGAAAATAAACGATGTTTCTTTTGGTGTTTGTAGTGTTTATATTTGGATTTAAAAATGTTGGGTTTATAATATTAGTACCATGGGTTTAATATTATTTCCTTGGGTTCATAAACCCTTGGGGTTTTGATATTGATCCCTTTGTTTATTATTCCTTTAGGATGATAATATCAATCCCTTGGGTTTATTATTCCCTTCGGTTTATAATATTGATCATGGTAAACAATTATCAATCATAGCCAACCATGGTTCAATGTCACATTGTGACAACAATTGTCTCACCATGAAAATAAATAATAATCCCTTGGGTTTATTATTCCTTTGGGTTTTTTATTCAACCTGTTGGGTTTATTATTCCCTTGGGTTTATAATCCCTTGGGATTTTAATATTAATCCCTCAGTTTTATTGTTCATTAGGGTTTTAGTATTAATCCCTTGGGTTTATTGTTCATTTGGGTTTATAATATCAATCCGTTGGTTTCGTTATTCCTTTTGGTTTATAATATCAATCATTGTAAACCATTGCCAATCATAGCCAAACATGGTCAATCATGGTTGAATGTCGCATTGTGACAAGATTTGTCTCACCATCAAAATAAATCATGTTTATTTTAGTGTTTGTAGTATTTATACTTGTGTTTACCAATGTTGGGTTTATAATATTAGTCCCATGCTTCAATGTTGTTGGGTCATTAGTATTAGGCCCTTCAGTTTAAAAATTATTCCATTGGGTTAATAATCCCTTGGGATTTTAGTATTAATCCCTTGGGTTTATTGTTCATTGGGGTTTTAGTATTAATACCTTGGGTTTATTGTTCATTTGGGTTTATAATATCAATCCATTTGGTTCATTATTGCATTTGGTTTATAATATCAATCATTGTAAACCATTGTCAATCATAGCCAAACATGGTCAATCATGGTTGAATGTTGAATTGTGACAAGAATTGTCTCACCATCAAAATAAACCATGTTTATTTTAGTTTTTGTGGTATTTATATTTGGGTTTACCAATGTTGGTTTTATAATACTAGTCCCTTGGTTGAATGTCGCGTTTTGACAAAGATTGGCTCACCATGAAAATAAACCATGTTTATTTTACTATATGTAGTGTTTATATTTGGGTTTGACAATGTTGGGTTTATAATATTAGTCCCATGGGTTTAATATTATTTCCTTGGGTTCATAAGCCCTTGAGGTTTTAGTATTTTCCCTTTGTTTATTATTCCTTTAGGTTTATAATATCAATCCCTTGGGTTTATTATTCTCTTAGGTTTATAATATCGATCATGGCCAACCATTGCCAATCATAGACAAACGTGGTCAACCATGGCTGAGTGTCACATCGTGACAAGGATTCTCTCTCAATGAAAATAAATCATGTTTATTTTAGTCTTTCTAATATTTATATTAGGTTTTACCAATGTTGGCTTTATAATATTAGTCCCTTGGGTTTAATATTATTTCCTTAGGTTCATAA
The DNA here is from genome assembly GCA_031772625.1 of Pinus tabuliformis. Lineage (NCBI taxonomy): Eukaryota > Viridiplantae > Streptophyta > Pinopsida > Pinales > Pinaceae > Pinus > Pinus tabuliformis. The sequence goes on from CM062812.1 coordinate 970,800,706, forward strand.
TCCCTTGGGGTTTTAATATTAATCCTTTTGATTTATTATTAACTTGGGTTTTATAATATCAATCATGGTCATCTTTATTAATCTCTTGTATTTGTAATATCAATCCCTCGCACTACTTGATCCCTTAGGTTTTTAATATTTATCCGTTGGGTTCAATAATTCCGTAGGTTTATAATATTAAAGCATTGGGTTTATTAGTTCCTTCGGTTTATAATATTAGTCCCTTTTGTTTATCTTAGGTTTTTGATGAAAAGATATCTTGGGGGTTAACCAAAATCCCTTTCCATAAAAAAACATCGATCTTAAGTCCTATGGGTTATGGCCCAGTAAGCCTATCATAAGCATTTCTTTAGGCCTTGAACCTTTCAACCATGAACTTACATTAAATCAAAGCCATCTAACTTTATCGGGGCTTTTATGCTATTAGAAACATTACATATAGGCCTTTAAGCTTTAAAACCCCTGTAAAGATTAACTTATGCACGCAGCTGCAATAACTATGAAAACATTTGGAATTATGCATATATCTTTTATAAAGAAAATATACAATAAAACATGCTTTTCTGCATCCAATAAGGGCTCAACAAAATTCCCAAGGTATACTTCCCACCGATTCATCCCCGCCATTCATCTACGCATTCTAGATCAGACGATCTACAAAGGTTTTCAGGTGGGACGTAAGCATAAAGAATACCTACATGAAATGGGCAGTATCCTCTCTGCAGCTGACTGCTATGTGTTAAATGCAGAGTGGAATCAGGTTTATTCCATTAAAAACCATCCATTGCTTTTTCTCCCCTCAAAAATTGCCTTATAACTTAAAGACTTCCTTTTTGCATGCCTTGCAGACCTGCGAGACTTATATAACATAATATATATCTTTATCGTATCTGGCTTGCAATTGGCATGTCATATATATCTATATATATAAAGTGTTATACGATGATTGCAGACCCGTCGAGGCTTTAAAATATAATACATATATGATTTAAGTCCAGCCTTTTTATTATAATATTTTATAACAGAAGTTCATATAAAAGAGCGTAAACCACAATATATATGAATATCAATAAAAGTCTTTGGAACCCGCGATAAGACAGAGGTGCTGAGTCATATAAAATATAGCGTCTGAACTATCGGGTCTAAAACCCAATCGCTTATCGCAATCGGCGCTTTGATATATATCTATATATATATATATATATATATATATATATATATATATATATATATATATATATATATATATATATATATATATATATATATAGTATGTTGTCTTACGGACCCGCCGCAATTATAAAACAATAATACATATCGTTTCAGGTCCATCATCGAAAATTGCGATCGGTGGAACCCATATGCATGCATATAAAGGGCTTTCAATACAGAGAACCCACCAAACATTTAAACACACTATATATATTATTTTGGGTCCAACCCACCCATATTGCAATCGGTGGAGTTGTATACGCGTAATATAAGCAATTTACATTTTTTATAGACCCACTGTCATTATAAAATATGGCATATATATTTCAGGTACAGTGTTAATGTTTTAAGACTTGTTCCTTTGTTTTTCTTTGTAAAATCTCATATATTTCTCCATTTCTTTTATATTTTCATTTTTGATATACTTGCCTTATCTTTTTTTCAAAATATTTTTCGAATGATTTCGAATGAAACAATGAATATATTATTATTATAATAATTATTATATTTGTATATTATAATAATAATATAACATTATTACAATATTATAATCCATTATTATTATTATTATTATTATTATTATTATTATTAATATTATTATTATATTTTTTTATTATTATTTATTCTTATTATTAATTAATATATATTAGGAGTTTATATAATTATTATAATATTAATATAATATTTATACAATAATATATATAAATAATCCAGTTGTTAATATTTATATAGTTATTAATAATCATAAATACTAATAATAATTAACCCTATCTATACAAACCCTAAGATAAATATTAAAAATACTAAAGCCATGCATAATAATAATAATAATAATATGGGTTTGTATTATTATAATAATATAATATTATTATAATATTGATTATATTATTATGATAATATGGTAATTATATTGGTATATTATTATAATATTATAATCAAATATTAATATTTTTTTTTTTTGTAAGCTTAGGTGGGACCTTCTCATTTTCGAGTTTTTACATGTCCGTTATTCACCCCATTTCCAGAGAGCGTAGCACAAGAATCGAACCCAAGATCTCCGGTTCGGCGAGACTTCATTTCCATGGCCATTGCCACTTGAGCTACCCCATGCAGACCAAATATTAATATTATTATTATAATAATAATACAACATAATTGTTATTTTTTTTTTATAATTTTATATTGTTAAATTATTTAAATAATATAATGATAATACCTATTGTTATTATTAATTAATATATATTATGAGTTTATATAATTATTATAATATTTATACAATAATATATATAAATAATTTGGTTGTTAATATATTGGAGTAGTTATTAATAATTCTATATACTTATTTATATAGCTATTAATAATCCTGAATACCCATAATAATTATTGATGTTGTTGATATAAGCCTATGGGCGTATATCAACCACATTGGAAAATGTGGTTGATATATATGCTTGATGATGATGATCGTTAACATCCGCTTAGACCGAACTTGGTCTATCGGACCTAAAGAAACAAATTATTTATTTTGATTTAAGATTTTATTCCTATGCTCAAAAAGCTTGGAGAGAAGCCTCCCAAGCGGACTATAATTTTGACATTGTAAAAGGATAGGAAGGTCAGTATTGTAACAAAGATTGTGAAACTGAGATCTAATGTGGTTGTATGTGGGGCACTCTAAGAGGAAGTGGTTTTCATCCTCGATGTTCCTATTCTCACATATATGGCAGATCCTTTCCATCCATGGTGTTTTAGGAACTTCCCAATGACCTGTTTCACTATGGAGCTCATGAGAATTCATTCTAATCTTTGCTATATTAACTTTCTTCATTGAGCTATTTAAAATAGAGAGATACTTTTTATCTTCTAGGGTGGGGTTGATGACCTTCTTATAATAATTGAACTTAGAAGTAACAATATCTTTAATGCTATTAATGTTTTGCAATGCATCATTCTCGTTGATCTCCCAATATTTTAACCAAGCCCTTGTGTCTTTATGCCATCCCCGATTGGGCCTTAGGTGGTTTTGGCTGGAATTTAAAGCTAGCATAGGAATTCTATGATCATCTATGTTATTAAGTTTGTGCTTGTAAAATAGAAACCTAATCATAGCTAGGCTCTCAATAGGGGAAAGACCTGCTTCTATAAGGAGAATAAGATAGGCTGTATTGCTTTTAATTTTCAGGTTATAAGTTATAAAACGCTTCTGGATTTGCTCAATCTTTCTCCATGATTCTCTAGAGCTGTTGCAACCCCCAACCTCATAGGCATATAAGATAACAAGAGTGACTAAAGTTTCAAGTAGGAACTTCTTTTTATCCCACATTATGAGGTTTGTTGTTTACAATTATTTTCAAGACCAAAATAAGCTTTCCACCCTTCATTCATCCTTTTCTCAATGCTATGGTTCTAGTTCAGCTTGTGATGAATGTCAATTCCTAGGTACTTGTAAGAATACACTTCCTCCAAGTTATTATTGTCATACATACAATTAGCATAAGTGTCCTTCTTGGATTTTATAATCATAACTTTGTTTTGTCAGTGTTAATAGTCATACCCATGGTAGAGCAGAAATCCTTAAGAAGCGTGAGTTGCTTATCAAGATCATATGAGAACCTTGCGAAAAGAACAATATCGTTAGGATAGAGAATAAGGATGGTGACTATACCAGCTAAGATCGTGCTATCACATCCTTCTTTCTCTAAATAGCCTTCAGGCTTATCGATGTAAATGCCAAATTGGGTAGGGGAGAGGGGGCAACCTTGTTTAACTCCAATGTTACACTTAATACCTTTCAACCACCCCTCATTGCTCTTTAGCTTGGAAATTACATTCTCGTATAACCTTATAGAAGCAGCTCTCAACTTGAGAGAAACCTTTAGCTCTTCTAATCTATTCCAAAGGTTGTATCTAAGAACTGTATCGAAAGCCTTTATAAAGTCCACAAAGCAACAAAATAAACTGGATTTATCATTATGACATTCCTCGGCAATGGTCCTAAGTGTAACGAGGTGATCTGTTGTTGAGTGATGCCTTCTGAAACCTGCTTGGCCTTTAGCCTTCCTACCTTCACTTTCAAGCCATATGCTTAACTTCTTTTCCAAAATACTACCATATAACTTGGCTAAGAGAGTGCTGATCATAATTGTCTGATAATTAGAGGGGTTATTTGTATCCCCACTTTTAAAAATAAGGATAATGAGGCTCTTAATCCAAGGTTTAGGCAACCCTTGCTTGACTTCTTGATTGGAAATCTTGTGGATGTAGGGGATGAGGACAGGACCTCCAATTTTTAAGATTTTTTCCTGGTAACCTTCAATGTCCTTAGCTTTCCCATTAGTCAGGCGATTAACCCCAAACTTAATTTCTTTTAAAGAGAAAATTTCTTTCGTTGTGAGCAGGGTTTCCAAATTATCCATGACATTTGGAGACTAATAAAGATTTTTAAGATAGGAATTCCAATCGTGAAGAGAAATTTTATTATTATCTTTAGTCTTCCTAGTGAGAATCTGCCTCCAAAATTTCTTAGGAGCTACCTTAGAGAGGTGTAAGAGATTCTCCTATCTTTGACGAATGTACTGCCTCTTTTTCCTTTTAGTTAGGGCTTTGTATATTTTTATCTTGTCCATTTTAGGAGATTTGTATATCAACCATATTTACCTTGGTAAATATCGCTATGCTAGTAAAATAAAATAAAGATTGACCTGTTAACGATAAAAAATATATTTAAAAAAATATACTTCTTATGTTTATTGTTAACTATATTTACCTTGGTAAATATGGTTGTGCTAGTAAAATAAAGATTGGCATGTTCACCATAAAAAAGATATTTAAAAAAAATATACTTTGTATATGTATTGTTTGAATTAGATTAGAAAGTAAAATATAGTTTTTTTTATACATAATTATAATTTACTTTTTAGCATTAAACTCCACTCAAGATAGAAACTAAATTGGTTTATGATTTTTTTTGTTTGTTAAATTAAAAAATATTTCTATTATAAATCTTTTTTTATTTAAAATTATATAATTTATTTTCTTGAAACTTTCAAAAAAATGATAAAATAAAATTAATTACATAACTAACCACTATTTAAAATAATTAATTATAAAAGTTTAATTGCAATATTCCAAACATCTATCAACATTGTGTAATAGTTTTTCAAAATATTATAAATTTTATTTTAAAAGTATAACAAAATATATGATATTGGTGCTCTACCCATTCATACATTCCATTATCATATTTTTCTATGAGATTCCTTAAAATGAAACATGGGTTTAAAGTTATCTTCGTACTTAGGTTACATGTTTAAAATTAATGCCTAAAATTTTATTTCACATACAAATTAATTTAAACTTCATTTATTTTTTTATTTAAAAAATAAATTACAAAATCTCTCCTAGTGTCTATAATATATATATATATATATATATATATATATATATATATATATATATATATATTAAATTTCAATTTATCAAATGGTAAATTTACGAAATGTACATTACTATATTATTTTTTATTTTCTTCAAAAAGTTTTCACTTAAATGTATATTACTATATTATTATTATTTTTTTTTTTTCAAAAAGTTTTCACCTTGAATTAGTTTTGCAATTTTTAACTAAATTAAATTTATTAATGTTTTGGGAAAAAATAAACAATAAACAAAATATTTTGAAATAAATAAATAAAAACCGTTTTTATGTGGTTTTAAATTGAATTGTGTTTATGTTGTTTTAAATTGAATTGTAAAATATAAAACGTATATTAAAAAAATAAAAAATCTAAAAAGTTCTTATTCCTCAAGTCTCATCATAATTTACAATTTGTTACAATAAATGAGCAATACCGTTTCTATCAATACCACATGTGAAAAGCCATAAATTATATGAAAATCAAAATATTTTATAAATGTTTTACTTTGATTTTATTCGATAACATTTTTTAGATTAACACTTAATACTTTGAGTATAAGGATTACCCCCATTTTATCTAGGATATTATTAACTTGTAAATAGGGTTTGTTACAATACCATGGCCCAATACCATGGCTTATCAATACCATTTCCGAAAAAAACTAGAACTCATTTCAAAATCAAAATATTTTATTTTAATTTTATTTCATAACATTTTTATACTGATTATGTTCCTCACCAAATAGGTCCACAATCTATGACATTGTGTTTATTGTTAGCTGTGTTTCTTACAGTACCATAGGCCAATACCATGGCTTATCAATATTGTTTTCCCAAAAACCAAAAGTAATTTCAAAATCAAAATATTTTAATTTAATTTTATTTCGTAACATTTTTATACCACTAAGTTTTTGACCAGATGGGTACACAATCTATAACCTCGTGTTTATTGTTAGTCTATTATCTCAGAGATCATTTTTTTTTAAATTTTAAACAAAATTCATAAAATTAATTTGAAAGTAAATTTTGAAATACATAAGTTCTAGATAAGAGTTGTCGCAAAATATTACGAAGACCTTGTTATGTTAAATTTTTATGTTTAATTTAGATGTAAGTTTTGTATGACGATGATGATTAACATCCACTAAGACTCATATGGTCTTTCAGATCTTAAGAAAGAAGCAGTTAATGGGATTGTTTAAAATTGTATTTCTATGATAAAAAACGAGGCAAAGAAGCACTTCTAGGTCGTTGTAGTTTTGTTTACTAGACAAGTTGAGGAGGATGGTCATGGGGAAAATGTCTTTCAAATGAGAGTGGATGGGCGTAAGGGTCATGAACTCCAAAAGAAAGTGTTTTTCATATTCAACTCTCTTAGTGGAAGGCATATTCTCTCGTCCCGAGGTATCTTTGGAATAGAACAACGTCTCGTTTTACTCCGGAGATCATGAAAATTAGTTATAATACTTGAAATATTCATTCTCTTCTTAGCACTAATTAAGATAGAAATGTAATTATGGTTACGAACCGTGGGGTTGATAACCTCATTATAGTATGTTAACTTTCTTTTCTCCCCTGACTCCTTATCACCCAACAACTTATCCTAAAATTTGGAAGTAATGATGTTTTTAATATTATCCTAATTCCCCAATATGATCTCCTCCTTTATCTCCGAATGATGGATCTAGGACTTGGCATCCTTATACCACCCTCGATTGAGTCAAAGGTGGTTTTGACTAGAGTTATAAGAATTTTTTCAGAGTCTCTTGGCTTCCATCTTGTACAATTTCTTCTTATAGATAAAATACCTAAAAATAGTCCTGCATTCAATATGGGAAAGGCTACCCTCAATTAAGAGAATAAGGTATAAAATATTACCTTTAATCTTGAGGTTGTAGGTTATGAATTTCTTTTGATCATTTCAATATTTCTCCATGACTCTCTAGATATACTACAACCCCACACTCACATCCATATAAAATAATAGGGGTTACGAGAGTCTCTAAGGGGAACTTATTTTACTCCAAACCCAAAGATCATTCATCTTACAATATTTTTGATGACCATAGTAAGATTTCCAACCTCCTATAGTTCTTTTATTAATGCTATAGTTCGAGTTGAGCACAAAGTGGATGGCCATACCTAAGTATTTCTGTTAGGGTCCCATGATTGATAGGATGAAATGATGATTGAATATTTTCTTTCAGTATATTAAATTGTGTATAATATTTCATGTTGCAAACATTTTCCAAAATGAAAAAATAAAAATAAAAATAAAAAATGAGAATAGGGTATATAAGGATAAAAATAGAATACAAAGATTAAAAAAAAAGATGAAAAGAACCCCGTGAAAAGAAAAAGAGTGAAAGTTATGCAAACTCAAATGCCACTAGGAGAAAAATAGTTTTGGTTTGAAAAATAAATTAGGAATTGTGTGCATCTTGTTTTAAATGCCACAATCATAGATATTTGTTTGAAACATACAATATAATCATGGTCAAACACATTTGAATTTTTGTTGTTAGGCTACAAAATAATTTAACCAAATTGTTTAAACTTGGTTAAAATTAGGTAGATAGGTGAAGAAATTGATCCAATTGTGTAAGTTGTATTAGTAATTTAAGTTTGGAGGTTAGAAACTAGATTAGGACAAGCATCTCCTCCAAAGGAAAATAAGAAGGGTCCACACATTTAAATGTACCCTTGGTTTATAGAAGATAAGCCTTTCTTCCAAAATTAGGATGAAAAACATTAAAAATTTATTATTCGTGCTTTAAATAGATATGTGATTCGTCCTTAACTTTTCATGGCTATAAACAAAAGTGAAAAATGACAATATGTTATGTCATCTAGAGGATAAATGGTGTGCCCAATCTAATCTATGTGTCCTTCATGATGATAATTGATAGTCCGCAATGATTTTCGGCCCTCCCCCTCCCTTCCTACCTTTATAAGTGGAGGGGGGATCCGAAAATGTGGTTTCACTCACCTCGACCCCACCCTAATTGTCACTGTCATGTTCTTTTGCACCCCCCTCTCAATACAGTATAACACCCTCCACCCCTCTGAAAGCTTCCTAACCCTCTCGTTCCATCCAATGATTCTCCACACGTACACCACTAATCCCTCCACAACACGTTTCTAACAGTTTCCCTTACCTGTTATGCATTTAATCTTCCTCCAAGTTACCATTAAACCTCCTAATAGTCCTACGCCTTTAACGAATGGTCACTTAGCCATAAAAATCTCATTATCCATTACTATTATATCCTTTGTTGAATTTGATCCTGTAATGTGTAGTTTTATTTTCTCAATCTCAACTGATACAGTTAAATTGTCTCAACATTGAGCATTAAACTAGGGTAAATTGCACAACTCTTCAGCCTTTTCCAAATTACTTCAAAATTCCTAACATGGCTCCCAATATCAAAACAAATGTTAATAATGAAAATCTTATGACTCCCCCATGATTTTACCTTGATCACTTCCCCTTGGATGACAAAGACTATACAATCTAAGAGCCAAAGTGTGAATTCGATTTACTCGAATTACACAGCTAGCTCAAAGACATATTCCTCAACCAAAGCAATGAAATTTTCCTCTGGGAATCCAATGTACCCCTCTACATGTTTCCCCAAACCCATCACTTTCCCGAATTTGTCCTCAAATGCCAAGATTGTTACTTGCCCAAATTGAGAGCCAATGTGGCCCACAATGGTGAAATTCTATTCACAATCACCCCTCAGTCAATTAACCAAATTTTGTAGATCCCTCGGAATGATTCCACTATTCCTTTCTAAATCGAATTCCTGAATGAATTATATCAGAAGTTGACCATTTCCTCGAGATCCAACATTTTCGAAATCTTCCTACATTAACATGCCCACCTCCCAAAAAATAATCCACCATATCGCTCCTCCACGGTTCCTTACAAAGATAATTAAGTCATTTCCTTACTCTCATGTTTACTAGGGTATTATTCAGATGAATGGGTAGATGAACCTATTTTAGGTTTTCTATCCATTTTCTCCAATGAAGAAAATCCCTCAGTAATTTTCAATTTTAGCCAGTTCCTTCTATTTTATCAAGCAGGCAAGTTCCCATTTTCAATACAAGAATTAAATGAACAATGGGAGACACACTTAGTCATTTTTTGGACTTCCATGCCAAAATGTGATCCAAGTGGCTCCAGGGACACACAGAAGACAAAGATTTCTTATGGAAGCTCGAAAATCAAAGTGATTAGAATGATTTCAAGACAAGGCCAAAGCATAGATGTTGTCATCCTCATCAGAAAGTTTTTAATGGTTCGTCATTTCAAGCTCGTATGAGCGAGAATGAGCTAGCCAAAGTTTTGGTCAAAGTTGGGTTATGGGCTAGGCTTAAGTGTATTTCAATTTGACTGACCCCAAGGCATGAAACCTATCTCCCTAAATCGAGCGAATTTGTTGGATTGTTAATTTTTCTATTATCCCTATATTAGAAAATTTCAAAAAATGTCTATTATCTAAAAAAAAAGTATTATAGAGGTGGTGGGCCATGACCCCTACCACCTCCACCAGAATCAGAAACCACATCATTTTTTTTATAAAAAATACAGTCGGTGGCCATGACCCAACCAGACCCTCTAACCTCCATACGCAAACATTATATAAATACATGGGCCAGTGATCGTGACCCCGCTACACCCCAACCAACCTTCCATATAGGTTAAATAGTTATTAAAGGGTTGGGCGGGCCACCTCTAGTGGACCCGGACCAAACCCCAACAAACATGTATGACATCGCATTAAGAACAAGGCCAATGGGAGTTGAACCGACGGCCGACGAGAGGGTCGACACTGCCCTAGCAGTAGCCCCATGTCAAAACCAAGCCTCACACCCCATTAATGCACCAACAAACTGTACCCAAAACATAATACAGACATCACCCACAAACTCCGCTCTACTTGAACATTGCCACACACGTTTTGGTAATAAAAAGAAAATCAAATGACATGTACTTTTACCGAGTTTGGGATTTGATCCCTTGACATTTGCATTACTAATTTTTCGCCCTACGATAATTCCAAATGGTCCTCATTGGATAATCCGCCCACGAAGAGGTTTATTAACCATCATTTTCTTAATCCACCCAAGGATGGAAGAGCGAGGAGTGCCAAATAATTTTTAATTAATTTATTGCATGTGGAACCATGAGCTCGGAGAAGAGGCAGGCAGAACCATGATTGGGCAAGATTCTCAGAAGGGTGAAATTTTCACAGTGTCCAAATTGGACAAATTTTATGTAGATCTTACACCTCTTAGCGACACAAACATGATGGCAGAGCCGGTTTCCTGATCTAAGCATCAAATTTTCAAAGGAACTGGAGGAAGGAATCTTCAAAGAATTTAGGGGAATCTGAAAGATTTATTAAGCCCCTGATTTTCACTTTCTCAGAATTCAGAAATATGATAGTTGATTTTACCCTATGCGATGCCACAAATCTGATAGTGCATTCAGATTTCCCATTTTCTCATTTAATTTTTCAGACACTTTTCTAAGTGGAGTGAAGGTGTCAATATTTATCTGCGAGCAATCATTTCCATGAGATTTGATGCTGTGAGATTGATGGTACAACCAACTTGAACAGTGTGTTCAGTGTGTTCGTGTACTTCATTTTGCTATGAGATGCATTGTGCTACATAGATCCTTGTTTGATGCTTCAGGTGGGATCTTGTTTCTTACTTTTCTCATGATTCCTACTTGATTTAATGCAAAATCATTTGTGGGACGTACTTGTTGTCATGATTCTTCATGTCTTGTTTGAGATCCCTTTGTTGTTATGTTGATGGGATACTCATGTATCACCATGTATGTTTGCATTGAGATCCCTTTTATGCCATGTTGGCAGGATGCTCAATATCATCATGCATGAATTTTAGGTCATACTGATAGGAGTCCTTTTTCGACTGAGAGTTCTTGTAGCGGAACATCTCTTACAGCCGCTCCCGCATGAGGGCATTTTCCTTGTATGATAGTGAAATCACCTCTTAGGTACATCATCACTATTGACAACACTTAATGCAGTGGCCTACACCATCTTGACAACGCAGCCCAGAGATGTAGTTCATCCTTGAAAAACTTCCTTATCAACGTCTTGCTATTTTATGTTGCTGATGATTTTCATGTTCCTTCTTCTTTAAAACATGCAAATATGTTCAAATATGCTATTTTAAATGCAATTCTAATCACATCATGAAAGTAAATGATCTTGGTTAAATGCAGGAGTTGAGTCAACTCGAATCAAGTCTGGTATCGGAGTGGTCTTTGTGTAGACATGAATTTCAAGTGTGAACAATGGAATGTGAAGTAAGAGGGGATGAAAAAGTGATGTATGAAACCATGCTAAAAATTTCCCAAAGGGTTGAAAAAATGTATGAAACTCTACAGAAAGAGACAAAGGAAAAGGAGTGATTGCAGCTTCAGTTACAAGCCATGGAAGAGGCCCTAGAGGAACTAGAGCACAACAACTACAATATTCAAATAAAGAATGTTGAATTGAATATGCTTTTACATGAAGAGAAAGAGGAAACTTTTTTTTTTCTATGATAGCTGCAAGCTAAGGATGGGGCCTTTGAAAAGCTACAGCGTGACCCATGTGAGGTAAAATGTAGTTCTTTGAATTCATGTATATCTCCTGATGATGATTTCGTTGTTTTTGAAAATCATATGATAGGAATTGACTCCAAACTATTGAATAAAATGGGGTATGAAGTAAAAGGCATGTTCATTAATGGCCAAGGAATTATCAACCCCATCAAAGTAGAAGAATTACCGTGTCAAACAAGAATTGGGTATGTCAGAAAGGAAGTTTGGGAATGCACCAAGACATTCAGTGAACCACCAACAGTAGATGATGAGAGGCTTTCATCAGTTCTTTCCAAATCGACAGAGGAGGAAAAATATGTTGGTTTCCTTTCAGTTTCGTTTTCATGTAGTATGATTTTTGTTGGAGATTTGGAGATCCCAATTACAGGGGCAAATATGAGGCTTCTTACTAGGATGAGGCACGAGGAGGAAAAAGTACTTGGTGTTAACAACCAAGGAATAACTCAGCCATTGGAGGTTGTGCAAAGACCTCCATTTTCAGGCTTGAGATACACTGAGGGAGAATGCTCGAAGGTGTGAGATTATTTTGAGACATCGTTGAGGAAAGATAATGATGGGAACACATCCCCATCATCCAATGGTAGTGGCCATTTCAAGGAAGGAGATGAGGCAAGCACTCATCGCCATATCTACACGAAAGGCGACAAGGAAAGGTGTAACCACTCTCAACATGTGAATGATTACTTCAATTATAATCATGTTGTTAATGATAAACATAAAACATGGCATCGAAAAACATGTACCTTTTGTGCATTACATAACGATAGTTTTCTAAGTGTTGGAAAAGAATAGAAACATCGAAAAGGAGGAGGCATGAAAGACCCTCTAAAAAATAGGTAAAGAATCATGTTAAGTAGATCTGGAGGAAGAAAATATATTGTATTCATTGCAAGAGAGGCAGCCATCAAAGGGCCACATGTTGGAGGCTCCATCGATAAGAAAAACCACCACAAGGGGATGACCCATTCACAGCAATAAGTGAAAAATGGTTTCTAGATATGTTAGCTTTTCATTGCGGTTCTTTTGTAATAATTTGTTGCATTTTAAAATCTAAAAGTGATGATGTCTTTTCCATCACTTGTTAAGCAACAATGATGTTTGGTCTTATTTCGAGTTGCATGATAAATTGTGAAAGTGATGTTGTGTTTCCATCACTTGTCAAGGAAACAATAGTGTTTGGCCTTATTTTTATAAATCATGTGTTGCAGTGATGATGTGTTTTACATCACTTGTTGAAGCAACAATCATATGTTGGCCTTGTTTTCGTAGCTGGGTATTGTCTCCATTTCATTGTGAACTTGATGACTGGGTATGTGTTATAAACTTGTGGAAGGTATGGGATGGTTGGGTGATTAGTTGGTCATGAAACTCAAGCATGTAATTTGAAAAAACAATGTACTATAGGTTGCAGAGATTGTAGGTGTCGGCTCATCACCTAAGGCTTTGAAGAACAAGGAGAAGGAGATGGAAGTGATACATTTTGAAGGTCCTTATGATGCAGATAAGGTACATAAAAGTTTCATATTATTTTTCATGACTTTGGAGGACCAAAAGATGCTTAGTGGGGAGGACTTATCTAAGTGGCTCCAGTGAGATACACAGGACAAAGAGGGCTTATGGATGCTCAAAAATCAAAGTAATCAGAATGCTTTCAAATGAAGACCAAAGCATATATCTTGTCATCCTCATCATAACAGTGTGAAAGGTTCGTCGATCTGAGCTCGTATGAGGGGAAATGAGTCAGTCAAAGTTGTGGTCAAAGTTGGGCTGTGGGCTAGGTTTAAGTGTCCTACAATTTGACCAACCCCGAGGCATGAAACCTAGCTCCCAAAAGCAAGCAAATTTTTTGGATCGTTAATTTGTCTAATATCCCCTATATTAGACAAATTCAAAAAATGTCTATTATCAAATAAAAATAAAAGTAACATATTATATAGGTGGCCGGCAATGACCCTCGCCACCTCCATCGGAATCCGAAACCACATATCAAAATTTTTATTAAAAAAATAGGGTCGCCGACCATGACCCCTCCAGGCACTCCAACCTCCATACCCAAACATTATATAAAGGCATGGACAGGCGGCCATGACCCCACTGGACCCAAACCAACCCTCCATATACGTTAAACAATTATTAAGGTGGTGGGCAGGCCACCTCCGGTGGACCCGGTCCACACCCCAACAAAAATATATGGCATCACATTAAGGATGAGGCCAATGGGAGGGTCGGCCCTACCCATGTGACGTTCCCATGTTAAAACCAAGCCTCGCATCCCATTAATACACTAAAAAACTATACCAAAACATAATACAACCGACATCCAAAAACTCACTCCATTTGAATGCTACCATGCCCTTTTAGGTAATAAAAAGAAAATCAAATGACGTGTATTTTTAGTGAGGTCAGGATTTGATCCTCCAACCTCTGCATTATTAATTTTCCCTCCTACCACAATGCCAAACAAACCTCATTGGATAATTTGCCCACCAAAAGGTATATTAACCCTCATTTTCTTAATGGACCTAAGGATGGAGGAGCCAAGAGCATGCATGGAAATTGAGACGATAGTTTTTAATTAATTTATTGCAAGTGGAACCATGAGGCCAGAGAAGAGGCATACGAAACCATGATTGGGCAAAATTCTCAGAAGGGTGAAATTTTCGCAGTGTCCAAATTGGACAAATTTTATGTCCATCTTACACCTCTCAGCAGCACGAACCTAATGGCACAATCATTTTCCTGATCTGAGAAGTATATTTTTAGAGAACACAAAAGAGGCAATCTTCGAGGAATCTAGGGGGAATATTAAAGATTCCTTAGGCCTGAGATTTTCACTTTCTTAGAATTCAGAAATTCGACAGTCCATTTTACCCTATTCGACGCCACAAATCTGATGGTGCATTCAGATTTTCCATTTCCTCATTTCATTTTTCAGCCACGTTTCTATCTAGAGTACAGGTGTCAACATTCATGTGCGAGTAGTCATTTCCATGAGATTCGACACCACAAGATTGATAGTACAACCAGCTTCAGTAGTTTGACATCATTTTCTTTAGGTGGCCCCACGATGTGAGGTATACATAGTGTGTTCATGTACTTCGTTTTGTTATGAGATGCATTGTGCTGCATAGATCCTTGTTTGATGCTTCATGTGGGATCTTGTTTCCTACTTTTGTCATCTTGCCTGCTTGATGTGATGAGGAATTATTTGCAGGACGTACTTGTTGTCATGATTTGTCATGTCTTGTTTTAGATCCCTTAGTTGTTATTTTGATGGGATACGCATGTGTCGCCATGTGTTTTTTCATTGAGATCCCTTTTATTCCATGTTTTCAGGATGCCCATTATCATCATGAATGAGTTTTAGGTCATACTGATAGGAGTCCTTTTTTGGCTGAGAATTCCTGTAGTGGAACAGCTCTTGGAGCCACTCTTGCATGAGGGAATTTTCCCATTATGATAGCGACATTACCTCTTATGTACATCATCACTATTGACAGCAGTTAATGTAGCGGCCTACACCATCTTGACACAGGGGCCCGGAGACGTAGTCCCTCCTAGATGAACTACATTATCAACGTCTTGTTATTTTATATTTCCGATGACTTTCATGTTTCTTCTTCTTTACAACATGCATATATTTTCAGATATGCTATTTTAAATACAATTCTAATCACATCAGCAAAGTAAAAGATCTTGGTTAAATCTGAGAGTTGAGTCAACTCGGATCAAAAAGGAATTCAGAAGAATGTGACTTCAAAGACTTTATTGTTCAATTTATTCATCCAGATACATGTTTTTTGAGCAATGAGACAGAACATAGGGTCAATGTAGAAATTCAAAATATTTTCTAGCTAAGTTAGTAGGTCAGAATAGCTAACTAGTATTTATACCAGAATTACACTGAAATAAGAGTGTATGGTAGTGAGTTGCCACATTATAAACTGCCACATTATCTCTAAATGAGTTTTTTTTGTTTCGAATACATTAGGTAAATGATATGCTCATATGAGGTCCATTTTGTTTCACCTAAGAAAAAATCATGATTCAGAATAAAGGCTGAGAGAGGATCAGTTATTTGCAACAACTGGACAACGATAGAGGAGACAGTTATCCTCCTAAAATAGATGAATTTTACCTTCAGCTTCACTTGGCCATATGACCCATTTGGTGTTATATCTAAACTGAGAGTGGAACAGAAAACCACTCAATATGTTCACACTCAGAGGCCTGAAATCGAGAAATACATGAACCAAGATGAGTGGGAAGAAAATACTCTATAGGAAGCAGACGACTAATTTTTGTCTACTGCTACTTCACAAACTCCCACAACTTGGGAAAAATTAGGGACAAGGCCATGGATAGAAGACTCTCCTTCGGTCACAGAGGTTTGAACCAAAGAATTCAAAATTTACACCAAGAAAGCAAGGACAAATCCTAAGATATATTTTCTAAGAGGAGTAGGGAAAGCTCCTATAGTACTCAAGGATACACATTTTCAAGGAACGGATAACACATTTACAAGAGAAAGTATTGAGAAAGAGAAATATTATGTTATAGCTGGAGAAATAGTGTCAAGTTATCGAGAGTGGTTTCTAGAGATTCTTACACAAGATTGGGGTCGACTTTCAAAAAGGACTTCCAGGTTTGCTAGTGTTGAATGACAAATTAATGACATAGCTTGATTATAGCGAGAAATTAATGGCCATTTCTAGAGACATGGCCAAATTTGAAGGACTAAATGGGGGTATAATAGGGAAAGACTTCCTAGAGGCATTAGAATTTGATTTAGACATCCAACATGAAATCAAATATGTTTTTATCACTAAGCCAACCTCTTCCAAATATACAGAGGTAGGTGAAATTTACAGGAAGTTACTAAAACTGTCAATCTGAATTGAAGATAGGTGGGAAGAATTATGCGAGTTACTTGAGTAAAAAAGAAATTCTTCTTCCGTAGCAGGAAAAACACGCAACAAAAGTCACGAGCTAGATCAACAACAATCTCCATAAAAATAGTGCCAACAATCCAAGCTATTCATTTTTTCCTATATTTTTGTAAATTAGAGATACAATTAGTTAATAAATTCCTAAATTACATCCTTGTCGGTGCTGACAATATATTTTGTAAATAAATTTATAAATACTCCTCCTCTCGAAGTGTGAAGACTTGGTTTTTGCATCTTAGAAATCCATTGTGCATTTTCGAGCTTCGGTGGTATTATCAGCAATAGAAAAAGCACTTTCACAGGAATCTTGTGTCAAATTGTTGGTGAAGTACATCTATCATTTTATGTGTTTATTATTCTTTGTTTACTGTACTCATGTGTTTTCATAATCTGAATTATTCCATAGAAGTTGAAGAACAAAATTTGTTTTGATGTACACTCTAATGTTGTATTTGAATAATTTTAATGCTTTTGACTAATATTAAGTAAACGAATTATTAATTTCTCTTTACTTAATGGATATCGTTTCTCTTCTTCTTATTCACTTCATTGAAAATTAAATAATCCAATTAGTTTGGTTGCCTTTCCCTGTGAAATATATCTACAAAATACTGAAACAAATCCATATTTTAAGTCACATACTCCATTGCCGAATGGTAATATAGACATCAATCAACCATATAGTTAAAACCAATTCATAAACCAAACCTTGAGCTTTTATAACTATCCTAATATCTAAAACCGAAAAAATATAAATTGGACAGATAGATCCTTCTCTGAAGCTGGCAAGGCTATATCCCAACTTCCAAAGTTGTTTCATGGTTAACTTTGTAATTTCTCTAGAAACATCAAAAATTACAGAGTGATACCATAGTGGTGACCATACTCGGGAGGTGACCAAACTTTCATTTCTAAAGATTCATATCCCTTGTTCAAAAAACTTTATTTTAGGAAAAGTAATGTTTCAAATTTTAGAAATAAATGTTTAGAGGTTGTGAACTATGTAAATAATTTAGTTGTGTTCTTAATAGTAAATATATGGCTCCAAAAAGAGTTCACAATAGATCATATCCTAATCAAGAACCCCCCAAGATCTTATATGACCTTAAAAAATTGATTAGCTAAAAGTTAAGGAAGTAATAGTCCCCTAACTAGGGAAAACTCTCTCCCGGATAAATTTGTCACTATATAGGATATTCAATTTGACTTAACATTTGAACATAGTCTATTTAGGATTAAGTATGAAAGTTTTGTGGATGAAACATTAATTTATCAATCCATGTTACAACCATATATATGTGAAGTTCAATCCGTTGAATCAGATTTTGACCAGCAAACGCTCCAAAATTTCAACAAGTTACAAGATCTAGTATCTGAACTTGGTCAAGCTATACGTGAAACCTATGTTCAACAATCTGTTGAAATTTCTTCCCTGACTATTGTAGAATCTTCTATTTCCTCTCAATCTATCCATCCTACATCAATTAGTCCAGGTTATTCTATAATCTCCACTACTTCTCCGATACTATCACAGACAGAGACCCAACCTATTTTACGAACTCCTACATATATATCTCCCACAAGCTCATCTATTATTCAACCCCACATGACAACTCATTATGTTGCCTTGGTCTTACCTGAACAATTGCATCATTTGCCCCAAGATTATCCTAGTAAAATTCCTCTATTTTATGGCATTGGTACCGTCACTCCACAACAACATGTAGATAAAATGGCTCATTACTTTGATCTTGAAGAATTGGATGTAAGAGATGTAATGATGAGACTTTTTGCCCAAAGTTTGGGTGGAGAGGTAAGAAAATGGTTCAAAAATTTAACATCAACTAGTATAGCTGATCTTGATTCCTTATTCAAGAAGAACAATACCTTCTCGTACTTTCACAGATGAAGTAAATCCTAAGGAATAGAATATTACAAGCAAGGTTTTGAAAATGAAATTATGGAAGTTTATAGGAAATATAACCTAAGTAGGAAAAAAGTTGATAATCCTACTAAAAAGAATGCTAATACACGTAATTAAAAGGTAGTTTACACCCATGCTAAGAAAAATCTCGACATTCCTGATAAAAACAATGCATATGTTCTGACCCAAAAGATATATGATATTGTCTTCAAGGAAACTCAAACTGATAGTCCCTCTACTAGCCAACAAAAATATATTTCCCAAAAAGGATTTGTTGGGAAAGAAGATTCCCTCAATGTAAACAAAACTCAAACATCATTCAGCATACAACATGAATTGGAAAAACTCAAAATATCCATTCCTCTAACGAAACTTATGAATAAAACCACATATAGATCACAAATGATGGAAGCTTTGAATATAGGTGAAGGTAGAGATACAATGAATGTATCTGATGATCAACCAGAAATATTGTTTAGACATGAAGTTGATGGAAAACCCCAAGGAGGAGATGTACCTCCATTTTACATCAGTTTAAACATTCATGATAAAAATTTTCACAATGCAATGCTTGACTTAGGGGATTCTCACAATCTCATGCCTAATGTTTTCATGGAAAAATTGGGACCAGATATCACTAGAAAGTACAAACGTTTGTGTTCTTTTGATTGAGGTAAAGTAAAATTCTTAGCTCTCATTAAGGATTTATATGTCAATTTAACATAAGGACCAGCCAAGGGCTTCGTAATGGACATAGTTGTTGCTAATATACCTCCTAAATATGCCATGTTATTGTCTCACTCATGGGGAGCTAAACTGCAAGGAACCCTTCAAATGGATATGACCTATGCTACCATTCTAGTGTTTGGTCAACAAAGAAGACTATAAAGCGAAAAACTAATTAAATTTATGGTTAGCAGTTAGGATAAGTCCCACAATTATCCCTTATATTCAATCCATTCAGACCCCAATCCTTTCATTTTGTACAATGATGGAAACATAAATGAACAAATTGGCAATTTACAAACTTATTTGTGTGAAATTGACGAATGAAAAACAAATATGGTGGAACATGATAAACAAAATGAACCTCTATGGAATTTTGATTTTGATGGGGTTGTTAGTAAAGAGTGATTAGGGGAAGGTGTATGCATTTCGAACTAATAAACCAATCACTCAGAAGGCCATTTATATAAAATAAAATTTCAAATCTACTAAAAGCATAGCTGAATATGAAGCCTTAATTCTAGGGTAACAATTTTTAATGAAGCTAGGTTCTAAGAGAATTTCAATTCATGGGGACTCCAAACTAATAATAAATCATATCAAAGGGGAATACTTTTCCAAACACCCAAGTTTAAGGGCCTATAGGAATGTTGTTTTGGATTTTCTTGAATGTTTTGTTGAGTATGACTTATCTGTGATCCCCAGAGTTGAAAACATCCTAGGTGATGATCTGACTACTTCATCTACTACCTGCAAAATATTATATCGTCGTAGTCACCAATACACCGTTGAAGTAAAAAATAGACCAATTGTACCAAACAATAGCAGATACTGGCAAGTCTTTGGAAATGATGAACAAATTCAAAGTTTTTTACAATCAAAGGATGAGTTTCAGTGTGCTAATATAGATGTAGATTTTGACATAGAATATAGTTTACAGAAGAGTATGACCAAATTATAATTGAAAGAAATCAGTCAAGAAAAATAAGAATTAGAAATCTTACAATTGAAAGACAATTTGTTGCTTAGAGGGTTAGTTCCCTTAGAGGATTTGTTTGATTTTAATGATGTAACTGAAAAGCCTAAAATCGAAACTACTGGAGCTGAAGTTGAATACTATAACATAGGAATGGGACAAGAACCTAACATGGTTAAATTATCAAAATATTTACCCTTAACTAAAAAGCAAAAGTACATAAATTTGTTCAAGGAATTCATATATGTATTTTCATGGAATTTTGAAGATCTGAAATCTTATGCAACCAACATTATATAGCATAAGATTCCCATAAAATAATACCAAAATCCTTTTAAACAAAAACTGAGGAGGATCAACCCAATGTTGATATCTCTAATTGAAAAGGAGGTCAAAAATATCTATGATGCCAAGATCATTCTACCATTGAGATATTCCGAGTGGGTGTCAAACTTAGCTCCAACTAGGAAAAATATTGGAGAAATTAGACTTTATATTGATTTCTGAAATCTTAATAAAGTCTCCCTCAAAGATAACTATTGTTTTCCTAAAATGGAACACATTTTCCAGAAGGTGGTTGGATCTAGTATAATTTATTTATTAGATGGTTTTTATGATTACAATCAAGTCCTAGTGCATCCTAAAGACCAAAAAATTACAACATTTACCACACCTTGGGGCGCTTTCATGTATGCCAAGATGGCTTTTGGCTTAATTAATGTCGACGCTACATTTCAAAGAGCAATGGACTTCACCTTTGTAGAAAAAATAGGTAGATTCACAGTTATATATATTGATGATATCACTATTTTTTCAAAAATGGATGAAGAACATTTACTTCACCTAAGAAGGGTCTTTGAAAAATGTAGGAGATTTGGTATTTCCCTGAACCCAAAGAAAACATTGTTTATCTTGGAAGAAATAAAACTACTAGGACATATCATTTCAAAAGATGGGATCAAAATAGATCCTATCAGAATTGAAGCTATTTTAAAAATATCCCCCCCTAGAAATGTAAAGGAACTCCAATCCTTCATTGGAAAAATTAGTTTTGTAAGGAGTTTTATTCCTAGTTTAGCAGAACTTCTAAGAAATATAACAAATATATTCAAAAGATACACTGTGGAAAAGTGGAATACAGAGGCAAAACAATCATTTGATAAGGTGAAAAGACCCTTAACAAAAGATCATGTGTTAATAAACCCTAATTTCACAAAATATTTTCTCATTTTCTCATTCTCATTTGTGAATACAATTGCACCAGTTCTCTAGCAGAAAAATAATGAAGGACATGAACAGCCTATTAATTTCTTTAGCAAAGCCTTAAGAGATGTCGCATTGAAAAATAGCATCATGGAAAAGAAAGCATTTGATTTAGTGAAAGAAATTAAATATTTTAGAGTTTATATTCTTCACTCACATATACTTGCTTTTGTTCCAAACGTTGTGGTAAAAGACATACTAACCCAAGATGATCCTGATGGAAAAATGGGTAGATGGATTGCCATTATCCTATAATATGGAATTGAAGTGAAACCTACCAAACTCATTAAGGGTTAGGGGTTAGCTAAATTGATGGCTGAATCGAATTTACATGCTTTGGATATAAATTTTATAGCTATACTCGATGAAGAAGGAAAGAATATGACTCAACAAGTAATAGAGGCTTTTGCAACCTCTCCCTAGTATGCAGACCTTATTTTTGTTTTGCATCATTTACAAGCTCCTCCTGGTTTAACCAAGACTAAAGCAGGATTTCATAAACTCAAAGCTATGAAATTTTTCATTCTAGAAAACAATTTGGATTGGGAAGATGTTGGAGGAATTTTAGTAAATTTCTTGTTGAAAGATGAAGGAGATAAAGTAATGTAGGAATTTCATGAAGAACATTGTGGAGGACACTTTTACTGGAATACCACTACCAACAAGATCCTAATATTTGGGTTTTACTGGCCAACCTTATTTTCATATGTCCATAAGAAAGTCACCTCATGTCACAAATGTCAGATATTTGAAGCAGGAAACTATTTCCTTTACCCTTGAAGCCCATATCAAGTGAGACTCCTTTACCACCGATTATTTTACCAAATGGATTGAAGCTATAACTACCACGAAAGCTTCTGATGTAGTGATTATTAAATTCTTAGAAAATAATATTATTTCAATATTTGGATGTCCCAGGAAAATCATTACAGATAATGCAACAACATCCAAATCAAAGAAGATGGTGGAGTTTTGCAACAAATGTCAAATAACCTTAGAACACTCTACTGCCTATTACTCACAAGGAAATGGATTAGTAGAGTATTCCAACAAATTTCTAGTTAATATCATCAAGAAATTGTTGCAAGATAGCAAGAAATTATGGCATAACAAATTGGTCAACGCATTATTGGTTGACAAAGTCTCCACTAAGAAATCAATTGCATGTCTCCATAACAAATGGTTTATGGAATGGATGTTGTTTTTCCAACTTCATTAGGTATAATTATTTTGAAAATGATTCAAGAATTGCAGGTGGAACTTAATTACCTTCAAAAAAGAATAAATCAAGCAATTCAATTGCGACAATCAAGAGAAGAAGTTTACAATAGAACCCAATTGGTCCACGAAAACGTCAAGAAGATTTATGACAGAAGAACTAAAGCAGATGATTTTCAAATAGGGGACAATGTATTGAAATTGGAATGAAGAAGAGAAGAGAAAGGTAAGCATGGAAAAATTTATAATTTATGGATGAGGCCTTACACAATCCATGCTTACAGGGGAAATAATGCATTTTTTCTTAAGGATATTGATGGAGCAGAGCTGCTTGGTGAACATGTCAATGGAATAATGTTAAAACATTATGTTTTCCTAGAATAGAAGAATTTCTCACTAACATAATTGTAAATATTATTTTATTTGTATTGTTATGATTGGGTATCTCATGTCAGAAATCTGAAGCCCAAAGAGAAGACCCTCAGCTTTTGGTCATGTTTTCCACCATAACTAAAACAACAACAAAAAAAATCAGATGTAGAAAAACTATTGAAGCATATTATTCAAGGCTGCGGGTCAACAATTCTCGACACCTCACTAGGAGAGTATCATCCCCAGCTGGAGTCACTTTTAGGGTCCTATGATTCATAGGATCAAATGATGATTGAATATTTTCATTCAGTATATCAAATTGTAGATAATATTGCATGTTGCAAATGATTTCCAAATATATATCTATATATAAAATTAAAAATAAAAAATGAAATGAAGGTATATAAAAATAAAAATAGAATAAAAGAATTGAAAAAGTTGAAAATAACCCCATGAAAAGAAAAAGAGTGAAAGTGATGCAAATTCAAGTGCTACTAGGAGAAAAATAGTTTTATTTTGGAAAATAAGTTAGGAATTGTGTGCATCTTGTTTTAAATGCCACAATCAAAGATCTTTGTTTGAATCATACAATATAATCACGGTCAAACACATTTTCATTTATGTTTTTAGACTAGAGCATAACTTAACCAAATTGTTTAAACTCTATTAAAATTAGGTAGATAGCTGAAGAAATTGATCCAATTGTTTAAGTTGGACTAATAATTTAAGTTTGAGGGTTAGAAATTAGATTAGAATAAACCTCTCCTCCAAAGGAAAACAAGAAGGGTCTGCACATTTAAATGCACCACTAGTTTGTAGAAAATAGGCCTTGCTTAAAAATATTAGGATGAAAAATATTAAAAGTGTATTGTTCATGATTTAAAGTGATATATCCTCTGTCCTAACTTTTGGCGCCTACAAGGAAAAGTGCAAATGACAATATGTGTTTTCATCTAGAGGATAAATGGCTGGCCCGATCTAAGCTACATGTCCTTTATGATGGTAATCGACAGTCTGCAATGATTTTTAGCCCCCATGCCCTTCCTACCTTTATCGGCAAAGGGGGGGTCTAAAAAGGTGGTTTCACTCACCCCGACCCCACCTTACGTGTCACTCACTCGTTCTTTCACACCCCCCCCCAATACCATGTACCACCCTCCCCCACAGAAACTACCCAACCCTCTCCTTCCTGCCAACGGTTCCCTGCACCTGCACCACTATTCTCTCTATGACACATGTCCAACCATTTTCCCTACTTGTTATGAATTTAATCTTCCTCTAAATTACCGTTAAACCTCATAACAGTCCCACACCTTTAATAAATGATTGCTTGACCATAAAAATATCGTTATCTATTCATGTTACACCATTTGTTGAATATGATCCTACCATTTTCAACTCTCTTTTCTCAATATCAATTAATACAGTTAAATTTTCCCGAAATTGAGCAGAAAACCATGACGCAGTAGCACCACTTTCACCATCATCACCAACCTCCATTGTCAAACATTTCTTGGGTAAAATTCACAACTCTTCAGCTTTTTCCAAATTTCTTCAAAATTTTGAATATGGATCCCAAGAGCGAAGCCAATGTTAATAATTAAAATCAAATGATTCCCCCGTGATTTTACCTTGAACACATCCCCCCAGCTACCAGAGACTATAAAATATCAGAGTTGAAATGTGAATTTGATCTATTCGAATTACACAGCTAGCTCAAAGACATCTTCCTTTTACCATAGTGATGAAATTGGCCTTTCAGAATCCAATTTACCCCTCCCCTAGACCCATCACTTACTTGAATTTTTCCTCAAATATCAATCTTGTTACATGCCAAACTAGAGAGCCATTGTTATCCACAATGTTGATATTATATTCAAAATCACCCCTTATTCAATTAACCAAATGTTGCAGATACCTCAGAATGATTCCACTATTCCTTTCTAAGTGGAAGCCCTGAATGAATTATGTTAGAAGTTGACCTTTTCCCAAAGATCTAAGATTTTAAAAATCTTCCTACCTGAAGATGTCTAGCTCCCAAAAAATAATCGACCATATCCCTTATCCATTTTTCCAGGAAAAAGCTATGAAAATCATTTACATACTCCCATGTTTGTTGGGGTATTATTAGAATGAATGGGTAGATGAACCTATTTTAGGGTTTCTGTCCATTTTCTCCACTGAATAAAAGCCCTTAGTAATTTTCAATTTTAGCGAGTTCCTTGTTGACAACATCCATGAACAATTCCTTAAGCTTCAAACTAGAGGAATGTTCAAATATTCGTTTATTCTTGTGTATACGTTTCTATTTTATCAAGCAGGCAAGTTCCCATTTGTAGTACAAAAGATGAATGAATAGGGGAAGCCACACTCAATCATTTTTTGGACATCCATGCCAAAAACGAATTCAGAAGAATGCAACTTCAAAGAATTTATTAGTCAATTTATTCATCTAGCTACGTGTCTGTAGAGTAGTGAGATAGAACCCAGGGTCAGTGTAGAGATTCAGAATATTTTACACCTAAGTGAGTGGGTCAAAACAGGTGAATGTTCTTTATACCAGAATTACACCGAAATAAGAGTGTTTGGGTGTGATCTGGTACCTCATAAACTAACCAGGTATCTACCATAGATAATTTTTTCTATAGATTACATTAGGAAAATGATATAATCACATGAGTTTGATTTTTTGTTAGCTAAGAACAAATCACAATTCAGAATAAAGGCTCAGATAGGACCATTTATTTCCAAGAGTGGGACAACAGGAGAGAAGGAAAATATCCTCTTAAAAGAGATGAATTTTCCCTTGAGCTTCACTTGGTCATATGAACCATTTGTTATGATCTTCAAACTAAGAGTGCAACAAAAAACCACTCTATATATTCACACACAAAGGCATGAAATCAATAAATACATGAACCAAGACAAGTGGGAAGAAAATACTCTACAAGAAGCATAGGAGTATTTGTTGTCTACTGCTACTTCAAAAAATCCTGCACCTTGGAAATAAGAAGAGAAAAGGCCACGTGAAGAATAATTCCCTTCGGTCACAAAGGTTTTAGCCAAGAATTCAAAATTTACACCACGAAAGAAATGACAAATCCTAAGATAGGTTTTTTAAAAGGAGGAGTAGGGAAAGCTCCTATAGTACTCAAGGGTCCATATTTTTTAGCAAGGGATAACATATTTACACAATCTCCATTCTCTTTAGTCTCACAAGAGAATGCAAATGTAGCTCAGACATTATAATTAATCCAAGGACAAATGGAAACACAAATATTGGACCAGTATAAGGAGATAAATGTAGAAATGAGCTTCTCAAAGTCCGCACTTATGATCAATTTGAGAAACAAACTTCCTCTACCTAGTATAAGCTATTATCAGCCTTCAACACCAAGAAAGGAAGAATGTAGATGGCATTCTTGTAGGCACAGGTACTCCATCGTAAATCTGTAGCAGATTACAGGCAAACTACATTTGAGTTTAATGCGAAGGATGTCTAGCATTTTGATCAAATGGACATGCGTAAGCAGACTAGAGTGATGATCTATTCTACATTGAAAAATATTGAAATGACTAATTCCAAATTGCAGGTATCCCTCACTAATATTCAATCCTAATTAAAACTTGAAAGGGATTCTTCTTTAGTAAAATATAATAAGATAAAATTCTTGGAAGAATTGATCATTAAGATAGTATATGACAAAAGGAATGTTAAGGCAACAAAAGGAATAGTTAAAAAGAAGAATGGTGACATAGTAGAACTGAGAAAAAAGTTGGAAATGTCAACAACCAAATATCCACAAGTGGAACAAGTGGGGGAGACATAGAGCCAAAAAGAATACATGGCCATATTAATTATGGAGAAAAATGCATAGATAAGGAACACGTAAGTAGAAATGGACAAGTTGATCAAGGAGAAAGAAGAGAATGCACAACTAGCTATAATCCTACTTAATGCAGTACCTCTTGCAACAATAGTGCAAATAGGAGCTTCTACATCAACTACAAAAACAATAGCTACAACAACTACATTAGGAGTTTCTGATGATGATGGTGATTAACGTCCACTGAGACCAAATTGGTCTATCGGACCTATAATTTAGTTTTTAATTGTTTGGCTCCGCGTCTTTCTTGGCGAGATTGACGTTGTAGCTTTCTTTTTTTTTCTCTACAGTTTTCCAACTTTCTTTGTCTTGCATCTCCTTGATTGGTGTCTTAGCTTCGGGATCTATTATGTTCGCCCTTTTGAAGATAGTCGGAGAAGAAGTTTGGTCTATGAGATATGCTTTGTTGTTAAATGAAGATTTATTTTGTGCGGTGTTCGAATCTTCATCACTGTTGATGCTTGAGGGGTTGTCGAGTTCACTCTTTTGTAGTTGGGAAGGGCTTTCCCCCTGCTTGTCTTGAGAGTTGTTTCTTTCTTTCTCGATTTCTTCTGATTCAGAGTTTTCTCGAGAGTCTTCTTCTTTGATGACAGTATAGTGTTCTTTTTGTGCTCCTTCCCACCATGTAGATCTGTGGTGATTTTTTCTAACAGAATTTTTCTGGGAGGCTTTTGGGCAATTTTTGGCTAGGTGGCCTGTCTCAAAGCAGGATCGACATCTGAAGAGGACACTTTCATAATCGAGTTTCTGATTCCACACATAGTCTTTACTTGTTAGGTGTATTTCGGCTGGGAATCCGGAGCTGAAGTCCATTTCCACACAGATGCGTGCATAGGTGGTTTTGGCATATTCCTCTGTTGTTGGGCACCTGCAGTAAAATTTCCCAATTGCATCTCCAATGGCTTTTAGCGAAGAGAAATTCCAGAGATGCAAGGGTAGGTTTGGCAATCTCACCCAAACTTGTGCTGAGGTTATCACTGTTGTTGAGGGATCGAAGGATGGGTTCCATGGGTTCTACATGTACAACACCCACTTCACCAACTTCATATGACTCAAGTAAACTAGTAAAATCCATGGAAGATATGTCTTTACAAGGGGAGCAAATCAAGGAACTACAAGGATGGGCTAGGATTCTACAAGAATAGAAAGTGAGATTTGAGAATACTCAATTGACAAAGGTACATAAATCCTAGAGACTGATGCAAAGGATATAGAAATTGGGAAAGGAATTTGTCATGGCTCATACCTTAGCTTAAGCTAAGGATAATATATGGATAGATATCAACAAATCAATGACAAAGATCTCACCATTAATACATATTAGTTTTTAGTAGAATGAGCTAATTTAGAAATGGAAAGGAGCCATTTAAGAAATTAAGGAAATGTTGGGGGACAAGCCAACTAAAGCCATAGACCTCATCAAATTTCTAAATTATAAAAATAGATATGAGTTGGAAGGACTAGAAATAGCAAAAAAAATTGAGACCATATTAGAAATCAAGAAATTATTGACCAAGAAAAATATTATGTTGCAACTGGATAAAAAGTGTCAAGTTCTGGAGAATGGTGTCAAGGGATTCTTCAACAAGTTTGAAGTCCTCACCCAAAAGGGACTTCCAAGTTTGCTAGTGTTGAATGGCACATTAATGAAATTGCCCAATTATAGCGAGAAATTGATGGCCATTGCAAGAGACAATTCCAAATTTGCACGAATACATGAGAGTATAACAGGGAAAGGCTTCCTAGAGGCGTTAGAATTTGATTTAGACATCCAAGATGAAATCAAATACATTTTTATCACTAAGCCCACCTTTGTGAAATATACATAGGTATATTAAATTTATAGGAAGTCACTCAAGGTGTCAATCTCGAGTGAAGACAGGTGGGAAACATTATGCGAGTTACTTGAGTAAAAACTAAAATATTGTTCAGCAGTTGGATAAACAGCACAACAAAAGTCAAGGGCCATATCAGCAACAATCTACACAAAAATAGTGCCAGAAATCCAAGAAGTTCAAGTTTTCCTATATTTTTGTAAATTAGAGATATAATTAGTTTAGAAATTTCTAAATTACATCCTCATCGGTTATGAAAGGATACTTTGTAAATAAACTTAAAAATACTTCTCCTTTCGAAGTGTAAAGGGTTGGGTTCTGCATCTGGGAAAGCTATTGTACATTTTTGAGCTTCACTGGACTTATTAGTAATAAATAAATCTCTTTCATAGGATTCTTGTGTCAAATTTTTGGTGAAGTACATTTATCATTTTATGTGATTATTATTCCTTTTTTACCATAATAATGTGTTTTCATAATTTGAATTATTCCATAGAAAGTTGAAGAACATAATTTGTTTTGATGTACACTGTGATTCTGGCTATGAACAATTTCAGTGTTTTCGACTGATATTAATTAAATGAATTCTTAATTTCTCTTTACTTAATGGAAATCCTTTCTCTTCTTATTACTCTCTTCATTTAAAATTAAAGAATATAATTAGTTTGGTTGCCTTTCCCTGTGACATCTATCTACAAAATACTGAAACAGATCCACCTTTTAAGCCATAGACTACATATCCAAATGTTAATGTAGACATCAGTCAACCACACAACTCAAACCAATTCATAAAATAAAACTTGAACTTTTATAACCAGCCTAATATTTGAAACCAAACAAATCTAAATCTCATAGAGAGATCCCTCTCTGAAGCTTGCAGGGGTAGAGCTCAGTTTCCAAAGTGATTTTGTGGTTACCTTTGTAATTTATCTAGTAACCTCAAAAATTATAGAGTGATAACAATTTGTAAGAAGGAAAATCCTCTAAGTAATTGTTATCATTAATGAAATTATCATGGGCTATATTTTTGAATTTATTAATCATAAATTTAGTCTTGATAGTATTAACAATCATACGCATATTCAAAGAGTAATCATGGAGGGCTTTAAGAGGCTTATTGATATTTCTAGGTCTCCTGGTAAGAAGAATGATATCATTAGCATAAAGGAAAAGAGTAATGACTACACTAGTGAGCTTGGGTCCTTCAAAACAAGAAGTTTCTAAGAATTCCTCAAGCTTGTAAACGTAAATGCCAGAAAGGGTAAGGGTTAGGGGACACCCTTGCTTAACTTTGATGTTGCATTTAATATTAGTAGACCAATCCTCGGTGGTATTAAGATTGGAAATAACGTTCTTGTATAATCTAATAGCAACAACACTTAACTCAGCAGGAACCATTATCTCATCAAGCCTTTTCCATAACATCTCTTCAAGAACTCTGTCCAAAGATTTTCTAAAGTCAACAATTCAATAGAAGAGATCAGTCTTACTATTACAACAATCCTCGACAATGGTCCTAAGAGTGACAAGGTGGTTGATCATAGAGTGATTCCTTCTAAAACCAACTTGCCCAGTGGCTCTTTTACAATGGATTTCAAGCTGAGTGCTAATCTTCTTTTCCAAAATGAGCCCATACATCTTGGCTAAAATGTACCTAATCATGATAGTCCTATAGTTTGAGGGAATGTTTTTATCCCCACTTTTCAATACACAAATGATAAGGATTTACATCAAAAGCTTAGGGAACCCTTGTTTAACTACTAAGTTGAGGATATTTTGCAAGGGAAACGTTAGGATGGATCTCCTAGTTTTGAGAGTTTGATCTTGGTACCCTTCAATATCACTAGATTTCCCATTAGCAAGCTCCTTAATCCTTGATTCCACGTCATCCAAAGAAAATGTATCCTCCCCTATAGGAGTGATTTTGATCTAGCTCATGGTGTCGAGGGAGTCATAGAGATTTCTAATATAAACATCCCATTCTTTTAAGGGAATCATAATATTATCTTTCGATTTATGGAAAAAATCTTCCTCCAAAACATTCTAGGCTCAACTTTACCGAGGTTAAGGAGATGATCTTGCTTCTTTTTTATATGCTCATTATTTTCCTTTTGATAAGAGCTCTGTACACCTTGATTTTATCATCCTTAATAGTTTCCTTGGGAGAATCTACTATCACATTCCTCACAGATTTATAATCATTCTCATAACACAGGTTCGAAGTCCTATTGTTCTTATTATATGATACCTGCTTATAGAATTTTTTAATGGTAGTGGAGAGGATAGTAGTAAAGCTGTAGTATATGTTACCAATGTTGTAATTATAATTTAGGGAACCTAGATCCCTCAAAAACATTTGAGAATGGACCCATTTTACTTTTCTCAAAATGCATTTGTCTTGGACTCTCATCATTTTTATGCATGTGCTTGGTGTACATATCAAGGTTAAGGGTTAAGGAGAGAGGTATATTGTCAAATTTAGGATCATTGTCATTTAAGACATCAAAATTAACAATATGATGGAGAAATTGGGTATCAGATATCACATAGTCCACAACATTCCTACCATGCCCATGAATACAAGTCATCTAGCCAGATGAAGGCCACCTATTGATCTGATTACAAATAACAAGTTCTTGGAAATTGTAAAGCTTACTTAGCTTAGTTCCAAAAATATTCTCGATAATGCCTTCGGAATTTCTTCAGAATCTACTAGCAAGAACAAAATCCTCATAAATCCATAAGGGGTTAGGGTTAGAGGTATTACTTAATGAGTGTCTTCATTGTTGGTAGTATGGGCATTAAATCCATCAAGCGAGAGAATGTTTCCCTCATTCATTAGGTTGTGGATATCATGCTTTAAGTTAATGAGGAGACAATCCTTATTTAGGTTGTTCTTCTTATAGGAAGTAGAGTTTAAGGGAGCAAAGTAGGTAGTTGCAAGGAAGATCCTATTGGAATTAGAGTTATATATGTCAATCCAAATGTATTAATTAAGGGGGCCAATCTTATGAAGCTTCATGTGGGAAGAAATGTTATTTTTAATATAACAAGGTATAACAACAACCACCAGGTAAGAACATCTCTTGTTCCAGGTAGACCAAAGCGTGAACCCATCAATGTGTGGAACCATAGATTCGTCATGATCCCAAATTTTGACTAAGAGAATAAGACTAGTATCACCTAGGATCTAAGTTAACATAGGAAATTTGTGCCGTAAGAAATCACGACAGTTCCAAGTCCTCCACAACGTTTATATGTAGGATTCCGCATGGGGAACACCAAAGAACCAGGTTCCAAAATTTGATGTCCACAATGTATTCTTACATGGTGACTCATTGAGGAGGTACATATGACTCAACCACTTAGTTTCAGTGATCTAGACAGAATCCTACGTTACTAGTTGGCATAGTCCCCAAGCTAGTTGACATTGTTGCATTGCTGATAAATAGTCCACTTTGCATCTACCTCTGTCCCTTCCACCTTAGCTTGCGTTTCCCTCTCCCACTGCTGGTTCCGAAACATGAAATTTTTTTATCAACTGACAGTTAGGGGATACATACGTATTCTCAACAATATTTCATTACATCTAAGACAATATCTTCCACCTAAGTAAAAGCATAATCGAGTCCATTTGTTGTTGCCACTAGAATTGGCACTCCAATTTCATATGACCCAAAGCATTCTTAATTCCTATTTATCACTTTTATTTTGGACCCTATCTCTAATAATAACTTTTTTGTTTCTAATATTGCCCATATTCCTCTGTTACTTGCTTCATTTACCTTCTGGACCTCTTTCCTTAGTTCAACCAACTAAGGAAATATGTATATTTAAAAATATAAAAAAAATTATTGTTATTATTTAAAATTATCAATTACTGTTTACATAATATGCAAGTACTAAAAAGCAACACAATATAGTAAACTTCTTTTATTATTTAATGGAATGTTGGATATTACTTTATTTACATTAAACCATAAAAATATTATATTTAAAGAAATTTGATGAGTTTAAATTTTTTACATATTCAAATTCAAAATAGATATTTGTTTTTTTGTTTTTTTTTAATTAATATTTTTGGTCATGTAAATATGTATATTTTTTTTTTTCCATCTATGTTAGCTTAAATTTTTTTAGCTAATAAAAAATAGTTGTTTCTCCAGTTTCATTAATAATTCATCACAGTAAATAAATTTCCATTATTTTTCTTATTACAAAATAATTAAATACAGTTTTTTTTTCCTAATTTCATAACCAACACAATATCAAAATAATCTTTCTTATTATTATACCTACTTTATATTGTTTTTAATTTTGATCAAAAACCTTTTACTTTCAATTACTTTCAAAATTTAACAAAAATATTCTATAAAATTTATTAAATTTTTGGAAAAAAATAATATTAGATTGAATATTTTGAAAATTAAAATTAAATTTTAATTCTTTGAAATGTAAATTGTCCTTTTCTTTTATTGATTTATGACTATTTTTATCCAATTTTTGATATAAAAAGTGACATAATAATTTAGGCTTTGTTACAATACCATGGACCAACACCATAGCTTATCAATATCACATGCCCTTTCAAAGTCAATTTTTGTTTATAAATATTTTGATTTAATTTAGTTTCCTAGCATTTTTTAAACTAAAACTTAATACTTAGAATACAACAAGATTCTCCACCATAGATAATCACCCCCATTTTACCGTGAATATTACTAACTTGTAAATATTTTTTGTTACAATACAATAGGCGAGTACCATGGCTTTTCAATACCACCTCCCAAAAACCATCACTCATTTCAAAATGAAAATATTTTATAGATATTTTATTTTCATTTTACAATGATATATTAATTTAAAATTATATCTATCTATCTATCTATCTATCTATCTATCTATCTATCTATCTATCTATATATATATATATATATATATATATATATATATATATATATATATATACTCTTTCCATAAGTCGAAGGTACTAAGCAATAATGTTGCATATTACACTTGTTCATATTGATGTATGGTAAAGTAAAAATTTCTTCTATTGTTCCTTAAATGAGAACTATTAAGCATTCGTATTAAAAATAATGTGCCCTTAACTCATAGAAGCATTACAAAAATATGTATGATAGGGGAGAGTCTCCTTTTATTAGGACATATATATTTTGTAATTTTTAAGTCTAGACTGCAAACTTCGTGAAGATATATCGTTTGAACATCACAAAAAGTGTTAGTTGACTTAAAACAAACAAGAGAAGTAAACACAATCTTCAAGATAATTGAGTAGAGAGGCTTATTCTATAACATAGTATCAAAGTGGTGTAATTTCCTCCCTGCTCAATGTACAGTTGACACATGTCCCTTTAAAAAATATAGATATATATTCTTTAAATTAAAAGGCAATGTTGGCTATAATCCAATATTTCAATGTGCCAAGAGAATATGTAACCAATTTGTTTCTTAATATAAAGTCAATATGTGACATTTAAAAAAATATTAATAATAATTAAGAAATAAAATGTACGTCATAAATAAAATAGTTTAATATATAAAATTAATTAATATTGAAATGTTTTTAACAATAGATTAATAAAAAAACCTTAATAATGACAAGGTTATCCATAAATAAAATATCTCACTACTCATGTTAACTAAATTATTTCAATATGAGTTAACAAAGCCTCTTAACAACAACTCCAAATATTTGGATCCAAATGTATTGATTGAAAGGGTATTCCTTGTAAAGTTGAATGCAACGAAAATCTTGTCGTGGAGATCAACCACACTGGATGGTTCGAAACACATTGATGATGTTACTTTTATCAAAAAGCCTAAATTCAATCGTTTTTTTATATAACATGTTCTACCTCCAATCCATTTATGATGTGATTTATGTTTCCATGTTGACTACAACAATCTCATATAAGGATTTGAAGTGTTCCAAATTACTTTTTATTATTACTACACTAACCTTCATCTCTAATAGTAGCTTTTCCATTTATAATTATTCCCCAATTCCATTGCTTTCCATTTTCAACCTCCTTTGTTAACTCAACTCGATATGTCGGAATGATGTATTTATTTATAAATAAAGATCCTTGATTATTTTAACGTAGAAGATTTATCAAGTATGGAGAATTTATGGTCAGTACAACTTACCTTAACATAGATCAATTCATTTTTATGTTTCAGGGTCTTTCTTGACTTCTTTGGTTATATGAGATAAGTTGTTTGAGTTTGTGACATATCTTTTATTTCCTCTTTTACTGTTGCTAGTTTTTCCTCACATTTTCACTCTTTTATATAAACAATTATTATATTCAAGGTTATTTTTTTACACTCATGGCCAAATTTAGTGTGCTTGTTTATTTCCTATATGATATATTTGATACCTAATTTATTTTCCATACTAGAATTTTTATTTTAATTTTCCTTTTTTATCTTTAATATTGTTTCTCAAGTTACAACATTTTTCAATCATTGGTTGTTCCTATTTGTCAATTTCTTGTAATCTAGACTACATTTGTAATAACCCTATGAGTTTATGATATAAATATATATACTTTGATATTTGGATAGTAGGCCACATGTTTATAACGATTAAAATGGTGATGCACATTCATTTCATGGTAGGAATTTGTGCCCAAGGACATACACATATATATATATATATATATATATATACATAGATATGGATTTTAGAGCTTGCCTTCCAAGGACATATATGCCATTTTGGAAAAGTGTTCGAAGGGTCAATATTTTAAATCTTCTACATATTTCTATGTTAACAAAATATGAATTGGATGAGGATACCATTCCACATAAAAGAGTATGGAGGGAACTACAACTACATGTGAATAGAAAATGTGTGTTGTGTTTGTTGTTTTGGAAAAGGACATGTGGGGCCCACATTGCTTCAAGGAGTGACACATGGCATGAAAAGGCCATGAATATTTCGTAGGTGTATACTTTTGCTAGATAGATAGAGGGAGGCATTATGGATTTCACACATTATAGTATTCTGTTCTAGTATATTTGGTTATGGTGCAGTGAGCTAGTGAGCCTTGTGATTGGGATTTTGGGCTAGCTTGAATTTTGTTTAAGGCTAGAAAGGTGTTAGGGGAGAAACATGAGCTTCTACAAGCCTAGGATAATACCTTCTTCAATTTGCCATAAGGAAATTTGAAAGGCGGGAACTACTCAGGCACTAGTAGGGCACAGATAAGGGGTGTACCACTTGAGAAAGTTCAACAGAGTTGGAGCATATGTTTGGGGAAATTTTTGGTGGATGCATCCATTATGTAAATGTATGTGTTTCTTATTTGGTCTCTACACTAGTTCTTATGTAGTTGTAACCCTAAGTTGTGGGTGACCCATAGTTGAGATTGATGAACCATGTGGTTTATGCCTTGGTGGAAGAAGGAGATATTGTAGGCAATTACTTATTTAATTCCATAAAAGTGTTCATGTTTATTGTGTGTTTTTCTCTGCAATTTATCAATGTGTGTTGGAAACCCTAGTTTTCTAGATTATATGACTTGTTTTCATTAATAATTCCCCTATTGTTAATATTAATTTTTTTATCCAATTATGTGTTATGGGGTATAATGGTTTTTATATCCTAATGTCATATTTCTGCATTTTGAACATAAGTTATTCTTGCATTATTCGTTGAATTCCTTGTTTTAACAACTAGATATTGGAATTATGAGTGGTGTGGTTTCAGTAGAATTTCGAAGTAGGGAGCTAAGGATGTTATAAGGTGGCTTCAAAGAACATTTTTCAACAATAGCTCTCATTCAACATAAAATGGGGGAAAAATGAGAAAATTTGAAGATGTCCACCAACTTTTTATTGTAAGTATAATGTTGGGATTGATTAAAACTTACCTAAAAAAACAATATAGGAGGAGATTAGAAGGATCAAAACATTGCAAAATAAGAAAACTCTATGGAAGAAATGCTAAACTTTTGTTGTTGAATGCTAAAATTTGTGTGTGGGGAACCATTCCTATGTATTAGATTCTATTTGGATTATATGTGTGTGTGTGAGTCTGAACTGCCAAATTTTGGGAACACTATAAGGCATATCAAAATGGACCTAAGATTGGTTTTATGTTGGGGTTAAATTCCATAGTGGATGGGTTCGACATGAACATTTTGACCGTGCCAACATGGTTGTGGAGATGGAACACTAAATTATGTAAGTAGCCAAAGATCACATTAAGAAAGTGAGAGCCACCGCGGTTAGATGCTGGGCCACAAAGGCTAGCACATTGGAGCCATTTTATAATGTGATAGGCAAAGACATTGAGGGGTGTAAGTTAGAGTGGTAGGCCACACGGTTTAGTGTTAAATAATGGAGGGTTTGATGTTAATAACTAAGTCATTACCTTCATAATGGAACCGTGATGGAGATGTGGAACTCAAATCCATATGATCTTGGGAAGCTCATTAAAGGGTAGACAAGTTGACATCTAATGATGATAATGGTTGATGGATCAAAGGGATCGAGGTTGTCAAATCGCATCAGAGTACAAAGTCACATTAAAAATTATTCTATGTAAGAGTCTAATGGGTTTAAGGGGAATTGATATGCCAACGAATATATATATATATATCGTATATTGTATATTATTTATTCTAATGTGGGGCACATGGGTGGATGGAGGATGTTGTGAGCGTTTAATGAAACTCATGGGGGTGTAGTTACAAGTGTGCCATGTGGAAATTGAGAGCGGGTAGGCCCACATTTTGGACACGGAACTAACCAACTAATGTTGGTCAGGTTCTAGAAAGTGTGAAATTTTTTCTAATCAGTTTGGGATGGGCATGGAGTTAAGGGTTAAAAAGTTTGTTTGTAAATTTAATTGAATTATATAACTTTGTAACAATTGTCGAGTAAACAAAGAGATATGTTTAAATTCGCAAGGCCATATCTTTGCCCTCACGAGTCAAAATTTGTCTGTGAGTAATCAAAATAAGTGGAATTTCTAGTATAACATATCTCTCAAGCTAAAAAAGAGATTTGGAGGTAGGAAATTCATAGAAAACATGGAGAAATTTATAGGAGTTTGGAAAGAAGAATTCATTCTTAATTACAAAATTTGAAGGGAATAAATTTATGCTCAAGTGTTAGAGGTGCCCTTGATTTTTTTCTAGTTTTTGATTAATTTTAGGAAAATTATTATCTAAAAAAAATACATGTAGATCATTTAATAACTAAAAATAAAAAATAAAATATAACAATAAATAATTTAGGGTTAGAAGTCGAAATTCGAAATATTATTAAAATTTTCCCCAAATACTTAGTATTCATATTTTTCGATATTGTGAAATGATGTGTTCATGTTTCACCTGACCCTTGACTATCCTGAACCATCACTGGCCTGAACTCCGACCTCTTCGACCATCTCACTAGTCTAGTCACTTTTTGGTTTTTAAGTGTTTTTTCGCTATTTTTTTCCTTTTAATTAAATAAGACTAGATATAGGGTAAATAAACTTATCGATATTGAACATAATTTTAAAATACAAATAAAACTTTAACTTACAAATACTTGAGTACTTGCTTGTTTTGCACGTGCTTTAATGGTTGGATTTCATGTAAGTTCTAATGGAAATTAGTGAGCTTGTATGCTTAGCATATTTTATTTATTGCCCATGATTTTTGATAATTTCACTAGTGTGTGTTTTGATATGTTGTTTAATACTTAAATTTGAGTTTTCTATGTTAAAATTCTAGAACTTCTAATTTCCTACAAAAACACATGTGAAGTTTTATTAATTCTACATTATGTTGGTTAGTATTTATATTATCTTTAATTGATAATTTGAAATTATTCACTTGTTTTGTTAAATTCCTTTTCTTATTTATGTTTGAGGTATATTACATGTTATTTTAAAACGGTTAAAAAAGGAATGACCTAGGCTAGTAGACATATAATTCAGGAAATCAAGTTGAAAATGAAATCAACAAAAGCTAGAGATTTGAAGATACCAATTTAAATATTTCCGTCTTTCATATTCAACTTATGGGACTCAAGATGTAGGAAAGGATTCATGGGAAGAATTTTTTACTTCCTTTGAAGAAAGAAAATGGTTAAAATAAAAAAATTTAGATGATGAATCTTCTTTAAATTATGAAGCAATTGGGAAAACTGAGCTGCATAAAATTGAAGCCACACAGAACATTTTTCCCTATTACAAAATTATTAGTTAGATTTTGATGGATGTTCATGCAGTAGTCTATTCCAGTTATGATCATAACCAAAATCTAGTTTCCTTCTGGAAGCCTAAAATCCTTAGATTTATATATAATTTAAATCCTCCTAAAATCCTTTTGAACAAATAATTTTTAAATGAATTCCACAATAATGGCCTTGAAAAAAATAAAAAGGATTAAAAATCAGTTATCATAGAGTGGCTTCATGAGCCTAAGAAATGCAAATTGAAAACATGGAAAGATCAGTGAGTATCAATCCTAGAACTGCCTTTAAGATATATAGTGAAGATGCTTTATTGACTATATCAAGAAGTGAATCTTGAGAATTGTAAGGTTGAATGGGTTGCTCTTAATTATAAAATTCACAAAAAATAAAAGAGATTGAATTGGGCAAATATTCTATCTCAAAATATATCAGAAGCCATTAAATTATCCATAACTTATCCCCATAGGTTTCAATAGGGTTTTTATATGTTTTATTATATCATTGACCTTGTTATGGCCTTAGTTCCATTTTCATTAATGTAATTGACATATTATTTCAACCATCAATAAACTATACAAGCTTACACAATTATATTATGGGAAAATCGATTTAAACATCACTTTTATGATATTTGCGACAATATCATGATTTCTCTGTATGAAGTTTTGTTTGGACAAACTCCCTATAGAATTATTAAATATATTTAGGAAAGCCACTCTAACATTGGGTATTCTTTTGTTGAAGAACAATTTCCTTTTATTAGAATTTACGGAAGTGAGGTAGGACCTCACATTTTGCTAAGATATATTCCTAATACACTACATGTAAGAGAAATAGCTAATCAAACTACACTTCACAGCTAGGGTGGAATATTGCATAAAATGCAAAAGAATGTATGGTCAAGCTTTCCTATTAATGTTGGTCAAATGATGTTGAAAGATAAAGGACATGTGATCGTTGGAGCATAGAAGCTACATAAAATATTATTGCATTCCTTGCCCTAATTAGATATAACCCAAAAAAGATTATAATAAATCACCACAAATTGATAAGCTTATTAAAAGGTTTCCAACATAAAAAAACTATCTATGATTACTTTTTTATTCCTGTTGGTAATTTCATCAAGAAACTGTAAGAAATAATTTCATGGATGTTAAGGAGAAGGAAAAAGTACAATAGTTTAGGGAGTGATGGATAACAAAAATGATGCAACAGGCTAGGGGCCTGCAAATTAAAAATTAAACATGCAACAATGGGTATGCACATAAAATCTCACAAACAATTCACTAATAAATAAAATATTTACAAGAGAACTACTGGCCTAAAAAATGGCCTCTCATTTCTCACTCTCACACACATGCATGCCTCATGGGCTCACCTAGATTTATACAAGTGTACCTGAACCCAAAGTAGGTTCTAGATCCTAAGCTAACTCCTAAAATATCTGTCACGATCCATAAAATATCTCCCCTAATCCCTTATCCCTAGAGAAGATATAACTAACCCTCAATTCTCTCAATTCATCCAAAATACTCTAGAACCATCTCCTATTTACAATGATTCTCATTATCTCCTAAAAATATAGGAAAAATACAATAGATAATTAAATCTTAATTTAGGAAACCAACTCCCTTAGTAAAAATTTGACCCTACTTTAGATGCTTGTTAATTAAACTATTATAATAAGGAAATTTTCTTACCTCTAACGACACCCAATACAACAATTGTTGGAAATAATACTGAGAGGGGGGGTGAATCAGTATTATCTAGCAATTAATAAATCTTCCTTATTTGATCTTTGAATTATTTTTGCATGTCAGTACCATAAAATAATGAGCATGAACAAAGAAAACAGATAGTCACACCAAAGAACACAAGATGTAAGGTGGAAACCCAATGTGGGTGAAAACCACCTGCTGCAATATGTCTCTATCTTCTTTCAAATTAGAAACTCCTTTTACAATGATTTTGTACTGGTGCAGTCCTTTACCAGTACGCAGGCTGCAACCTGCAGAGAGCTACAACTCTCTCTCATTTTCCAGTCTTCTCCTGGAAGGGAGCTACAACCCCCTACTTCTTTTCATAAAGCATCAAATGATCATCAAGAATATAACAGTTACAGTCCACTACAGTTATCAGATCAGCAATAACAGAACTAACCCAGAACACCTTATCAACAGAGAAATTCAATCAACAGAACATCTTAAGACAGAGACGCAGTTTTCACTTCTGTGGCCTGCGTCGCGACGCAATTCACCTTCTGCTTTCCTGCGTACACCCGCAGGTATCCTTCTACTGCACTGCGTGCCCACGCACTATTCCTTGAACTGCACTACATCCTGTTGCTGCAGGGACGCACCAAGAAACACTATCGCGCCGCGTACTTTGCTGCAGAGACGCACCCAGAAATGCTATCGCGCCGCGTCTTTTTGCTCCAGGGACGCACCTGAACCTTAGACGCTCTGCGTCCCCACGCAGATCTCCTGTTACTGTACTGCGTCCTGGCCGCACCTGAACTTGGTTTGCCCTGCGTCCCCACGCAGGTCTCCTGTTACTGCGCTGCGTCCCCACGCAGCTTTTCTGATAAACACCTGCGACCTTCGGATTAGGGCTGAATAGACTGTTCACTAGAGTGGCACAGATACTCAGATCTGATCATGCGCTCGAAGATCACCCTTCACAGACTCGCCTTCAACTTCCTTTTCATATAGATCAAGCTTTTAAGACCATAACCCAAAATTTCAGATCTAAAGATATTCAATTGCAATAGATACTTAGCCAAGTGATCTCCTTTGCCTTATATAGGCAAGCTCCTCCTCAAATCATGGAACAATACCACGAGCCGACACCATAATAACACAATACCGTCGGCTAGATACCAGGAGTAAAACACAAGAAACCCCCACGTGTGCTTTTCTCTACCTTGGAATGTGTGCACTGGGTGGACGCACCTCCTGAATGGCTGGCCTGCGTCTCGGGATGTGGTTGCTGCATGGTTTACCTGCGGGTACGCACTTTCTGTAAGTTGTGCCTGCATACCCCTTATTTTCTTCAATAATTGATAGTTGATCATCAACCTTTGCTGCTGACTTGAAGTACAGTGATCTATCACCTGTATGGGTTGCCATCAAGGACAACACCTATAACATATAGCCATTCCTGAACCATAATGCCAACAATCTCCCCCTTTGGACTTGATGGAAACCTCACAAACTTCAGCTTCATTCTCCCCCTTTAACATCA
Organism: Pinus tabuliformis; assembly: GCA_031772625.1. Taxonomy (NCBI): domain Eukaryota; kingdom Viridiplantae; phylum Streptophyta; class Pinopsida; order Pinales; family Pinaceae; genus Pinus; species Pinus tabuliformis. The sequence continues at coordinate 970,843,601 of CM062812.1, forward strand.
AGGGCAAAGGGGTATGCTCCCCCTAAGCTCATGCTCCCCCAGATCTGCAACAAAGAACCATAATCCACCATGAAAGAGATAGAGACATATTGCAGTTATTTCCAAGATCTTCTTCTAACCATCCTCCATAATGCCAAAAATGCATTATATGCTCCCCCTGAACCTGTACCATCAATCAGAAAAGGTTCAACAATAAGATGATGCATCAACAACCCCTAGCTTTTGCCTGAGAATATCCGCAACTTGTTCTTTAGAAGGAACTTACTCCAACTTGACCTTCTGTTCAAGTACTTGTTCCCGGAGAAAATGATACTTGATTGGTATGTTCTTGGTTTTTGAATGCATAACAGGATTCTTGGAGATGCTGATTGCACTTGTGTTATCACATAAGATGGGTATTGGTGGTGTACAGGTGATTTGAAAATCCTGCAAAGTCTGCATCATCCAAAGGAGTTGGGTGCAACAAGATGCAGCAGAAACATATTCCGCTTCAGCTGTAGACAAGGCAATTGAACTTTGTTTCTTGTTGAACCAAGATACCAGTCTGGAACCCATAAAGAACGCACCACCACTTGTGCTTTTCCTGTCATCCATGCTTCCGGCCCAATCTGCATCTGTATAAGCATGAAGAGTAAGATCTGTATCTCTAGGATACCATAAGCCATAATTTTGAGTCCCTTGAAGATATTTGAAAATTCTCTTCACTGCCTGAAGATGAGTCTCCTTCGGATTTGCCTGAAATCTTCCAACTATTCCAACTGCATGCATGATGTCCGGTCGGGTACCTGTCAAATAAAGTAAACTTCCAATCATAGATCTGTAGGTTGGTTGATGTACTGCTGCAGATTCGTCATTTGCACTAAGGCTACATCCTGTGACCATGGGTGTACATACTGGTTTTGCATCTTCCATTCCATATTTCTTCAAAATATGTTTGAGATACTTGGTTTGAGATAAAAAGATTCCTCCTTCCTTTTGTTGGATTTGCAAACCAAGGAAATATGTCAGTTCTCCTAGTAAGGACATTTCAAATTCTTTTTGCATGACCAAGGCAAATCTTTGACTCATAGCTTCTTCATTGCTGCCAAAAATAATGTCATCTACATACACAACAAGTATTAGCAATTTGTCATTTTCAACTTTTATATAAAGATTGCTATCTGCTGAACCTTTTGAGAAACCTTGTTGATGAAGATATTTGTCCAAGTGGTAGTACCAAGCCCTTGGAGCTTGTTTGAGACCATAGAGGGCCTTTTTCAATCTGCATACAAGGTTTGGATCATTTCCAAGAATGAACCCATCTGGCTGTTCAATGTATACTTCTTCTTCCAAGTCTCCATTCAGAAAGGCTGATTTCACGTCCATTTGAAATACTTTGAAGTTTTGAAAACTTGAGAGAGCAAGAAACATTCAGATGGCCTCAAGTCTTGCAACAGGAGAAAAGGTTTCTTCGAAGTCTATTCCTTCTTGCTGCGCATACCCTTTACAAACAAGTCTGGCTTTGTTTCTAATTACTTCTCCATTTTCATTCAATTTGTTTTTGAAGACCCATTTTGTCCCGATAACATTCTTATCTTTTGGTCTAGGAACCAGCTCCCAAGTGTTGTTCTTTTCGATCTGCTCAAGTTCTTCATTCATTGCTTTCACCCAACATTCATCTATGCATGCCTCTTTCACATTTTGTGGTTCCGTTGAGGAGAGTAATGGCAAATAGCTTGAAGCTTCTGCAACTGTTCTTCTAGTTTGTACACCTGCTTCTTTCTGTCCCATAATCTGAGATTCTGGATGGTTCTTCTGAACATATCTGGATGGAGTCTTTTCTTCTATTCTTGTTTGCTCCTCTGGTTCTTCTTGAGGTTCTTCTTGAGATTCTTCTTCTTCATCATTCTGTCTTTGAGGGTAGCCTTCATATTCTTCGATGTCTTCACGATGTACTTGCCTAGGAATGTATCCCTTCTCATCAACCACTACATCAATGCTGTCAACAATTCTGCCAAGTCTTTTATTGTAGCATTTGTATGCTTTGCTATATGGAGAGTAACCAAGAAGAATGCCTTCATCTACTCTAGGTTCAAGTTTGCCAAGCTGCTCATCAGTATTCTTGATATAGCATTTGCTCCCAAAGATTTTGAAGTGCTTTACCGAAGGAGTCCTACCACTCCAAAGCTCATGAGGAGTTTGAGTGCTGTTCACCCAGACATTTGTTTTGTTGAGAATAACAACCGCAGCATGTGCAGCTTCACCCCAGAAAGTTGCGGGAGTTCCTGATTCATCAAGCATAGCACGAGCCATTTGTTGGATTGTTCTGTTCATTCTTTCCACAACTCCATTTTGCTGGGGAGTTCTTGCTGTAGAGAATTCTCTTCTTATCCCATGTTCTTCACAGAAATCGAAAAATTCATTTGAAGTAAATTCCCCTCCTCTGTCAGATCTGAGGCACTTAATTTTGTGACCTGATTCATTTTCAACCAAGGCTTTGAAGGATTTGAATTTTTCGAATGCTTCATCTTTGTGCTTCATAAGTCCTAACCAGACAAACCTGTAGAAATCGTCAATGAATAATATCAAGTATTCTTCTCCTCAAGGTGTTCTTTTTCTGAAGGGACCGCATGTATCTGTATGTACTAGCTCAAGAGGCATGCTAGCTGATCCTTCTTTCTCTGGAAAGTTAGTTCTGGTTTGTTTTCCAAACTGACATGATTTGAATATGGTGTTGTCAGGAATTTTGATATCTGGAAGATCGCGAACTGCCTGATATTTGCATGCTTTCCTTATTTTTGAGAAGCTTAGATGTCCCAACCTTCGATGCCATAACCAATGCTCTTCATCCTTGCTCAGATAGCATTGTTGTTGTCCTTCTTCAAATATGTACAGATTATTTGGAGTTCTTTTGCCTTTGAGCACTGTTTTACCTGTATCAAGATCACGAACAAGACATCCATTCGACCTGAATATAACCTCGGTTCTTTGATCACACATCTGGCTGACACTTAGAAGATTATGCTTCAATCCATCAACATACAAAACATTTCCAGCCTTGACCTTTTCTTTTAACTGAGCAATGCCTTTTCCTTTTATAGTTGCAGGAGTATCATTTCCAAAAGAGACCTTCTTTCCCTTTTCTAGAGCAGAATAAGATTCAAGTTTTTCTTTATCACCTGTCATATGCTTCGAACATCCACTGTCAATGTACCATAGATTTTCCTGTCCTTCTGCATAAAAAGCTATCCCGCATCTTTCTGTTTGAGGTTCCTTTATTCTCCATGTTTTGGTGCTTGAGGCTTGTTCCTTTTTCTGCTGAAACCTGCTCTTGCATTCAGAGTCTTCATGACCAAAATTATTGCGAATAGAACATTCAACTTCATTTTCAAGAACCGAAAAGTTGTTATAGGTCCTTTTTGTAATCCCTGTCATACTTCTTTGTTTTTGAGCTTCTCTAGTCATGATCGTTTTATATGCAACACATTGAGCTGCTTTGTGACCAAAGTTATGGCAAGAAAAGCATTGTCCATTGAAGAAACTTCTGCGGTTATCGAACCTACCAGCCAACTGATTGTAATTTCTATTTTTATCTATTCTTGAACCAAATTGAGAAGATTTTACCTGTGGCTGGTTGTAGTTTTTGTTCACCCTTAAGATTGATTGCCCCTGATAGTTTCTGTTTGTAATTCGTCCATGCTTTACCTGATGATCTTCATTGTTCTTTTGCCCATTTCTTCTTGCCGCATCAAGATAACTCTTTGAGGTGGATGCTTGAGAGGTTTCTCCATTATAGCCCAGACCTGTCTTGTTTAGAGGAGACCGCTGCACATTGATAATCTCATCCAAAGTTTCAGATCCTTTGACAAACTTAAGATTAATAGCTTTTGTTTTCTCAATCTCTTTTCTAAGACCAACAATTTCACCTTCTAGTTTTTCAAGATGTTTTTCTTTTTCATCAATTTGAAATTGTAGAGTATCAATGATCACATTATTTTCTTCTATACATCTCTTGAGTCTAGTAATTTCCTCATAAAGGTTATCCACATCTACAACATCCATATAATCATCATCTTCAAATGCCATTAACAACTTGTATTCATTACCTCGTTCATCTTCATCATTGTTCGATAGACCATCACTATCTTCATGGGTGTAGTAGCTTTTCTTATTTGCACTTTGTTTCTTGTTCCATCTAGCAGGTTCCTTTCCTTTATCCTTATAAGGACATTTTGCAGCATAATGACCTACTCTTCCACAAGCAAAGCATTTAAAAGGTAACTTACCTCTGAATCTTCCAGAACCCCTTTGAAGATTTCTGACAAAATTTGATTCTTCTTCTTCTGGGACGTGGCTTGCTTCATAATAATCTTCTTTACCTGATGCCTTGAAAGCAGCTTCTCTTCTGTCTGATGGACCTCCTTTTCTCATTTCATAAGCCGTTAGGACTCCATGTAGCTGAGACATAGTGAGAATTCGTAGATTTTCCTTTTCTTCTATTGCAGATACTTTAGATTCAAACTTGGGGGACAATGATCTTAGAACCTTTTCAACCACTATAGCCTCTTTTATTTCTTCACCCGATTTTTTCATACAATTAACAATCTCATCTACCCGAAGAAAATAATTAGCCACACTTTCATCATTATACATCTTGAGAGTCTCATACTGAATCCTGAGAGTTTGAAGTTTAGCACGCTTTACCTGTTCACCTCCTTCATAGCTCGTGACAATTTTGTCCCATATCTCTTTTGCGGATTTGTAGTGCATTACCTTCATGAATTCCGTTTGGGATATACATCCTAATAGAGTACTGACTGCTTTCGCATTTGTTTCATACTTCTTCTTCTCAGCTGCATCTGTAGGAGTAGCTGAAGGAAAAGCGTAGCCTGTTTCTACAATGTCCCAAACTTCTGTACCAAGAGATTGAAGATATGCAGTAACTCTTACCTTCCAATAATTGAAGTTTGTCCCATCAAAAACCGGTGGCCTGATTGATGCTTCTCTCTCGTAGTTGCTCATGATGAACGATCTACCTTCAAGCGATCAAGCTTCTCTGAAGGACCTGCTCTGATACCAATTGTTGGAAATAATACTGAGAGGGGGGGTGAATCAGTATTATCTAGCAATTAATAAATCTTCCTTATTTGATCTTTGAATTATTTTTGCATGTCAGTACCATAAAATAATGAGCATGAACAAAGAAAACAGATAGTCACACCAAAGAACACAAGATGTAAGGTGGAAACCCAATGTGGGTGAAAACCACCTACTGCAATATGTCTCTATCTTCTTTCAAATTAGAAACTCCTTTTACAATGATTTTGTACTGGTACAGTCCTTTACCAGTACGCAGGCTGCAACCTGCAGAGAGCTACAACTCTCTCTCGTTTTCCAGTCTTCTCCTGGAAGGGAGCTACAACCCCCTACTTCTTTTCATAAAGCATCAAATGATCATCAAGAATATAACAGTTACAGTCCGCTACAGTTATCAGATGAGCAATAACAGAACTAACCTAGAACACCTTATCAACAGAGAAATTCAATCAACAGAACATCTTAAGACAGAGACGCAGTTTTCACTTCTGTGGCCTACGTCACGACGCAATTCACCTTCTGCTTTCCTGCGTACACCCGCAGGTATCCTTCTGCTGCACTGCGTGCCCACGCACTGTTCCTTGAACTGCACTGCGTCCTGTTGCTGTAGGGACGCACCAAGAAACACTATCATGTCGCGTACTTTGCTGCAGAGACGCACCCAGAAATGCTATCGCGCCGTGTCTTTTTGCTCCAGGGACGCACCTGAACCTTAGACGCTCTGCGTCCCCACGCAGATCTCCTGTTACTGTACTGTGTCCCGGCCGCACCTGAACTTGGTCTGCCCTGCGTCCCCACGCAGGTCTCCTGTTACTGCGCTGCGTCCCCACGCAGCTTTTCTGATAAACACCTGCGACCTTCGGATTAGGGCTGAATAGACTGTTCACTAGAGTGGCACAGATACTCAGATCTGATCATGCGCTCGAAGATCACCCTTCACAGACTCGCCTTCAACTTCCTTTTCATATAGATCAAGCTTTTAAGACCATAACCCAAAATTTCAGATCTAAAGATATTCAATTGCAAAAGATACTTAGCCAAGTGATCTCCTTTGCCTTATATAGGCAAGCTCCTCCTCAAATCATGGAACAATACCACGAGCCGACACCATAATAACACAATACCGTCGGCTAGATACCAGGAGTAAAACACAAGAAACCCCCACGTGTGCTTTTCTCTGCCTTGAAATGTGTGCACTGGGTGGACGCACCTCCTGAATGGCTGGCCTGCGTCTCGGGACGCGGTTTCTGCATGGTTTACCTGCGGGTACGCACTTTCTATAAGTTGTACCTACGTACCCCTTATTTTCTTCAATAATTGATAGCTGATCATCAACCTCTGCTGCTGACTTGAATTACAGTGATCTATCACCTGTATGGGTTGCCATCAAGGACAACACCTGTAACATATAGCCATTCCTGAACCATAATTCCAACAACAATTTGGTCATCATGTTGCAATGCAATCTGGATACTCCATGCAACTTGTTTTGTCAATGTTCCAACTCTTTGTCTAAATCCGAAGTATAGGAGCTTTTGCGGTCCCATGCAATTCGCCCATCAATTGTTGGGTTAAACCAGCCTTGGTCTCGCACTATTATCTTATAGATCTGGTCCAAATCATCGTCACATTACTCATAGTCGTGGATTGGTCCAGTATATAATGGTCCTTCTACAGGGTCCAATGGGACTACAACGCGGAGCGATTTCCTTTCAAATGACATTGTCTGCTTCTTCAAATTGCTTATCCCATTCATATCGAAAGCCCAATTGATTCTTAGGAGTCCAGGGTATGGATTGCTATCATCAACAATCTCTATTACTTCAAAATCAGCCAACGTGCTTGTACCTTCCATATATATGGTAACCCCATGCAATCATCCCATAGCGATAGTCTTCTGTTCGTTCGCCATCCTTAGTAGAATCAGAGACCACTACAGCACAGGTCTCCCCAACTTCTGCCATGTTTTCTTAGGCAATACATTCACATCAGACCTTAATCCAAAATAATTTGGTCCATCTCATAGTCTCCTATTTGCACGGTAAGCCTCATCTCGTTCCCTGTTCATGCCTTATGCTTACCAATATTTTTGACTACAGGGGGTCCACTAGAAGAATTATCCTTACCAACGCATTTGTTGATCAACTCTTGTAGCCATTTTATAGCCTTGTTGCCGCACAATAGTTTCATAGAAGTCTCCAAAAAGGTGGTAAGCACAAAGGGATCCAACAATTTAAACTTTGAAGCGGAAACTAATACTGTTACCCGTTTTGTAGAGATAGCAAAAAAATGGCCCAATTTTGAAAAGGGGTGATGCAGAACACACAAGTATTTTTTAGAGCATAGTTTTTGGCACTTTAAATTTTTTTATGTACATTACATTTTAGAATGGTAGTGATTTTCACGGTCATTTTAAAAAGTGGTAATTCTGCATCAGGCCATTTTTTTAAAAGACCTGTTTTTTTACTTTAAATTTTCTAATGTATGAAATGTAAATAATATTTTCTAAATTTAATAATTTTTGAACTGGTCTTCTGCATATTTTTTTTGTAGTGAGGTTTTTATTGTTTTGCATATTTAAAGGAGAAGGTCGATATCTTGAATTTTCAATATTCTACATATTTATACATCGTTAATTAATATTTCAATCAAAATGAAATAATTTTCTCTAAAAACAATACTTTTTAACAATTGACAAAAAAAACCATTTTTAAGATAAATATAACTAAAAAACTACACGTTTTGATAATTTTTTGCTAGAGATGACATGTAAAAATCACAATTTTATAGGAAAATTTTAACTAAAAATTGTTAAATAATAGTTTTTTTAATGAATTTCATGCCAAAAAATAATAATAATCACTGTTTTTTTTTCAAAAAATAATGATTAACATAAAAATGAATGTGAAAATCACATAATACAAATGTTAAACGTATAACAACCTTAATTGAGTGCTTATCCTTCTCATAAAATGTCAAAGTCAAAACATTACAAGTATAACTAATTAATAGTTTCCAAAAATGAGCTTGATTTCCAAGCGTAACTTAAATTTAATAAACAATGTCACGTAATCCAAATTCTTCGTCCTATGGAGTTTCATCATTATCTTCTTTTACAATATTTTCTGCTTCATTTTTCTCATTTTCCTCCTCTAATGGATCTTTGATGTTTGTGAATCTCCCAATGTATGCCTTTCCAATCATTCTGTGTAATGGTGGTTGGGGTTCCTTTGCCTTTTTCGTCACACATGATTAACTAAAGCCCCCTTTCTTCAACCCCATTTCTTTCATTGCATCTGGAAGAAATTGAAGAGCATTAATTCTTTACTAAATAAAATCGCACTGCATTGGATCTTTTTCAATGGCAATGCAATTTCTTCCTTTTTGAAGGCAACAGGTCAGTGTTGTACCTAATTATCAAGCACAAAGGAAATAATGAAGTAAATTAGTAGAGTGACATATAAATTAATAAATAACATATTTAAATTTAATTCCATATAGTAAAACTTACCTGAGCCAGAAAATAAATCCAAAACCTAATCTCCTTCATTCGACTGCCACAAAGACATTGCTAAATCGAGCTCCTAAATAACATTGGGTTACATTGTTTAAGTGCTCAAATAGATCGATTGAGCGCTTAAAAAGGGCTCCATTAAGAAACCATTTTTTCCACCCAAACGTGGCATCTCTTGCCAAAAAGTGTAACCCAACTCCATGCTTTCACCCTTATAGATTATGAATTTCTAACAATCTATATCTTAATTATTATTATTATTCAATTTTAATGTCATAGCCAAGACAGACACTAAATCGGTGTATGACACCCTCTCATTTGTGGGACAAGAGACCCACCTCCATGGAACGATTTGATTATTCTCTACGAAGGCATACCTACTCTAACCCCTACTGGGTTTTGAACATGTGACCTCTTAGGAGGAAACACATGCTCTTAACCATTAGGCCTATTCATGCTCTCAAAAAGTGGATTTGATTAGCTAAAGATATTAATCTAGAAACTCACAATTATAACTCATGCTCACAATATATAACACACATGTAATGCACCTGTAAGATTACAAATTATGATAATATGTTGGAGAATACAAGCATAACTATTTCCTTTTATGGATCTCCAATGGAAATGTAATTATGAACTAGAACCTAGCCTAGGCTTGGAGGTTGTATTTTAAAAATTGATGCATTAATAAAGCATATGTGTGTAATCTTAAATGTATAAAATTTTATTTTATTCTATTTGAAAAGAATTGATTTGAACATTCATTTTGTTAGGTTTAAAGGTTATATAATTTAGCACAATATTTAACATTGATTTCCAAGTTATTAATTTGTTTCAGTTTCCAAAAAAATTACATATTTGAATATTGATATAAACTATATTAACACTATATATCTATCTATATAACATAATATTATATTAGTTTAATTTAATGATATATATTTAACATCATCCCACATAACTTTTCCAAGAGTCATTGCTACTATCATATAACTTTGAAATATAGTCTAAAATAACTATAGAAATCTTTTACTTTTCACAAAATCTCATATATATATATATATATATATATATATTCTCAAGGAACTCTTAATCATAAATGCACAAAGTCATTACAATCATGGTATTATAGTCATCATATCACTAGTAAGAAAATAATAGCATTTCACCCACCACTCCGAGTTAACCTTCTCGATATATATATATATATATATATATATATATATATATATATATATATATATATAAAATAATAAATATCTAACAAGTTAGTTAATATAAATATCTAAAATGACATTGGCATCCAGGGAATAACTACTCAGCTTTGTGTACATCTCATTGACATTGTTGGGAATAAGAACAACGATCATTTTGTGGGGTGGACCATCGAAAACGTTAGTAGTAAATTTCTCACCACTGGAAATCTAAATTGTTAGAGATTTCTAAAATAACATTGTGTAATATATGTTATCCATTTTATCCACCCATACATTTAGTACTTGCCTACCATTATAAGATGGATCTTGATGTTCTGTAGCCTGATTTCCTGACAAATGCCAAGCAATGCGATCATGCGATATGCCAATTTTATCTTGTAATAGACCACATATTTGCTTCGAGAGAAAATCAACAACTAACCACACCTGTTGGTTATAGCAGGAGAATATAATTGACCTAATTTTGGAGATTCATACGATACACTCAAATATATCCCATGTTTGACTATAACGTTGTCAATCCAAAAATTCTAAGAATTTCCATTACTCAGATTGAAATTTCAACTAAACTATTCGAGTGGTAACAAAATTCTCAAATCACAGTTGCAATCATAATTTTCATTGTTGACACTCCAACTGCAAGATTCACAACCCTGTGAAGAAAACGGTGCAAAAAGAGGGAAGAAAGGACAGTGTGAGTGTACGAATATGTTGGATGGAAAGAGAATGATCGACATATGTTATAAAGCTATCTATGATTCTCCCGTTGACATCAACCCCTATTGAATTCTCTGTCCATGTCGGCTTTCTCAAACGTTCATCATGAGGTTCAGTTGCACTGTAAAATTTTGATGGATTGAGGGAGAAATTAGAATGTTATAATATTTAAATATTATAATAGTTTGTTAAGTTTTACATTCAGATTTGAGCGTAGAAACTCTTTCCTCAATTCATTACTCCATCTCATATATTTATATTGTTTTCTTGATAGATATTTATATTTATATTAACTAACTTGTTAATGGCTTCATTCATATCTATATAAAACAAAGAAAACAACACCAACACACAATATTCATAGTTTGAAATTAATTTGACAATAAATGATTAGAGTTAACTAATTTGACAAGAAATTAATTAGAATGACGCCATTAACAACGCAAACATTATGTTCATGGTATGAAACTCAATTTACAAGAAACAGTTCGACATTAGATCAGAGATTTGAAAGTAGCTGAGAGTATAATGATGCTGGACCGATTCTAAGAATCGTGGGATGGCAGGGAATTTCATAGAACCACCTCGATGGCTCTGATGTTTCAAAATCTTCATGTATTTCAAAAGCGTGAGCTAACAAATTTAATTTCGTGAATGATTAAAACATTGACGATTACTAGTACTTTAGGTTGATAATGTTGAACGAATTAGATTAGGTGAATAATTAGAAAATGTGGATATTTTATGAGTATCAAAGCCATCGGGGCGATTCTAAGAATTGCCTTGCCACTCCGGTATTCTGAGAATCACAAGGTGACATGACTATTTTCAGAATCACCCTGATGGCTCTAATGTTTCAAAATTGATTATAATTTTATACAAAGTATATGAATTTTATTAGTTTGCTACACTCCATGTTATGTTTTAATACAATCACTCAAATAAAACATAATTCGTGCACAAAGACAACTGGGAGCTTGAGCGTGGGAAGTATGAAGTGTTGGTTATTGAGCATGGATCTCGTGACTTTTGAACCAGAGTTCGTAAGGTAAAAGAAATGAAAGTTTGCCTGTTGAATTTTGCGTTGGAGCCCTGTTAGATCAGGTGCACAGCAAACTTAATTAAATACACAGCAGAATAAATCAAGCACATAAACACAATTTTTAACGTGGTTCACCCAACCAATCTGGGCTACGTCCACCAAACATAGGCATGAGGAGTTTATTAATCAAATTAGAGATTACATCAAGAAATCCTCACACTCTCAGCAAATCATCCGAATCATTGTCTGTTATATAGCATAGAGAATCTAACAGCCTCATAACTCCCTCACATCAAATATAGGAGGCATTAACTCCCTCCCAACAACCTGGAGCTAATCTAGGAACTGAATCCCTGTTGTTGTCATCCTTCAGAGATTTTTTCCTATTTGACTAAAACAGAAAATCTCAACAATCTCCACCTTGACAACAATTCGCCTGATGCCCTGTTATTATTATTTTATCTTTTCTGCAAGCCAAGAGAAGCCAAACACCAGCGTAGCTTCTCCAACAAAACTGGTTTCGTGAACATGTCTGCACAGTTCTCCTTTGTATGCACCTTTTCAAGAGAAACTCCCCTTTCAGTGATAACTTGTCTTACAAAATGATATTTGATTGGAATATGCTTTGATTTACTATGATAGGCCGGATTCTTAGCCAAATGTATTGCACTTTGACTGTCACAAAGTAACCTGATGTTATCTTGTAACCTACCAAATTCACCAAGCAAACCTTTCAACCAAACTGCCTCTTTGCAGGCATGAGAAGCAGCAATGTATTCTGCTTCAGTAGTGGATAAAGCAACAATATTCTGTAGCTTCGACATCCAGCTTATAGCTCCACCTGCAAGAGTAAAGACGTACCCTGAATTTGATCTTCTCTTATCCAAATCACCTGCAAAATCGGAATCAACATATCCGCAAACAAATTCACTACTTTTATTGTAAGAAATACAATAACTACTTGTGCCTCTCAAGTACTGAAGCACCCATTTTACTGCTGACCAGTGCTCTTTACCCGGATTTTCCATGTACTTGCTGACAACCCCAACTGCATGAGAAATATCTGGTCGCGTACACACCATCGCATGCATCAAACATCCTACTACATTGGCATAAGGAATTCGAGACATATAATCCTTTTCTTCATCTGTATTAGGACATAAACTTGAAGAAAGCTTAAAATGGGAAGCTAAAGGGATCGACACAGGCTTCACATTGTTCATACCAAACCTCAAAACTATTTTCTCAACATACTTCTGTTGTGATAGCCACAGCTTACCATTGCCCCTGTCTCTGAAAATCTCCATGCCCAAAATCTGTCTTGCCGCTCCTAGATCTTTCATATCAAACGTCCTTGCCATCTGAGTCTTCAACCTGTTGATTTCTTCAATGCTTTTGCTTGCTAAAAGCATATCATCAACATATAACACTAAGATAATGAACATGCCATTATTTAACTGCTTAAAATAAACACAATGATCATATTCACTTCTTACATATTTATGACTCAACATGAAAGAATCACACTTCTTATACCACTACCGAGGTGACTGCTTCAGGCCATATAATGACTTCTTGAGCCTGCAGACAAATTTCTCATTGCGACGCTGAACAAACCCTTCCGGTTGTTCCATATATATTTCCTCATCTAAATCACCATGTAGAAATGCAGTCTTAACATCTAACTGTTGCAACTCCAAATCAAACAAAGCCACTAATGCTAACACAACTCTAATTGAAACAATTTTAACCACCGGTGAAAAACTCTCATGAAAGTCTATACCAGCTTTCTGAGAAAACCCTTTTGCAACCAGCCGAGCTTTGTACCTGTCTTCCGTATCATTCACACCCCGTTTCAGCTTGAAGACCCATTTGCATCCCACAGTTTTCCTGCCTTTCAGAAGCTCAACCAGATCCCATGTACCATTCTTACCTAAGGCCATCATTTCTTCCTTCATGGCTGCTTTCCATTTGTCACTATTTGAACCTTCTACAGCTTCCTAATAACATAAAGGTTCATCATCATTAGCGATCAAAGCAACTGAAGTAACATGATCATCATACCTTCTCGGACGGCGTTTGATCCTTGTAGATCTCCTTAAGAATGTTTCTGGTGCTTCCACAATTGGCTGTCTATCAACTGTAGGAATTTCTTCATGATCGCCATCTGAGACCTGTTCATGTCCTCCATCTGAACCCTGTTCACAATCGGATTCTGAAACCTGTTCGTGACTAGAATCTGAACTATGGTCGTTATGACTATCATTAGAAATGCTGTCAAACTGTATATGCTGGAAATCAGATACATCATCCTGTTTCAATCTTCTATCTACATCTAACTGTACAAGAGAGGATTTATTAAACCTTACATCTCTATTGATGATGATTTTGCGGGTAGTAGGATCCCACAATCTAAATCCCTTTGTTCAATCACCATACCCAACAAAGACATACCTTTTCGACTTTGAATCTAATTTAGTTCGCTGATGTTTAGGCACTAGAGCATATGCATCACAACCAAACACTCTGAGTTTAGAATAGTCACAAGGATGTCCTGTCCATACCTCTTGCGGAACCTTGCAGTCTATTGCCGTTGATGGAGATCGGTTTATCACATAACAAGTAGTTGCCACTGCTTCCATCCACAACTCCTTCAGTAACCCGGCATTACTCATCATACACCTTGCTCTCTCTAGAAGAGTCCTGTTCATGAGTTCAGCAACTCCATTCTGCTGAGGAGTATAAACCGTGGTCTTATGTCTTTCGATCCCTGCATCCTTGCAATAGCTGTCAAACTCCTTGGAGGAAAACTCACCACCATTGTCAGTTCTTAAACATTTTATAGTTCTACCAGTGCTGTTTTCTACCAATGCTCTAAACTGCTTGAAAACTGTAAAAACATCAGACTTCTTTTTCAACATGTAGACCCAAACTTTCCGAGAAAAGTCATCAATGAATGATACAAAATAAGACGAACCACCATATGAAGTTGTAGGAGCTGGACCCCACACATCTGAATGGATATAATCAAGTATGCCTTTACTAGTATGTTTGCCTGTTTTAAACTTTTGTTTACTTTTTTACCAAACAGACAATGTTTACAGAAATCCAATTTTCCAGATCTTAGATTAGGAAGTAACTTTCGGTCAGCCAAAATTTTCAATCCTCTTTCACTCATATGCCCCAATCTTTGATGCCATAAATGAATGGAACTACTGTCATGTTCAGACACAGACACATGATCTGACCCAGTTCTACCTTCTAACTGAAATAGATTTCCTACTATCTTAGCCTTCATCACTAGTAAGATACCTTTATAGATTTTCATAACTCCACCTTGAATTACAGTTTTATATCCATTTGAATCAAGTGCTCCTATTGAAATCAAATTTTTCCTTAAATCTGGTACATGCCTCACATCAGTTAATATTTTGGTTGTGCCATCAAACATTTGTAGTTGTATGCTTCCAATCCCAACAATATTACATGTTACATTATTACCCATGTACACAACACCATCATCAATTGATCTATATGTTTTAAACCAATCTCTATGTATACACATGTGGTTAGATGCCTCGGAATCTAACAACCAATGTTGATCATGTTTTGAAATATTAACTGACAATACCTCATCACTCATACCTGAACCTGATACTGAACCTGTATCTGTGGTATTGGCTTCCTTCTTTTCTGTCGAAGAGCCTTCTTTAGCAGCCTGCTTTCGCTTCCAGCAATCCTTTTTCAGATGTCTAGCCTTGCCACAATGCCAACACTTCATCTTTGGCTTCTTTCCTTTGGACTTTGAACGAGAGTCGATATGCTTTCCCCCGGAGTGTCTCTCTCGTGAGCACCCTCTGGCCATCATTACCTCTTATGTAGAGGTGTCTGCATTCGACCTCTTCCTCGTCTCCTCAGCCAACAAGGCTCCAACAACATCGTCAAACACAAGAATTTCTGATGTACTAAAACTTATGGAAGTAACAAAGTGATCCCAGGATTCAGGCAAAGAACATAATAGAGTTATTGCCTTATCCTCTGAATCAAATTTCACATCTAGACTGTTTAATTGCACGAACAAGGTATTAAAAGCATTCAGGTGATCAGCAATTGAGGTACCTTCTTTCATCCGCAAACTGTAAAGTTGCCGTTTCAGGAGAATTCGATTTGTCAAAGATTTCGTCATATAGAGCTTCTCAAGCTTCGACCACAAGCCTGCGGCGGTTTTCTCTGACACAATGTTGAACAGAACATCGTCTGCCAGACATAACCGAATTGCGCTCAGAGCTCTATTGTCCATCTCATCCCATTCATCCTCCATCATGGAAGGAGGCCTTTTGTTTTTCCCCAACAGTGCTTTTGCCACACCTTGTTGAACCAGCAGATCGTGCATCTTCACCTTCCAGATCTCAAAATTATTCTTGCCATTAAATTTTTCTATTTCAAAACGGGCACTCTGTGTTTTGGCCATCTCGTCAAAGAATCTCCAATTTCAATTTGATATACCAGCAATTTAAAAAACAAAATTGCCTATGCCTTTGTTTTTACACAACAAAGAAAAAACACTGCCTATGTCTTTGTACCTTTTCCTTTAAAAATTTTCATTTGCTGGGCAAGTTACAGTTATCTCAGATCACCGCCAAAAATAAAAGATAAAAAACCAACAAACAAAATGTTTTTTGTTCTTAGCTTCTGGCTCACACAAATGCGCACTTCACAAAAAAATGTTCTTGTTTGCACTTCACAATAATTTTAACCTCCACGGCTGTACAACATTCACAGGAAAGATCGCCAGACTGTATAATTATTTGGTATGTGGGTAAGGTGTTTCTTAATTCTGCGCAATATTACAGTTTATCCATGCATTCACGCACAGCTACAAACATTTTAAATGAAGTGGGAATTGGACTCGCAATTTGCCGAGGTTTACCAACACGCATTTGAATGTTTTCCCCAACACGTATTAACACGGAAAACATACCTCAGCGCAGGTAATATTGCTCTACACATCAACTGGTGAATACGCATAGGCAGAAAACGCATCAACTCCACGCGCAAAGCAATCCACGCATCAGCTATCCACCGCACAGCAATCCACGCATCAGCCTTCAATTTATTAACCCACGCTGCCTGACAACGCTTGCTGGTTCTGATATTCATTGTTCCTCAATGTTTGTGGTCCAACCGGAATTCACTCATACAAAAGGAATTACCTCGACGAGCTTTGACGTGGATGTCACAGGAGCCATAATGAACAAACCCTTCGTTAATCGGTGTTGCATCTCTGAAATCTCAGCAACCTTCCTTGTCCAGGCTCCGGCTCCCTCCAGTGCCTAGACCACGCACGCCGGACTCCAGCATCGCAGGCGGACAGGCGTTCTCCAGGCAGTTTGAACAGTAAGCTTCCACACGCAGTGCTCCACCTCCCACAGTCAGACACACCAGCACCTCCAACATGCTCTGATACCACTTGTTGGATCAGGTGCACAAAAAACTTAATTAAACACACAGCAGAATAAATCAAGCACATAAACACAGTTTTTAACGTGGTTCACCCAACCAATCTGGGCTACGTCCACCAAACATAGGCATGAGGAATTTATTAATCAAATTAGAGATTACATCAAGAAATCCTCACACTCTCAGCAAATCATCTGAATCATTGCCTGTTATATACCATAGAGAATCTAACAGCCTCATAACTCCCTCACATCAAATATAGGAGGCATTAACTCCCTCCCAAGAGCTAATCTAGGAACTGAATCCCTGTTGTTGTCATCCTTCAGAGATTTTTGCCTATTTGACTAAAACAGAAAATCTCAACAAGCCCGTGGTGAAAGCTACGTTGGGATTAGCGTGGAATAGTATTAAGGAGTTTGTATTAAAAAACTTTGGACATCCACTCTTCCTCGGAGATCCATGTGAGCAAAATCTGAATTTATTTTACCTTATATGAATTTCCTTTTGTAGGCCAATCCTTCACCATATTTCGTTTATCACATTATTTCTCTACTTATTACTTTTAAATAAGGTTCACTTGGATAAAGTTTCACTCGTTATTTTTAAAATAAAGTTAGAGGAAAAGTGAATTCATGTAAGTGGAGAGTCGTAAGAGAAACTCAATACAAATTTTAATGTTGGATGGTTGGCTAGAAATCGTCTCGTCAAATTGCAGTTTGCAATAGTGTACATGGAAGTCTCTTCCGAACTATCTCATATTCAAACTCATAATTAAGAGTCAACATCTTTCAAAGAAAAAAGAAAGTATAGTGGTTCATTTCATAGAACATTAAGAAAAACATAAAGATTAAAATATTATATAACACATGACATTTTATAATTTTGAAAAGGAGAATACATAAGCACCAAGCTGGAAGGGATTCACAAGCATAGTTTCCACATGTCCTAATTATAATTTTGAAACATTAGAGCTATGAGGAAATTCTCATAATTGCCCCACCACCACACGATTCTGAGAATCGCCAATCACCCCGTCAAAATTGATTATAATTTTACACAAAGTATATGAATTTTATTAGTTTGCTACACTACATGTTATTCTTTAATACACTCATTCAAATAAAACATAATTCGTGCACCAAGACCACTGGGAGCTTGAGCATGGGAAATGCGAAGCATTGGTTATTGAGCATGGATCTCGTGACTTTTGAACCAGAGTTTGTAAGGTAAAAGAAATGCAAGTTTGCCGGCTGAATTTTGCGTTGGAGCCCGTTGTGGAAGCTACGTTGGGATTAGCGTGGAATAGTATTAAGCAGATCATATTAAACAAGTTGGGACATGCACTGTTCCTTGGAGATCCACGTGAGAAATGTCTAAATTATAATTTTGAAACATTAGAGTCATCAAAGCGATTCTCAGAATCATCCCGATGGCTCTGATGTTTCAAAATTGATTATAATTTTACTCAAAGTCTATCAATTTTATTAGTTCTCTACACTGCATGTTATTCTTTAATACACTAATTCAAATAAAACATAATTCCTGCACAAAGACAACTCGGAGCTTCAGCACGGGAAGTGCAAGGCATTGGTTATTAAGCATGGATCTGGTGACTTTTGAACTAGAGTTCGTAAGGTAAAAGAAAATCAAGTTTTCCTACTGAATTTTGCGTTGGAGCTCTTGGTGGAAGCTACGTTGTGATTAGAGTGGAATAATACTAAGCAGATCGTATTAAACAAGTTGGGACATGCACTCTTCCTTGGAGATCTGCGTGAGAAAAGTCTAAATTATAATTTCGAAACATCAGAGTCATCGGGGCAATTCTGAGAATCGCCTCCATGGCTCTAATGTTTCAAAATTGATTATAATTTTACACAAACTATATGAATTTCATTGCTTTGCTACATTGCATGTTATTCTTTAATACACTCATTCAAATAAAACATAATTCGATAAGTGGGAGATTCAGCATGGGAAGTGCGAAGTGTTGGTTATTGAGGGTGGATCTCGTGATTTTTGAATCAAAGTTGGTAAGGTAAAAGAAATGCAAGTTTTTCTGCTAAATTTTGCATTAGAACCCATGGTTGAACCTACGTTGGGATTAGTGTGGAATAGTATTAATCAGATCGTATTAAACAAGTTGGGACATGCACTCTTCCTTGGAGATCCGCGTGAGCAAAGTCTAAATTATAATTTTGAAACATCAGAGCCATCGAGGCAATTCTAAGAATCGCCCCGCCACGCTGGGTGATTCTCAGAATCACCCCGATGGCTCTGATGTTTCAAAATTGACTATAATTTTACACAAAGTATATGAATTTTATTAGTTTGCTACACTACATGTTATTCTTTAATATACTCATTCAAATAAAACATACTTCGTGCACGAAGACAATTGGGAGCTTGAGCGTGGGAAGTGTGAAGCACTGGTTATTGAGCATGGATCTAGTGACTTTTGAACCAGAGTTCTTAAGGTAAAAGAAATGCAAGTTTGCCTGCTGAATTTTTCATTGGAGCTCGTGGTGGAAGCTACGTTGGGATTAGCGTGGAATAGTATTAAGCAGATCATATTAAACAAGTTGGGACATCGACTCTTCCTTGGAGATCCACGTGAGCAAAGTCTAAATTATAATTTTGAAACATGAGAGCCATCAAGATGATTCTTAGAATCATCCCGATGGCTCTGATGTTTCAAAATTGATTATAATTTTACACAAAGTATATGAATTTTATTAGTTTGCTACATTGCATGTTATTATTTAATACACTCATTCAAATAAAACATAATTCTTTCACGAATACAACTGGAAGCTTGAGCGTGGGAAGTGCAAAGCGTTGGTTATTAAGCATGGTTCTGGTGACTTTTGAACTAGAATTCGTAAGGTAAAAGAAATGCAAGTTTGCCTGCTGAATGTTGCGTTGGAGCCTATGGTGGAAGCTACGTTTGGATTAGCGTGGAATAATATTAAGCAGATCATATTAAACAAGTTGGGACATGCACTCTTCCTTGGAGATCTACGTGATCAAAGTCTAAATTATAATTTCGAAACATCGGAACAATTGGGGCAATTTTGAGAATCGCCTACATGGCTCTGATGTTTCAAAATTGATTGTAATTTTACACAAACTATATGAATTTCATTGGTTTGCTACACTGCATGTTATTCTTTAATACACTCATTCAAATAAAACATAACTCGTGCATGAAGACAATTGAGAGCTTGAGCATGGGAAGTGTGAAGCGTTGGTTATTGAGCGTGGATCTGTTGACTTTTGAACCGAAGTTCGTAAGGTAAAAGAAACGCAAGTTTGTCTGCTAAATTTTGCGTTGGAACCTGTGGTGGAAGCTAAGCTGGGATTAGAGTGGAATAGTATTAAGCAAATCGTATTAAACAAGCTGGGATATGCACTATTCCTTGGAGATCCGTGTGAAAAAACCCTAAATTTATTTTGCGTTTTATGAATTTCCTTTTGCAAGCTAATCCTTCACCATATTTCATTTATCACATTATTTCTCTACTTATTACTTTTAAATAACGTTCACTTGGATAAAGTTTCACTTATTATTTTCAAAATCAAGTTAAAGGAAAAGTGAATTCATGTAAGTGCAAAGTCGTAAGAGAAACTGAATAAAATTTTTAATGTTGGATGGCTGCTTGGAAATTGTCTGGTCAAATTGCAGTTTGCAAGAGTGGACATGGAAGTTTCTTCCAAACTATCTCATATTCAAACTCGTAATTCAGAGTTAACATCTTTCAAAGAAAAATGAAAGTATAGTAGTTCATTTCTTATCACATTAAGAAAAGCATGAAGATTAAAATATTATATAACACATGACATTTTATAATTTCAAAAAGGAAAAGTCATAAGAACCAAGCTAGAAGGGATTCACCATCATAGATTCCACACGTTCTAATTATAATTTTGAAACATCAGAGCCATCAGGGTGATTCTGAGAATCTCCTCACCACCCAGTGATTCTCAGAATCGCTGGGTGGTAGGGTAATTCTTAGAATTTCCCAGATGGCTATGATATTCGTAAAATATCTAACATGTTTTAATTATTCCCCTAATCAAATTCATTATGAACCCAAAGTACTTGAAATCGTCAATATTTTAATTATTTACCAAATTGAATTTGTTAGGTCATGCTTTTGAAATACATGAAGAGTTTGAAACATCAAATCCAATAAAGCCATTAACAAGTTAGTTAGTATCTAACAAATTAGTTAATATAAATATAGATATCTATCAAGAAAAAAATATAAATATATGAGATGGAGTAATGAATTGAGGAAAGAGTTTCTGCACTCAAACCTGAATTTAAAACTCAAAAAACTATTACAATATTTAAAATCTGAATGTAAGACTCAAAAAACTATTACAATATTTAAAATCTGAATGTAAGACTCAAAAAACTATTACAATATTTAAGTATTGTAACATTCTAATTTCTTCCTCAGTCCATCAAAATTTTACAGTGCAACTGAACCTCATGATCAACGTTTGAGAAAGCTGACATGGATAGAGAATTCAATAGGGGTCGATGTCCATGGGAGAATCATAGATAGCTTTATAACATACGTCGACCATTCTCTTTCTGTCCAACATCTTCGTACACTCACACTGTCCTTTCTGCCCTTTTTTCACACCATTTTCTTGGCAGGGTTATGAATCTTGCAACTGAACTGTCAACAATTCAAATTATGATTGCAACTGTGATTTGAGAATTTTGTTAGCACTCGCATAGTTTAGTTCAAATTGAAATCTGAGAAATAGAAATTCTTAGAATTTTTGGATTGACAAAGTTATGGTCAAAGATGGGATATATTTGAGTGTATCGTAGGAATCTCCGAAAGTAGGTCAATTCTGTTCTCCTGCTATAACGAACGGCCGTGGTTGGTTGTTGATTTTCTCTGGAAACAATTTCTGAGACGTGGTCTGTTACAAGATAAACTCAGCATATCGCATGATTGCATTGCTTGGCATTTGTTATGAAATCAAGATACGGAACATTAAGATCCATCTTATCATGGTAGGAAAGTACTGAAAGTATGTTATCCTTTGTTAGGAAATCGTACTACAGAACATTAAGTTCTATCTTATCATGGTAGGCAAGTACTCAAAGTATGGACGGATAACATGGATAACATATATTACAGAATGTTATTTTAGAAATCTCTAACAATTTAGATTTCAAGTGGTAGAAATTTACTGCTAACGGTTTCGATGGTCCACCCCACAGAACAATCGTTGTTCTTATTCTCCATGATGTCAATGACATCTACACAATGTTGAGTTGTTATTCCCCAGATGCCAATGCCGTTTTAGATATTTATATTAACTAACTTGTTAGATATTTATTATTTATTTATATATATATATATGATTAGTATATTCGGAAGGTTAATTGGGAGTGGTGGGTGAAATGCTATTATTTTCTTACTAGTGATATGATGACTATAATACCATGATTGTAATGACTTTGTGCCTTTACGATTAAGAGTTCCTTGAGAATATATATATGAGATTTTGTGAAAAGTAAAAGATTTCTATAGATATTTTAGAGTATATTTCAAAGTTATATGAAGGTAGCAATGACTATTATGCCACTCAATTTCTCCAATCGTCTTTCATTATGACTAAAAGATATGAAACTGACAGAGAGTCAATAGTTTGAGCATCCCACTGCATTGTTCCATTGGATTAATCTTATGTTGCACTCTACCTTCAAAGTCTTCACACTCCGCATCTCCTTTACCTTCACAGTGTTCACGCTCCATGTATCCTATACAGCATAGACTTCAAATACATGGAGTTTATGAGTAATTTAACTAGGCTCTAATACCACTCTACAAGCCCAAATAAACTCCACAATGAAAGAAAACTATGAAAAAACCTCATATTAATGATAAAATTACTTATTTATAAACGTGCAATCTATCTATGAGACAATTATGTCTCTCTAACTTATTAACCATAAAAACGGAATATAAAACTAATTACATATCATACAATACAATCCCAAAAGATTAGTTAACAATACAATATTAAAATTTAATATATATAGATTTCATCTCCGTCCAAATGCTGAACGTTAACAAAACCTCATATCAAATTTAAAAACCATATGCGTTAAATATATCAAAATGTTGAAAATTAACTAAACCTCATACCAAATTTAAAAACCATAAGTATGTGTTAAGTATAATACTGATGTTATGCATCACAACCACATTTAGCCTCATCTAACATTTGTCGACCCTCATCTAACATGTGTCAACCATAAAATATAACAGTTTAAAAACCATTCTTTATTCACTCAACTCTATCCGTTTCTACAAATAGCGTATACAATGACCTACTGCAAGTTCGCTTTTAATCTGACTCCCATAACTGAGACATTCCATACATATAACAATTTAAAAAAACAAATTATTTATTGAGTCAACTGCGGGCATTTCTACAAATCTCTTCCTACTGCAAGTTCATTTTAAAAATGATTCGAGTAAGTGAAATAATCATATAAATATAAATATATGGAATGTGAAGATAAATAAACTATCTATAATCTAAAATGGGTATTAAATCCTTTTTATGGAAATGAATCCATTACTATGTCATTTGCATGGAATTCAGATTGCCAACAACCAGCTAACTGGTGTTTAAATCACAGCCAAAATCAACATTGCCAAAACTCCATACGGGATGTTCAACCCACGGTAATTTCATATCTGACTGCCGGATACATTCCATTTATGGAAGGGCTCCTGTTAAAATGGAAACAAAACGTAAGGGAATGAAAATGGCCATTAATTCAATATTTAGTAAAATTGTTTTATTGGCCTTAGGATACCTTCACTATTCTTTATCGCTTTGTTTCCCTTTGAACGTAAATCGCTGCCACATCCAACAGATCCCATTCCAAGAACACCTGAACAACAAGTGGTAGTTTCGGTGTTTCGTCTGTCAATAGAATTTGGAGCCCGAGATGATCGGAGCCCTGGGTTTCGAACTTCATTAGATATGGCGGTTACCTGTGCAACTGGAATCAAACAGAGCCCTTTACTTTGCAAGTACTCCGTAGCTCCATGCATATCCCTCTCCATGAACTTCACAATATTGTTCTCAAACTCTTGGCCTTCCTTAAATAGCGAGCCACCAGGTTGAAGCAGACCCGCTGATGCCTTGCAAACCGAAAAAAGGTAGCATCAGCAAACAACGTAAAACAAACGTGACCGTTCCTGTAATTTATATCACTAGTACCAGTAATAATTAACAATGAGGCGTGTACCTCAGTTGCAACATTCGGAGGCCCAACTGAACCAACACAGCCAAGCTTACTGGCGCTCACAACCTGCAGAACAGCTGAGCTTTGAGAACAAGCACTGAGCTTATAATAGGCTGCAGAAATTCAATCTTGCAAGAGATTGGGGAACAACCTTTATTTGCATTTGCAGAAGTTTGACATACTCAATTATTTCATCCAGCATCGATGCTCTGTCCGTCTGCATATATAACAGCAAATTTAGCAATCGTTCCACCAATACACTAAAGGTTGAGCCTAGTAGTAGAAGCCACAGTGTTCATCCACAATTAAGGTAGGAATTACATTAGGAACTAACAACTATCAAGATATGCTCTTAGCATCACAGATTTGCTATTCTATCACTTAAAAAACAATCACTAAATTAATACCTCATTTAGGAATGCCTCTTCTACTGTACCTTATTAGCATTTGGAACAAGCTCATGCAAAGCTTCCAAATTTTGTGCAATTCTCTCCCTCCGTCGCTGACAGAATTAAAAAAAAAAAAATTCAAAACCGTCTCGACACTAAAAAATTTGAAACAGAGGAGGAGCTTCAGACTATTTTCTCACCCGTTCAGCTACACTGTGAGGATCCGTACATTGACCTCGACCAGCCCTTAAACGGATCCTTGGAGCACCATTCAAAGCTTCTCGACCAGTTGACCCGTCAACATCACCCATGTCTTGCAAATGATGATTTCCGTATGACAAGCTAACCGAGAGACTTACAGAGCTTCTGTATCACAAGCTACCCGAGAGAGTCTTTTTACAGAGCTTGTGTATTACAAGCTACTCTAGAGACTTCTCTTCCTACAGAACTTCTGTATCACAACCTACAGAAGACAGTTCTCTTCTTGCAGAGCTTCTGTATCAAAAGCTACCCAAGAGAGTTCTCTTATTACAGAGCTTCTGTACCACAAGCTACCCAAGACCTCTTCTTATAGCACTGGCGGAAAAGGAAAATGTTTTTTAAGACAAAGTCAATCTGTTTTCCGGTAAAATCCATGTGTTTGCTGAGAATATTCAACTACTTAAATTAAAATTAAAATAATTTTTGTTCTTATCCATACAAAATAAAGATTGACCCTGTCAACCATTAAAAAAAAATTACTTTATTTCAATTAATAAAATAAAGATTAACCATGTTAACGATATATATATATATATATATATATATATATATATATAAAAAAGATATACTTCTCATATTTATTGTTAAAATAAAAATAAATATTA
This sequence comes from Pinus tabuliformis, assembly GCA_031772625.1. Classification (NCBI taxonomy): domain Eukaryota; kingdom Viridiplantae; phylum Streptophyta; class Pinopsida; order Pinales; family Pinaceae; genus Pinus; species Pinus tabuliformis. The sequence goes on from CM062812.1 coordinate 970,869,176, forward strand.
TTTTTATGTATACTAACTGAAGATTGACCCCGTCAACCATTAAAAAAATGCTTTAATTAATAAAATAAATATTGACCTGTTAACGATCAAAAAGGATATTTAAAAAAATATAGTTCGTATGTTTATATCAGTGGTGTGCAGGGAAAGATTAGAAAGCAAAATATAGTTTTTAATATATAGAGTTATAATTTACTTTTTAACATTACACTCCAAGGAAGATAGAAACTAAATTGGTTTATGAATCTTTTTGGTTGGTTAAATAAAAAAAAAAAAATATTATATTTTTTTTATTTAAAATTATATTTTGAAAAAAATCATAAAATAAACTTAATTACATGACTAACAACTATTTTAAATAATTAATTATAAAAATTTAATTGCAATATTGCAAACATCTATGAACATTGTGCGATAGTTTTTCAAAATATTATAAATTTTATTATAAAAGTGTAACAAAATATATGATATTGGTACTTTATCCATTCATACATTCCATTATCATGTTTTCCTATCATCCATTAAAATGAAACATGGGATTCGTTTAAAATTAATGCCTAAAATTTTATTTTACATACAAATTAATTTTTAATTAATTAATTTTTTATTTAGAAAATAAATTTAGCATTAGAAAATCTTTCTTGTTGTTTTAATTTAAAGTTATACTTTAATTCTCTATATATATCTTAAATTTCAATTTATCAAATGCTAAATTTATTAAAGGTATATTACTATATTACTTTTAATTTTTTTCAAAAAGTTTTCACTTTCAATTAGTTTGCAATTAAGTTTATTAATGTTTTGGAAAAAAATAACTATTGATTTTGAAATAAATAAATAAAAACCATTTTTATGTGGTTTTAAATTGAATTGTGTTTATGTTGTTTTAAATTGAATTGTCAAATATAAAACTTATATTAAAAAATAAAATATCTAAAAAAATCTTATTACCCAATTGTCATCATAATTTTCAATTTGTTACAATACATGAACAATACCATGCTTATCAATACCACATGCCAAAAAGACCATAACTTATATGAAAATCGAAATATGTTATAGATGTTTTACTTTGATTTTATTTTACAACAATTTTTAGATTAACTCTTAATATTTAGAGTATAGCAATTACCCCCATCAATACCATTTCCCAAAAAAACTAGAACTCATTTCAAAATCAAAATATTTTATTTTAATTTTATTTCATAACATTTTTATGCTCATTATGTTCCTCACCAAATAGGTAAACAATCTATGACATTGTTTTTATTGTTAGTCATGTTTCTTACAATACCATAGGCAAGTACCATGGCTTATCAATACGGTTTTCCAAAAACAAAAACTCATTTCAAAATCAAAATATTTTAATTTTATTTTATTTCATAACATTTTTATACTCACTAAGTTCCTCACCAAATGGGTTCAGAATCTATAACCTTCTGTTTATTGTTGGTCTATTATATGAGAGATCATTTTTTTGTTTTAATTTAAAACAAAATTCATAAAATTAAATTGAAAGTAAATTTTGAAATATATAAACTCAATTGAGTTGTAGATAAAAGTTGTCTCAAAATATTACGAAGAACTTGTTATGTTAAACTTTTATATTACGGTACTTTAAATTATATTAAAGTATGCTTAATTTAGATCTAAGTTTTGTATGACAATGATGATTAACGTCCACTAAGGCCGATGTGGTCTATCAGATCTTAAGAAAGAAGCGGTTAATTGGGATTGTTTAAAATTGTATTTCTGTGATAAAAAATTAGGGAAAGAAGTGTTTTCAGGTCGTTGTAGTTTTGTTGACTGAACTAGTTGAGGAGGTTGGTCATGGGAAAAATGATTCTCAAATGAGAGTGGATGTGAGTAAGTGTTGTACAATCCAAGAGAAAGTACTTTACATATTCAACTCTCTTAGTTTCGCAAAGAAGGCATATTCTCTTGTGCCAAGGCATCTTGGGAATAGAACAACGTCTCGTTTTACTTCGGAGATTATGAAAACTAGTTCTAATCCTTAAAATATCCATTCTCTTCTTAGCACTCATTAAGGCAGAAATGTAATTATGGTTAGCAACTGTGGGGTTGATATCCTCCTTATAGTATCTTAACTTTCTTTTCTCCCCTAACTCCTTATCTTTTTTTTCTAAGTAAAAGTAGTCTATTAACATGTACATAAAATATACGAAGAGGACAGAGCCTCGAGCCAATTTATCAAAGTTTCATCAAAATATGGCCTGCCCCAACATTGGGGAAACTAGTCCAGGAAGATCATAACCTTCAAAAATGATAGCAGTTTTGAGACCAAACCCCACAAAAAGACAGTAAGAAAATACCCTGACATTTGGTCCAAAAAGGAAACCAGCGTCCACCATAAGATTATCAAAAACCAAAAAGAACCAGATAGAAGACACCAAGGCAGCCATAGTCGGCCAAGGTCTAACCTCAGTTGGCCTCTACCGAAACTTTGTCTACCACCTTCGACTGCCTGGAGGCCACATTATCTTAGCTGTAGTCATCAAGGATGGGTTCCTCGATGATTGGGTAAGCCCAATCATCTGCCACGTCCATGGAGGCACTCTCTTATAGCACTGCACCACCACCATGAGGTTCGCCCCCGTCACCAGAAGCATCCTAGATAGATGAATCGTCATGACACGAACCACCATAGGGGTGCATGGGAGCAGAGCAACCCCCTTCACCATGCAGAATTCCACCCAAGTTCGGACCACGGGAGGTGAGGAGACTGTCAACCATCACATTGTTACCATATTCCCTGCAATTGTTGCATCTGAGAGCACCTTCCTGCGGCGAGTTGGAGATATCAACCTGAGAGGCTGAGTGAGTTATTTCTTCAGAGAAGGAGATGGACATAGAAGCAGTAATGATGGGCTTGTTCAGGGAGCTACAGAACCTGAAATGAGCAGAGTGAGGAGCGAGATGAAGGGGCAGAGTGGAGTTGTCAGAATGGACAGCGAAATCATCAAGAACAACACTAGAAGAGCGAGCCCGACCTCTTCCTCACCTGGAATTGGGATGTCTACCTTCTCCGAAAGCTTGAGGATGAAGTAATTAAGGGGAAGGATAGGAGGTGGAGCGCTCCACAGGAGGACAAGATCTTCCTCCCCTGGTTCCTCCCCTATGACTATGCATGCGATGCCTAACCATATTGAATTCGTTGGCTGGGCACTAAAAAGGAGCAAAGACTAGAGGGATGAAGACGGAAGGAGTAGTAGCAGAGCGGATGAGAGGCGAAACATGGCTAATCTAGGCAGAGATTAAAAAGCAAAGAGCCGAATGAGAATGATGAAAGCTGTTATCAAAATCTGAACAACAAACAATCCAGCAGCACCAGCCTATTGCAATGCGAAGGCATGGCTCAAAGGCCTGAGGCAGATAGATGTTGCATAGTAGAGGAGACGGTAAAGAACTGAAGTGAGGTATCTCCACAACCCAACAATGGCTAGCATTTTGCCCAACAGAACCTGTATTGAATGTTGCCTGCAAATAGTTATGAGGGCATCTCAGGGTGATATGCGGAGGGGCGCCATCATACAAGTGGCCTGTCCTCTCACTGCCATTCTTTAGATAAACCATTAATGCATACTCATGTCACCCGCATCTAGGTGGCCTCCTACTTCCAGAGTTTTCTCTTTCTCAACTAAATCATTGAATTCCTTCATCTGTTCATTAGTGGCAATAGCAGATAATGCATTAGCATCCATAGTAGTATTACTCTCCACCCCTATGTTGGCAAGAAGGTCAGCTACCTCATTGCATTCCCTACGAGTATGTTTGAAATTTACTGCTATGTGGTCTTTGAGCCAATCTTCGACAAGCTCCAGTCTTTCTGCTAGTCTCCAACTGTTAACGATTTTGTTTGAGGGAGTTCCTTGAATAATTTTGTTCACCATATTAATGAGAATTTGAGAGTCACCTTCGATGATGAGGGGGAAAAAGCCATGTGAGTGAGCTAAGAGGAACCCTTTCCATAGCTCTTCAAGCTCGACTCAGTTATTAGAGTCCCATCCCATCGATTCTAGAAAGGTTAGAAGGGTGTCGCTCTTATGATCTCTGAAAATTCCTCCAAACCTGGCTTTACTAGGATTGCCTTTTGAGGCTCCGTCTAAGTTCAGTTGGAACATATTTTGAGCAGGAGGAACCCACTTATCTGATGTTGTGCTTTTTGCTGTCGATTTAGCAGTGATTTTCAATTCTTGATTCCATTGTAGATTCTACTTGTCCCAAACAGTCTTTTCCTGTGATAGTGTGGGAAGATCGTCATCATGCCAAGTTTGGAGTAGAAGAGTTTCCTTGAGTTTTTGACAGATATTGTTCCATATGACTTCCATAGGCATTGGCTAATTCTTGAAGATGTGTTTGTTCCTCTCCTTCCACATAGTTCACATGAGAAGGACGGGTATAAGCTTCCATAAGGAGTTAAGAACATTTCTCTTATAAGGGTTACTTACCTAGCTTCTAATAGTGGTGGGGATGTTGTCCTTGATTCGGATTTCCCTTTGGCATCGAAAGCTTACTTTTTCCCAGAGCTTATGGGCCAGAGGGCAAGTGTCCATGAGATGCAAGATAATTTCTTCTTCCTCATTGCAATTGGGGCAGATGGATGGCCCATGAAAGGTTCTCCTCCGCAGATTATCCCAGGTGAGGATTTTTTTCCTGACAGAGCAGCCAAAGAAAAGTGGAATCCTTCGGCCATAAGTTGGGAGCCCAGATAGCAGTCCAAAGAGGATCTTCGACTGTAGTTTATTTTATAATTATGTTGTAAGCTTCATGCATTGTGAACATTCCCCTATCCTCATATCCCCATCTCAGAACATCCTTCTTTTCTGAATACCTTATGTTGCGATTGGAGAGTTCTAGTCCTAAGATCTGTTGGGCGGCCTTTAGGCCATTCCTAATGATGTGTTCCAGATTAAACCATTGCTTGAAGCCATGTTTTAAGGTAGGCTTCCAATATTTATTGATATTATCGAGCCTGAAAGCCTCCCAATTGGGAATTTCGTGGGGATCAATCAAATCTTTCAGTCTATGTTGTTGCTGCCAGGAGTCTTCGCAGAATCTTGTGATAGTGCCATTCCTGACCTCCCAAAAGATATGCTGCTAAATAAGATTTTTATGTTGCTTTCTTGCATTCCAGACTAATGAACCCGGGCCTATATCAATGAGTCTGATGAGATCCTCAACAGGTCTATTATTGGCATATTTGGCTGTCCATAGAGTGGCCCATGGTGTATATGGTGCAGTGAGACAGTTCCACCAGATGCTTGCTCCCATCACAACATTTCTGTGGTGATGATCTCAAAGCCCAGTCCCACCCAAATGCTTGGGTAAGCAAACTTTTTCCCATTTAACTAGAGCCCATTTACATTTCTCTCCTGAGTTGCCCCAAAGGAAAGATCATTGGAGCTTTTTGATTTCATTGAGAACCCATTTTGGCGCCGCCATGATCTAAAATAAATACAACAGCATAGACTGAAGGACTGATTCGATTAAGACTAAGTGGCTACGCATGTTGAGGGATCTATGGGTCCAAGAAGAGAGACGTTCTTCTAATTTTTCTAGGAGTAGATTCGAAGAAGAGTGCTTTAGGGCAACATCAGTCAGGGGAGCTCGTAGGTAATTGGAAGGAATAACAGCTTTTTGGAAACCCAGGGTTCGAGCAATGGAGGCATGGGTAACTATAGGGGTGTGGAAGAAGAAAATTTGGGATTTGGCCTAGTTTATGGAAGCTCCAGAGACCACTGCGAAAGTATCTAACAAATATTTTAACTTATGAGCTTCTTGGACTCATTGATGACCATAAAGCATGTTGTCGTCCAGAAATTGTTGATGGTTGAAGGGAGGGGAGTTGGGAAAGGAAACGCCACAAAGCTGTTGTGAGTGAAGTGCATCCTTCATACTTCTACCTAGACCTTTTGCCATGATGACAAACAAAAGGGGAGATAAGGGATATCCTTGGAATACGTCTCGAAGGATGAAAGGGGGAGGATGGAATTCCATTGATAAGGATGGAGAAGAAGGTGGAAGAAATGAGACTCATAACCCATCTAACCCATGGTCGAGAAAAACCAAAGGGAGTTAAATTTTTTTTAGTATAACTCCAGCTCAGATTATCAAAGGCTTTAGATAGGTCTATCTTAAGTAACATACCTGCCTTTTTATGTTGCTCCAAAGAGTGGATCATCTCATGTGTTAGGATACTGATGTCCATAATTTTCCTGCCCTCCACATACCCTGATTGCTCTGGGGAGATAAGTAAAGGAAATAACGGTTTAAGCCTTGAAGCAATGACTTTGGATACTATTTTGTAAATGACATTGCACAGTGCTATAGGCCTAAATTTGTCAGGGGTTCTAGACTATGCTTCTTTAGGAATGAGGGTAATGAAAGTGGCATTCATGGATGGAATGATCAATCTGCTGGTTCAATATTCTTCTACGACCTACCAGACCTTCAATTTGATCATATCCGAGAAATTGTGATAGAAGTTAGAACTAAACATGTCTGGACCTGGCACCTTTCTTTCTTTTAGCTGACGAACCACCTTTTACGCCTCCTGCAAGGAAATTGGGTTGAGGAGCAGTTGATTATGCTCCTCAGTGATGATCTTTGGAATGGATTAGATTATTTTGTCAATGGCCACCATCCGATCCATTTGTCTCTTAATGAACCTGCTTGAAGTATGGCAGTAGCTCTTGTTCTATAGCGGCGTGGTCTTCTACTTTTCCTCCTTGGTTGTTTTGTATATGGGTTATGGTGTTGATCATTCTCCGTTGAATCGTAGAGAGATGAAAGAACTTGGTATTCCTTTCTCCCTCCTTCAGCCACCTGACCCGTGATTTTTTCCTCCAAAGAGCTTCTTCTTGCTTGTCTCTTTCCAAGATTTCAGATTGCAGGTGTGTTTCTTGCTCCGAGAGCTGCTCTGTTCACCCTTCTAAGATTATTTTCTGTTGCAATTATGTCATTGCATTATTTAGAGCATTTTTGGCCTAGAGAATATTCCCAAAAGTAAACTGGTTCCATTTTTTGATGTGGAATTTGAGATATTTTAGCTTCTGCTAGAATTGGAACATATGTGATTCCTCCATAGGTTTGAAGCTTTTCCAGATTGTGTTGATGAAGTTGTTGAAGTCTGGATGTGATAGCTAGAAGGCTTCAAAGTGAAAGGGCCATTGTTCATTATTGCCTGGTCGATTCCATTGGAGTGCAATTGGCCAATGATCAAAACCTATAAGGGGCAAAATTGAAGCTGAGAGGTCTCCACCTAAATGTATTTCACTATTAGAGAGAAGGAATCAATCTAATCATGAGGCGATTTGATGAGGGTCTGCTCTTTTATTATTCTAGGTAAAAAAAATCATTGTTGAAGGGTAGATCAATTATCCAGTTGTTTTGAATGAATTCCTTTAGATGAAAACTCTCTTTGTCTAGTCTGCTTTTGCCTCCCCTTTTTTCTTCCAATTTGGTTAACATGTTGAAGGCCCCCCTGTGATCCAGAGAGGGTGGATTCTTTTGAAGCTGAGAAATGAAAGAGTATTCAATGTTTCTATCTTCTGAATAGCTTCCTGAGGAATGTAAACATTTGTTAAGTGTCCATGGATATTGGTCCCCGTTAGATGGAACGAAGCCTGATGAAGTGCTTGTTTGCATGCATGTTGGAGAGGGTGATGGTCTGTGGATTCCAAATGAAAGCGAGGTCTCTTGATGCCCCTAATGCATCCACTACAATTGCTTTGCACCCTGGCCAAGCTTGGGCCATGATTTTTTCCAAAGTTGTTGAGTTACACTTGGTTTCTTGAATGAAGAAGATGCTTGGTTTTTCTTTCTGAATCATGATTTTTATGAATCTGTACTTCTTAGGGCTGTTAAGCCTTCTAATGTTCCATGAGATGAGGTTCATGATGAGGCATTATAGAAGGTGGTATAGTACTTCATGAGCTTTGAGTATCTTCTCGATTCCACTAGCATTTCCTCAATGTGAATGGTTCGTTGGAGATCGGTCTTCCTTCCTCTCTTCTTATTATCCTTAATGAGGATATTTCCATTCCATTGGCTTCCAGGTTATATTCCAAGGGATTGTTGTCTTTGTGCTCTTGAGAGAATTATTTCTAGATTGTCCAACTGTCCTTCTGGTATTTTGTCATAACGTTTTGTTTTACACACTTGCTCTAGGCCTATAATATCCAAGTCTCCTAGATCTATGCTTTCTGGTTCCTCTTCCATATTCTTGGTTTCATTTCTTTCTTCAGCACTTCCTATTGCATCCTTCAATGCATTTTCTTCACTATCCATCTCCATACTTTGAGAGATCCAGGTGGGAGTGTCGTTGGGGGAAGGCGAGCTGAGGTCGACGGATATCTTGGATTTCAGGGGAATCTTTGTACTGGTGGAGGCTGAGAGCATTTTTGACTTGGGCTACTCCTTGGATGTAGCAGGGGTTTCAAGATTGTCCAGGTCTGGCTGAGCTAGAATCTCGAAGCTTTTCCTGGTACTCGGTTTGAGACGATTAGTAGCAGAGGTTTTGGGATTATAGCTGGTTTTTTTGAGATTTTTCTGCAATGGGAAACTTTGGTAAATCCGTCAGCATCAGATTTTCTTAGAGGAGGGGCTGAGGATTTTAGGTTAGATGGGAAATCTCGGAATAGGTTACCAAGAGCGTGGCATTTCCTACAAAGGAAAGGAACATGTTCATAATCGATAGATTAGATCCACTCAAAATCGTCATACAAGAGACTTACACCATCTGGCAAGGCATTGTTAAGGTGCATATAAACACATATACAGACATATGACGTGTATCTTCTAAGCTTGGTCTCCTCTGCTACTTTGACAAACTCACCAAGACCATTGTCGATATCTTGTAATGAAGTCTCATCCCAGTACTCCACAGGGAGGGAGTAGAGGTGGATTAAACTCGTGCCTAACTGAGATCTTCTTTATCCGGGTTAAATCTCTCAACCCATTCTTTGAGATACAGACCAGCTGCATTGAAGAAATATGGCCCTCCATCTATGATTTCATTTCTATCCTCCAGACAGTTGAAAATCTCTGTGAAGAATCCCTTGGGACCTAGCTGCAGGGTTATATGTCCTTTCGGCTTCCAGTTGGTTGTAATCCATCCTTGCAGCACTTTTTCAGTAGGGAAAAAACCAATAAACTTACCTATCAGGGCATGCTCCCTCATAAATTGTATCTGTCCGTTGGTCCTGCAGCTGGGTAACTTGATCTTTGGTCTCGTGACGGCAACTGGCTTGCATGTTGCTGAAGTCACCTTCCGAACCTCCTTGACAGTTTCTTTGTTTCCTTGAGAGTCATGTCCTTCTTCTGAATCCTCATGGACTGTCTGTTTGCAGGTGTCCTCCTGCATTGGAACCTATTTTGTATCATTTGGGGGAGGATTTTCACCCTCCCCCTGAGGTTTTCTCATTATTCGTTGACATTCATGTCCTTTATAGTTTGTCTTGTAGCTGAAAAGTGCTGGTAGATTTAACTGTACACTCTACACGCCTATCATGACAGGAGAGTTTTGAACCCTAGCTGCCATGAATTCGTGCCATCTAAGCTCCCCTATCCCTCTCATAGCTATCTTTGCTCAGCTATTATCTCACCTAACTCCTTATCATTCCAAAACTTATCCTTGAATTTGGAAATAATGATGTTTTTAATATTATCCGTATTCCGCAAGATGTTCTCATCATTTATCTCCTAATGATGGGTCTAGGACATGAAATCATTATGCCACCCTCAATTGAGTCAAAGGTGGTTTTGGCTAGAGTTATAAGAATTTTTTTGGATTCTCTGGAATTCCATGTTGTACAACTTCTTCTTATACATCAAATACCTAAAAATAGTCATGCATTCAATACACGAAAGGCTACCCTCAATTAAGAGAATAGGGTATATAGTATTACCTTTAATCTTGAGGTTATAGCTTATGAATTGCTTTTGGATCATTTCAATATTTCTCCATGACTCACTAGAAATACTGCAGCCCCACACCTCACATCCATATAAAATAATAGGGGTGATGAGAGTCTCCAAGGGGAACATCTTTTACTCCAAACCTAAAGATCAATTAGCTTACAATATTTTTGAAGCCCATAGTAAGATTTCCAACCTCCTATAATCCTTTTCTGAATGCTATAGTTCGCATTGAGCTCATATTGGATGTCCATACCTAAATATTTGCATTAGGGTCATATGATTGATAGGATGAAATGATGATTAAATATTTTCTTTCAGTATATCAAAATGTAAATAATATTGCGTGTTGCAAATGTTTTCCAAAAAGAAAAAAATAAAAATAAAAATAAAAAATGAAAAGAGGGTATATAAAGATAAATATAGAATAAAATAAAATAAAAAAAAGATGAAAATAACCCCATGAAAAGAATAAGAGTGAAAGTTATGCAAATTCAAATGTGACTAGGAGAAAAATAGTTTTGTTTTGAAAAATAAACTAGGAATTGTGTGCATCTTGTTTTAAATTCCACAATCACAGATATTTGTTTGAATCATACAATACAATGATGGTAAAAAAACATTTGAATTTTTGTTGTTAGACTAGAGAATAACTTAACTGAATTGTTTAAACTTGGTTAAAATTAGGTAGATAGGTGAAGAAATTGATCCAATTGTTTAAGTTGGATTAATAATTTAAGTTTGAAGGTTGGAAATTAGATTAGGATAAATATCTCCTGCAAAGGAAAATAAGAAGGGTCTGCACATTTAAATGTACCCTTGGTTTGTAGAAGTTAGGCCTCTCTTTAGGATGAAAAAGATTAAATTTTATTATAAATGTTTTAAAGAGATATAGGATTTGTCCTAACTTTTGGCGCCTATAAACAAAAGTGAAAAATGACAACATGTTATGTCATCTAGAGGATAAATGGTGGGCCTAATCTAATATGTGTGTCCTTTACAATGGTAATCCATAGTCCACAATTCTTTTTGGCCACCCCCTTCTCGTCCTAACTTTATTGGCGGAGGAGGGTGTGAAGTAGAAAAGTGTTCCCTCTGCGAATAGAGGCAACCCCTCTAGCCCTAGAGTGGGTCTAGTCACATCAAAACGAAACAACAATAAATTTCCTTAAATAATCATCGTTGGAGGCCTACCTCAAGACCGGTGTTTGGTGAAGCTTCCGTTGCGCTGCTCCAGCTTCCGTTTCTTTCTCCTTAATGAATAATTGACCTAAAACACCACAAGAAAAAAACAGAGCATGTAACCAAGAACAACAATGATCTGTTTACTTATAAAGTAAAGGAATCATAAGCTATCAAGTAAATTGTACATAAGATATAGGAAATCTTTATTGATTGTATTAAAATAAATCAAGAGCAAAGCTTACAACCAGGCCTTGATGTCGCAAGTCTTCTCAGAGGGTCCAGTCGATATGTTCCTTCAAGCCTTCACTCTCAAGAATGGGTCTCCAAAATGGATAACATCTCTCTCTCATTTACAAACTCTAATGCAATGTTAAGGCACTCCACAGCCTCTTACCAAACTACCAACAACTCCACACTTGTCAAACTCATACCAAAGCTATCGAATCTACCTCAATCAAACTAGTAGCCAATAACTAGGAACTAGTTGATCATTGCAATGGTGAGTGCTTTTATAGAAAGAGGAGCCTCCATGAAATGAGGAAGAGGGAGCTTATCCTCAAGAGAGGTTTCATAAAGGTGGAAATATCATCCTAAAGGAGGAAAGGTGAACCAACTTGACCCAACAACCAGTTCTAGAATCACCCAGAAGGTCGACTGTTTGAACTAATTCGCTTAATCTGGATTGTCGTAGGTCATGAACTAGGGATTAGCGATGAAATTGCAAGGGAGAAATGCTTCCAGACCAATTGCCGCAAGAAGAATCTATAAGACTCGCGTCGAGCCCTAAAATTCGATTGTCGTGGGAAACACATGTACACCTATGACGGTGTCGCAACGATACTGTTCATGAGAGGCAATTGTCACACATTTTAAGGGTTTACTCGCAACGATGCAAAAACTTAGGCACCTTCAACATTAGAGATAATATGGTTAATATTCTTGCATGAGGTCAGTGACAAATTATTGTGTAATAGATGCCACCTAAAGCATGAAGCCAGAGAGAGTGGGAGGGGTGAAATGCTTTATGAAATGACAATCGAACCGGAACACCACCTTGAAGAACCTGCAGGTGTAGGTACAACTGATATCTCTAATAGTGAAATACATGTAGTCTAGGCATGGGCGTAGCCATCCAAAAGACATATGAAACTTGGTCTGTGGTAAGGACACAACCACCTAGTTGATAAGACCATATATAATGATAAAGGTATGGTTGTAACCATCCATGAAGACTCAGGTATGGTCACAGCCATCTAATCAAAGAGTCATTTATGTAATCATGAACTAATCCACGCATCCCGAACATATGTAATCTTAGTCCAGGATCTTGAAACCCTAACTGATAATAGTACAAATTCTAGCGTGCAAATAGATGTGCTGAAGTTGAGCATGACAGAAAATCGCTTGATTATTGGTCAATGATGGAAACTATTAGCAAGCGCGAGAAAGACCATCAGCAATGTCAATGGTTCTCAAGGTATTGCGAGTACAATCCACTAAGTGTAAAAAATGATCTGAAGTCAAACACTTGTGGAATCACCCAATCGAAGACCAATGATGAAATTTAGTCGTCAGGTGTGAAGAACTTGCTATTGAGGCATGCAAGCTCCAAGGTACCGAAAGGGATCTCTAGATCAACCTCTTGGATAATGAGCTAGTGTAGACAGGAGATGATCCATCACAGGAGGGCCATAATGTTTCCCCCATCAATGACGCGAGATAAGGAACAAGTGGTAGATGGTGTAACAGGGCATTAGAGGAGGAGATGAGGGTGTGAACTGCAGAAGGATTATAATTTTGAACATATCGGTGACAGGACTCCGGAATGCGGTAGCATTTTGGTACCAAGGGATCGAAGGTCTGACGAAGACAACATGGATCAAATGGAATGAGGCAAAATTGTAACCCAAAACCCCGGAAGGCCAATGACGATGTGAGGATATCCCAACCCCATGAGAAGCAAGCGTGTCAATGTTTAAGAGTGACTAGCTGCCGTAGGTAACCAATGATGACATCTAAATTTTCCCCCACCATTGCTGGCAAGTACCCCAATTATTTTTTGAAAAAACAAGCTTGAAGTGGATAACATATGCTTATGATATAAGTTTGACCTTTGAACGAATCCAACCTAGTGATAGTTTAACAAGCCCTAGGGAGGAGAAGATCAAGTTTCATCATGGTGATGAGTCCAATGTCATTAGGGTTAAATGAGTCCGACATAGGTAAAACTCAGAGGTTTTTTCATCTTTAGAGAGTTTGAAAAAGACACTGAAAAGGAAACTCTAGGGGGGTCGTTTTTCCTAAATTTGTGTCCCTCGACCCCAAAAAAGTAGAAAGAAATACTCGAGAGTACCGCTTGACCATTACGATCAAGGAGTACTTTTCGTAATTAGTGTCTCTCACCCGAAAATGTAAAAATTCGATCAGAGACATGACGTTTCATAACCAAAAACGAACTTGAAATGACAAAAACCCAGCCATGTTTTTGGATTTATACGATCAAAAAAGAGCTGAAACTGGACCGCCTTTGTATTCCATTTAACGAGTCAAAAGGAAAACTCCGCAATCTTTTCATCTTTTATAAGCCAGAAAAAGGCTTAAAGAAGACTTGTAGAAAATTTCACAATATGTACCAAGCATACGTCAATCATTAAACGTATCCATCATCCTTGTTTCTGCACAGAAAAACCAAAGTATAAGATACATTCGACAAAAATGCATTATAAATTTGAAAAAAATTGGTCAAAACCCTTAAAACCATAGGTAAAACCGAAAAACATGTCGAAAAAACCCCAAGCCCTATAGTTTAAAATCCTAAAATTTGGAAAAATAGCTATATAAAGGCTTACGGTAAATCATTTTTACATTGTGCTTTGGGTTTTCACCCTTTGGTAATTTTTCAACTACATGCTTGTGTGATTTTGGAGCTCAATTCTGGTACCTGTGGTTGACCATTTCACACGAGACTTTTAGCAAGTATGTACATCAAGCCATTCTCTGCATTTTCGTTGTTTTGAAGTCGAATTTCATGCATTTTAGGTGGTCTTTGGTGAATTTTTTGTTTCATATTCGTGCCTCGGTCGTCAAAGAAATCCTTCACGGGTTAGTGAAGATTAAGGATTTTTGCATGTACCCCCACCAACATCGTCGCAGGAAACAGATGTACTGTTGCTATGATCCGACAAAAAATAGACTATGAAATCAAGCCGTCACTGTTGTTTTAAAAACAGCTGCAACTGCTCCGTAAAATATAAATTTTTATATTTAGCTTTATTTTGGCTAGTCAAAACAATTCTAATTGATGTCTTTGCTTAATGCAGTGTGTAACAATGGTGTTTGGGTGGCAAGAGTGAACTCATGACGTTGATGATGAAAGAGCATTCAATGATCCTCACTGCAAAAGAGCCCTACGAAACTATGGGCTACTAAAATGTTTCCTCACACCTTCTCTTCAGGCACAACTAGACTTGCTGGATTTCTTGATTCGCTTGCGGAATCCGACAGAGGTAAATTTTGTTATTCGGGGTCAAGATGTTGATTTTGATGTGATCGACATATATTTCTTTATAGGCATATCTTGTCAAGGTGAGAAACCCTGCATGGAAGGCATGCGAGTTGGTGGAGAGACTCTTGATCTACTGATTACATGAGTGTACCCGGGGCATGCAAATCAGCTACTATTTGGAAACTGCAGATCCCAACAGTGGATGATTTAACACTCTGCGTCATATTATTCACGATTATGAGAGCAGCAGCTCTTAGGCACAACACTAGGCAACTAAGACCTAACTTCGGTTGGCTCTAGATTCCCTTAACCCGACCACGTATGACTGGGCCAAAGGAGTGTCTTTGAAAATGAAGAGATAGCTGACCAAATTCCAACGCGAAGAGACCAAACAGTTTGGATACGGGTCCATCGTGATACTGCTCATGTTGGAGCAGGTACCATCACTTCACCTGCAGGACATGGACTTGTACATGCCAGGACTGTGAGAGACTTGCATCACCACATCGGTGCATGTGATGCCACGAGGGGGTGGCAGTCGGCCAGTCTCCTAGGGAGTATTCTTCCGGGAGTGGCTAGATAGGGAAATGGTTATCATTGAGGATTGGCCCTATGTGGGCACAGACTTCAGAGGAGATCCTAACATGCTACTCCCACCCAGTGAGCAATGGCATGAGAGAGGTGACACACATGGTTAACCACCACACTCTTTATGTGTTTTTTTTAATAATGTTTTTGGATTTTTAGATGTATATGTCTTAATCATCATGTTCATTTTATTTGTAGATGTGCGACTTGAGAGGCCCATGGGTCTCGCTCATACAAAACAGAGGGAGGACAACAGAGAGCTTGCTCTACCATGCCCAGGCGGTGATGCAGAGGAGGAGATTGCCTAGAACCTCGAGGGCCTGACTGAGGGGATTCCGGATTACAGGGGGTTCGAGGAGGTCCCACGAGAGTACCAAAGACATATTGCTGGCATATCACCTAGGATCCATAGACTCCTAAGATGAGTAGTGCAGGCGGTGGTCTGCTATAGGGAGCATAACCCGCCATAGTAGATGCCTAGGTTTCCTTTTTTCTACTATTTTTTGAGAGACATGTGTCTCAGATGTATCACAAACACATACTCTATTTTTTCACATACACACTATTTTTGAGCACCTCGGTGCACCATATATCTATATATATATATATATATATGCTATCTATGGTTTATTACTGGGTCTAAATGCTCACATACAATGTTTTGATTATAAATTGCGTAAATGTCTGTCTAATACATGATTTGTCAATGCATGAGTTAATGTGTTTAATCTTCTTGGAATATGTTGATATGTGATAAAATCAAAATTTCTTTCCAATAATCTAACACACAAATAAAACCTTAAAATTTAAGGGTTTCTGACAAAATAACGCCCGTTAACTCTCCTGGTTTGGGAGGTCACGGGGTCAAATCTCCTCGACGCCCTCGGGGTTAGGCCCGATCTGGCCGACCGGCAGTTCCCTTCTGGTGGAGCTGCCCCGATTATCTACGTGGACGTAGCGGCCCACCTCTGGTGCCTCGTGAACCACACAGAAAAAAAAAAAAAAATAACGCCCATTAAGCTGGAGAACAACAAATTGAGAATCCAGGTTCACAACCAATGCACGAATATCGAGGTTAATAGCCTTGGTCAGAATTTCAATGACAACACTATATTCAGCAACATTGTGTGTGGTACAATGTAGACACACACCTTCGAGATCTACTAACTCACCGTGAGGATCGTAGATCACCCATGCCATGGAAGAAATATTCCGGGCACTACGACAGGCACCGTCAAAGAACCTAATGTAAGGTGCACCAGACATCTGCATAAGAGGTAAATGACACAATAAGCAGCGATAACGCCTACACACCAAGCCACGCATGCACACACACTAAAAGCACATGTATGTACACAATAGATGCACGAAGTTCTGGCATAATATTTTTTGAGATAAAGCCCATTCCGGGGCTTACCTAGAGGGTTCCCTTCATAATCAATCAGCTCATGGGCCCCTTTTTGCAAAACACGTTTCACAATATAAGGCCCATGCCACATAGGCTTGAATTTGCCTACCCCCAACTTATCATTTGCTTCATCGTAGAGTAGGACTAAGTCTCCCTCAATGAAAGAACGAGGGGAAATAGTTTGATCGAAGTGAGTTTTCACTCTCTTCTTCTATGCTTCAATGACTAAAGAGGTAAGTCGATGGGTCTCATCTAGCCGCTCTAGGTAAAGAAGGCGTTGTTCTACTGGAGTAGTATTAGGGAGAAATTCAATAGCTAATTTTAAAGAAGGCATCTTGCATTCAATCGGAAGGGTAGCCTCTAGACCGTAAACAAGTTGAAATGGGGTGAATCCGATGGCATCCTTCACTTAAGTACGGTAGTCCCATAAGGTGGAAAAAAACATCAAATGCTAGTTAGACTTGTTCATGCCATTGGTACGCTGAAGCATCGTGACCAACACCTTATTGATGGCTTCTACCTGGCCATTGGCCTAAGGATAATACGACATCGAACTATCATGATGGAATCCTAGCTGGGTTGTTAACTCAATCATCATATGACCACAGAAATGAGAACTATGATCAGTGACAATAGCCTGAGGGACTCGGAATCGAGAAATTACATGATTGAATAAAAATTGAGCCA
Organism: Pinus tabuliformis; assembly: GCA_031772625.1. Taxonomy (NCBI): domain Eukaryota; kingdom Viridiplantae; phylum Streptophyta; class Pinopsida; order Pinales; family Pinaceae; genus Pinus; species Pinus tabuliformis. The sequence goes on from CM062812.1 coordinate 970,886,485, forward strand.
CTGTCTTACTGCCATTAGATAATGTAGGCATTGCCTCAGCCCATTTCGTAAAATAATCAAGACAACGATGGTATACACATGCCCATTGGCCAAACGAAGGTTACAAGTCATATAATCTATGTCGCATTTCGGAAAGGGGTTGACGGTAATGACAGGGTGTAAAGGAGAGGGAGGCGCACACATCTTTCATTGGTAGATTTGGCATGCATGATAAGAACAGATGGTAAGAATGCGGTCCTTAAAAATAGATGGCCAAAAATAACCACTACAGAGGATCTTTTGGGAAGTCCCATAGCCAAACATATGACCACCATAGGCACTAGATTGGTAGTCATTTAAAACTCGTTCAGCTTCCTCGAACGTCAAACAATGGCGGAGAATAGAATCAACGCTGAGATGGTAAAGGGTTTCCCTGATAATGTGATAAGGCTAAGAATGATGGCAAATACGTCGTCGAGCATCCTTGGACAAATTAGGACGAAAAGAGGACATCCAGAGGTAGATAATAATATTGTCGTACCAGGTATGGAGAGTGTTGATCAAGAAAAGAGTATCATCCAGAATGCGATCCTCTAACTGAGAGGGTGTGGTAGCAGATGGTAACAAGCACACTAATTCAGCAAAGACAAGGGATTTCTTAGACTTGGCGATAGTAAACTCTAAGTCAAACTCTTGAAGGACACAATCAATTTTGAGTATTTTCTCCCCAACAACTGATGCGACAAGATGTCCGTCATCGGGTTGCAATTAGAAATCACCATAGTCGTGTGCGGAAAAATATAGGGATAGAGTCGTTGGATAGCATGAACAGCTGCCAAAGTAAGCTTCTTAACATAAGCATATCGAGTTTCCGTGTCGAGTAAATTTCGACTAAGATAAAAGACAACATCCTTGGTACCAGCATCATCGTCTTGTACTAGGACCATGCCAATTGTGCTATCGACGGTGGCGAAATAATTTTCTCTAAAAAACAATAATTTTTAACAATTGACAAAAAAAAAACCATTTTTAACATAAATATAACTAAAAAACTACACGTTTTGACAATTTTTTGTAATTTTTTGCTAGAGATGACATGTAAAAATAACAATTTTTATAGGAAAATTTTAACTAAAAATGGTTAAATAATAGTTTTTTTAATGAATTTCATGCCAAAAAATAATAATAATCGCTGTTTTTTTTTCAAAAAATAATGATTAACATAAAAATGAATGTGAAAATCACATAATACAAATGTTGAACGTATAACAGCCTTAATTGAGTGCTTATTCTTCTCATAAAATGTCAAAGTCAAAACATTACCAGTATAACTAATTAATAGTTTCCAAAAATGAGCTTGATTTCCAAGCATAACTTAAATTTAATAAACAATGTCATGTAATCCAAACTCTTCGTCCTCTGGAGTTTCGTCATTGTCTTCTTCTACAATATTTTCTGCTTCATTTTTCTCATTTTCCTCCTCTAATGGATCTTTGATGTTTGTGAATCTCCCAATGTATGTCTTTCCAATCATTCCGTGTAATGATGGTTGGGGTTCCTTTGGCGTTTTTGTCACACATCATTAATTAAAGCCTCGTTTCTTCAACCCAATTTCTTTCATTTCATCTAGAAGAAATTGAAGAGCATTAATTCTTTACTAAATAAAATTGCATTGTATTGGATCTTTTTCAATGGCAATGCAATTTCTTCCTTTCTGAAGGCAACATGTTAGTGTTGTACCTAATTATCAAGCACAAAGGAAATAATGAAGTAAATTAGTAGAGTGACGTATAAATTAATAAATAACGTATTCAAATTCAATTCCATATAATAAAACTTACCTGAGCCAGAAAATAAATCCAAAACCCAATCTCCTTCATTTGACTACCACAAAGACATTGCTAAATTGACCTCCTAAATAACCTTCGGTTACATTATTTAAGTGCTCAAATAGATTGATTGAGTGCTTGAAAAGGGCTCAATCGAGCAACCATTTTTTCCACCCAAACGTGGCATAACTTGCCAAAAAGAGTAACCCAGCTCCATGCTTTCACCCTTATAGATTATGAATCTCTAACAATCTATATCTTAATTATTATTATTATCCAATTTTAATGTCATAGCCAAGCTAGACACCAAATCGGTGTATGACACCCTCTTATTTGTGGGACAAGAGACCCACATCCATGGAACGATTTGATTATTGTCTACGAAGGCATACCTACTCTAACCCCTACTGGTTTTGAACATGTGACCTCTTAGGAGGAAACACATGCTCCTAACCATTAGGCCTATTCATGCTCTGAAAAAGTGGATTTGATTAGCTAAATATATTGATCTAGAAACTCACAATTATAACTCATGATCACAATATATACCACACATGTAACACACCTGTAAGATTACAAATTATGATAATATGTTGGAGAATACAAGCATAACTATTTCCTTTTATGCATCTCCAATGGGAATGTAATTATGAACTAGAACCTAGCCTAGGCTTGGAGGTTGTGTTTTAAAAATTGATGCATTAATAAAGCCTATATGTGTAATCTTAAATGTATAAAATTATATTTTATTCTATTTCAAAAGATGATTTGAACATTCATTTTGATAGGTTTAAACGTTATATAATTTAGCACAATATTTAACATTGATTTCCAAGTTATTAATTTGTTTCAGTTTCCAAAAAAATTACATATTTGAATATTGATATAAACTATATTAACACTATATATCTATCTATATAACATAATATTATATTAGTTTAATTTAATGATATATATTTAACATCATCCCACATAACGTTTCCAAGAGTCATTGCTACTGTCATATAACATTGAAATATAGTCTAAAATATCTATAGAAATCTTTTACTTTTCACAAAATCTCATATATATATATATATATATATATATTCTCAAGGAACTCTTAATCATAAATGCACAAAGTCATTACAATCATCATATTATAGTCATCATATTAGCTTTGTGTACATCTCATTGACATTGTTGGGAATAAGAACAACAATCATTTTGTGGGGTGGACCATCGAAACCGTTAGCAGTAAATTTCTCACCACTGGAAATCTAAATTGTTAGATATTTCTAAAATAACATTGTGTAATATATGTTATCCATTTTATCCATCCATACATTTAGTAGTTGCCTACAATTATAAGATGGATCTTGATGTTCTCTAGCCTGATTTCCTAACAAATGCCAAGCAATGCGATCATGCGATATGCCAAGTTTATCTTGTAATAGACCACATCTCAGAAATTGTTTCGATAGAAAATCAACAACTAACCACACCCGTTGGTTATAGCAGGAGAATATAATTGACCTAATTTTGGAGATTCATACAATACACTGAAATATATCTCATGTTTGGCTATAACGTTGTCAATCCAAAAATTCTAAGAATTTCCATTACTCAGATTGCAATTTGAACTAAACTATTCGAGTGGTAACAAAATTCTCAAATGACTGTTGCAATCATAATTTTCATTGTTGACACTCCAACTGCAAGATTCACAACCTTGTGAAGAAAACAGTGCAAAAAGAGGGCAGAAAGGGCAGTGTGAGTGTACAAAGATGTTGGATGGAAAGAGAATGATAGACATATGTTATAAAGCTATCTATGATTCTCCCGTTGACATCGACCCCTATTGAATTCTTTGTCCATGTCGGCTTTCTCAAATGTTGATCATGAGGTTCATTTTCACTGTAAAATTTTGATGGATTGAGGGAGAAATTAGAATGTTATATTTAAATATTGTAATAGTTTTTTGAGTTTTACATTCAGGTTTGAGTGCAGAAACTCTTTCCTCAATTCATTACTCCATCTCATATATTTATATTGTTTTCTTGATAGATATTTATATTTATACTAACTAACTTGTTAATGGCTTCATTCATATATATATAAAACAAAGAAAACAAAACCAACACACAATATTCATAGTTTGAAATTAATTTGACAATAAATGATTAGAGTTAACTTATTTTGACAAGAAATTAATTAGAATGAAGCCATTAACAACACAAACACTAGGTTCATGGTATGAAACTCATTTTACAAGAAACAGTTCAACATGAGATCAGAGATTTGCAAGTAGCTATGAGTATAATGATGCTGGACTGATTCTAAGAATCGTGGGATGGCGGGGCATTTCATAGAACCACCTCGATGGCTCTGATGTTTCAAAATCTTCATGTATTTCAAAAGCGTGAGCCAACAAATTTAATTTCGTGAATGATTAAAACATTGACGATTACTAGTACTTTGGGTTGATAATGTTGAACGAATTTGATTAGGTGAATAATTAGAACATGTGGATATTTTATGAGTATCAAAGCCATCGGGGCAATTCTAAGAATCGCCTTGCCACTTCGATATTCTGAGAATCACAATGTGGCACGACGATTCTCAGAATCACCCCGATGGCTCTAATGTTTCAAAATTGATTATAATTTTATACAAAGTACATGAATTTTATTAGCTTGCTACACTCCATGTTATCTTTTAATACAATCATTCAAATAAAACATAATTCGTGCACAAAGACAACTAGGAGCTTGAGCGTGGGAAGTATGAAGTGTTGGTTATTGAGCATGGATCTGGTGACTTTTGCACCAGAGTTTGTAAGGTAAAAGAAATGCAAGTTTGCCTGCTGAATTTTGCGTTAGAGCCTGTGGTGGAAGCTATGTTGGGATTAGCGTGGAATAGTATTAAGGAGATTGTATTAAAAAAGTTTGGACATGCACTCTTCCTCGGAGATCCATCTGAGCAAAATCTGAATTTATTTTACCTTGTATGAATTTCCTTTCGTAGGCCAATCCTTCACCATATTTCGTTTATCACATTATTTATCTACATATTACTTTTAAATAAGGTTCACTTTGATAAAGTTTCACTCGTTATTTTTAAAATCAAGTTAAAGGAAAAGTGAATTCATGTAAGTGGAGGGTCGTAAGAGAAACTGAATACAAATTTTAATGTTGGATGGTTGGCTAGAAATCGTCTGGTCAAATTGCAGTTTGCAATAGTGGACATGGAAGTCTCTTTCGAACTATCTCATATTCAAACTCGTAATTAAGAGTCAACATCTTCCAAAGAAAAATGAAAGTATAGTGGTTCATTTCATAGAACATTAAGAAAAACATAAAGATTAAAATATTATGTAACACATGACTTTTTATAATTTTGAAAAGGAGAAGACATAAGCACCAAGCTAGAAGGGATTCACAATCATAGTTTCCACATGTCCTAATTATAATTTTGAAACATTAGAGCCATCGGGGAAATTCTCATAATTGCCCCACCACCCCACGATTCTGAGAATCATGGGGTGGTGGGGTGATTCTCAGAATCACCCCGATGACTATGATGTTTCAAAATTGATTATAATTTTGCACAAAGTATATGAATTTTATTAGTTTGCTACACTACATGCTATTATTTAATACATTCATTCAAATAAAACATAATTCGTGCACGAAGACAACTAGCATCTTGAGCATGGGAAGTGCGAAGCACTAGTTATTGGGCATGGATCTGGTGACTTTTGAACCAGAGTTTGTAACGTAGAAGAAATGTAAGTTTGCCTGCTGAATTTTGCGTTGGAGCCCGTGGTGGAAGCTACGTTGGGATTAGCGTGGAATAGCATTAAGCAGATCATATTAAACAAGTTGGGACATGCACTCTTCCTTGGAGATCCACATGAGAAAAGTCTAAATTATAATTTTGAAACATCAGAGCCATCAAGGCGATTCTCAGAATCATCCCGATGGTTCTGATGTTTCAAAATTGATTATAATTTTACTCAAAGTATATGAATTTTATTAGTTTGCTACACTGCATGTTATTCTTTAATACACTCATTCAAATAAAACATAATTCCTGCACGAAGAAAACTAGGAGCTTGAGCGTGGGAAGCGCAAAGCGTTGGTTATTAAGCATGGATCTGGTTACTTTTCAACTAGAGTTCGTAAGGTAAAAGAAATACAAGTTTTCCTGTTGAATTTTGTGTTGGAGCTCATGGTGGAAGCTACGTTGGGATTAACGTGGAATAATATTAAGCAGATCATATTAAACAAGTTGGGACATGCACTCTTCCTTGGAGATCTGCGTGAGCAAAGTCTAAATTATAATTTTGAAACATCAGAGTCATCGGGGCGATTCTGGGAATCGCCTCGAAGGCTCTAATGTGTCAAAATTGATTATAATTTTACACAAACTATATGAATTTCATTGGTTTGCTACATTCCATGTTATTCTTTAATACACTCATTCAAATAAAACATAATTCGTTCACGAAGATAACTGGGAGATTGAGCATGGGAAGTGCGAAGTGTTGGTTATTGAGCGTGGATCTGGTGACTTTTGAACCAAAGTTGGTAACGTAAAAGAAATGCAAGTTTGTTTGCTAAATTTTGCACTGGAACCCGTGGTTGAACCTACTTTGGGATTAGCCTGGAATAGTATTAAGCAGATCGTATTAAACAAGTTGGGACACCACTCTTCCTTAGAGATCTGCGTGAGCAAAGTCTAAATTATAATTTTGAAACATCAGAGCCATCGAGGGAATTCTCAGAATCGCCCAACCATGCTCGGTGATTCTCAGAATCACCCCGATGGCTCTGATGTTTCAAAATTGACTATAATTTTACACAAAGTATATGAATTTTATTAGTTTGCTACACTACATGTTATTCTTTAATACACTCATTCAAATAAAACATAATTTGTGCACGAAGACAATTGGGAGCTTGAGAGTGGGAAGTGCGAAGCATTGGTTATTGAGCATGGATCTAGTGACTTTTGAACCAGAGTTTGTAAGGTAAAAGAAATGCAAGTTTGCCTACTGAATTTTGCATTGGAGCCTATGGTGGAAGCTACGTTGGGATTAGCGTGGAATAGTATTAAGCAGATCATATTAAACAAGTTGGGACATGGACTCTTCCTTGGAGATCCACGTGAGCAAAGTCTAAATTATAATTTTGAAACATGAGAGCCATCAAGGCGATTCTTAGAATCATCCCGATGGCTCTGATGTTTCAAAATTGATTATAATTTGATACAAAGTATATGAATTTTATTAGTTTGCTACATTGCATGTTATTATTTAATACACTCATTCAAATAAAACATAATTCCTGCACAAAGACAACTGGAAGCTTGAGCGTGGGAAGTGCAAAGCGTTGGTTATTAAGCATGGTTCTGGTGACTTTTGAACTAGAATTTGTAAGGTAAAAGAAATGCAAGTTTGCCTGCTGAATTTTGTGTTGGAGCCTATGGTGGAAGCTACGTTGTGATTAGCGTGGAATAGTATTAAGAAGATCATATTAAACAAGTTGGGACATGCACTCTTCCTTGGAGATCTACGTGATCAAAGTCTAAATTATAATTTTGAAACATCAGAACCATTGGGGCAATTTTGAGAATCGCCTCGATGGATCTGATGTTTCAAAATTGATTATAATTTTACACAAACTATATGAATTTCATTAGTTTGCTACACTGCATGTTATTCTTTAATACACTCATTCAAATAAAACATAACTCGTGCACGAAGACGATTGGGAGCTCGAGCATGGGAAGTGCGAAGCGTTGGTTACTCACCATGGATTTGTTGACTTTTGAACCAAAGTTCGTAAGGTAAAAGAAACGTAAGTTTGTCTGCTAAATTTTGCGTTGGAACCTGTGGTGGAAGCTACGTTCTGGTTAGCATGGAATAGTATTAAGCAAATCATATTAAGCAAGTTGGGACATGCATTACTCCTTGGAGATCCGTGTGAGAAAACTCTAAATTTTTTTTACGTTTTATGAATTTCCTTTTGCAGGCTAATCCTTCACCATATTTCATTTATCACGTTATTTCTCTACTTATCACTTTTAAATAACGTTCACTTGGATAAAGTTTCACTTATTATTTTTAAAATCAAGTTAAAGGAAAAGTGAATTCATTTAAGTGGAGAGTCGTAAGAGAAACTGAATAAAAAATTTAATGTTGGATGGCTGGTTGGAAATTGTCTGGTCAAATTGCAGTTTGCAAGAGTGGACATGGAAGTTTCTTCCAAACTATCTCATATTCACACTCGTAATTCAGATTTAACATCTTTCAAATAAAAATGAAAGTCTATTAGTTCATTTCTTATCACATTAAGAAAAACATGAAGATTAAAATACTATATAACACATGACATTTTATAATTTCAAAAAGGAGAAGTCATAAGAACCAAGCTAGAAGGGATTCACCATCATAGATTCCACATGTTCTAATTATAATTTTGAAACATCAGAGGCATCAGGGTGATTCTGAGAATCTCCCCACCACCCCGTGATTCTTAGAATCGCGGGGTGGTAGGGTGATTCTTAGAATTGCCCCGATGGCTATGATATTCATAAAATATCAACATGTTTTAATTATTCCCCTAATCAAATTCATTATGAACCCAAAGTACTAGAAATCATCAATATTTTAATTATTTACGAAATTGAATTTGTTGGGTCATGCTTTTGAAATACATGAAGATTTTGAAACATCAAAGCCATCAGGATGATTTTTAGAATCACCCCGCCACATTGCGATTCTGATAATCGCCCTAGCATCATTATAGTAAGAGCTACTTGCAAGTCTATGATCTCATGTCCAATTATTTCTTGTAAAATGAGTTTCATACCATTAACATAGTGTTTACATTGTTAATGGCTTCATTCTAATTAATTTCTTGTCAAATTAGTTAACTCTAATCATTTCTTGTCAAATTAGTTTCAAACTATGAATATTGTGTGTTGGTGTTGTTTTTTTTGTTTTATATATATATATGTGAATGAAGCCATTAGCAAGTTAGTTAGTATATAACAAGTTAGTTAATATAAATATAAATATCTACCAAGAAAAAAATATAAATATATGGGATGGAGTAATGAATTGAGGAAAGAGTTTCTGCACTCAAACCTGAATGTAAAACTCAAAAAACTATTACAATAATTAAAATCTTAATGTAAGACTCAAAAAACTATGACAATATTCAAGTATTGTAACATTCTAATTTCTCCCTCAGTCCATCAAAATTTTACAGTGCAACTGAACCTCATGATCAATGTTTGAGAAAGTTGACATGGAAAAAGAATTCAATAGGGTTCGATGTCGATGGGAGAATCATAGATCGCTTTATAACATACGTTGACCATTCTCTTTCTGTCCAACATCTTCGTACACTCACACTGTCCTTTCTGCCCTTTTTTCACACCATTTTCTTGGCAGGTTTGTGAATCTTGCAACTGGAGTTTCAAAAATTCAAATTATGATTGCAACTGTGATTTGAGAATTTTGTTAGCACTCGAATAGTTTAGTTCAAATTGAAATCTGAGTAATAGAAATTCTTAGAATTTTTGGATTGAAAAAGTTATGGTCAAAGATGGGATATATTTGAGTGTATCGTAAGAATCTCCAAAAGTAGGTCAATTATGTTCTCCTGCTATAACGAACAGTCGTGGTTGGTTTTTGATTTTCTCTGGAAACAATTTCTGAGACGTGGTCTGTTACAAGATAAACTCAGCATATCACATGATTGTGCTTGGCATTTGTTAGGAAATCAGGATATGGAACATTAAGATCCATCTTATCATGGTAAGAAAGTACTGAAAGTATGTTATCCTTTGTTAGGAAATTGGACTATAGAACATTAAGATCTATCTTATCATGGTAGGCAAGTACTGAAAGTATGGACGGATAACATGGATAACATATATTACAGAATGTTATTTTAGAAATCTCTAACAATTTAGATTTCAAGTGGCTAGAAATTTACTGCTAACGGTTTCGATGGTCCACCCCACATAACGATCGTTGTTCTTATTCCCCATGATGTCAATGACATCTACACAATGCTGAGTAGTTATTCCCCAATCCAATGTCGTTTTAGATATTTATATTAACTAACTTGTTAGATATTTATTATTTATATATATAGATATATGATTAGTATATTCGGAAGGTTAATTGGGAGTGGTGGGTGAAATGCTATTATTTTCTTACTAGTGATATGATGACTATAATACCATGATTGTAATGACTTTGTGCGTTTATGATTAAGAGTTCCTTGAGAATATATATATATATATATATATATATATATATATATATATATATATATATATGAGATTTTGTGAAAAGTAAAAGATTTCTATAGATATTTTAGAGTATATTTCAAAGTTATATGAAGGTAGCAATGACTATTGGAAAATTTATGTGGGAAGATGTTAAATATATATCATTAAAATAAACTAATATTATATTATGTTATATAGATAGATAGCTAGTGTTAATATAGTTTATATCAATATTCAAATATGTAATTTTTTTGGACACTGAAACAAATTAATAACTTGGAGATCAACGTTAAATTTTGTGCTAAATTATGCAACCTTTAAACCTAACAAAATGAACGTTCAAATCAATTTTTTTGAAATAGCATAAAATACAATTTAATACATTTAAGATTACACATACAGGCCTTATTAATGCATCAATTTTAAAAACACAACCTCTGAACCTAGGCTAGATTCTAGTTCATAATTACATTCCCATTGGAGATGCATATAAGGAAATAGTTATGCTTGTATTCTCAAACATGTTATGATACTTTGTAATCTTACAAGTGTGTTACATTTGTGTTATATATTGTGATCGTGAGTTATAATTGTCAGTTTCTAGATTACCTTCTTTAGCTAATCAAATCCACTTTCTTAGAGCATGAATAGGCCTAATGGTTAAGAGCATGTGTTTCCTCCGAAGAGGTCATAGGTTCAAAAACCATAAGGGGTTAGAGTAGGTATGCCTTCGTAGACAATAATCAAATTGTTGAGTGGATGTGGGTCTCTTGTCCCACAAACAAGGGGGTCTCATAGACCAATTTGGTGTCTGGTTTGGCAATGATGATAGAGATTCTAAAAAGGTTATTACCAGAAGGAATAGTGGTTAGATGGGAGTTTGCTGAAGCTAGTCATAGATCTGGAAGAATTTCGAAACCTGAAAAGGTGGGCATGCATGTGGACTCAAATGGGCCACTGGTTGATGAAAGAGAAGAATATGGAACATCTTCATATGCATGTAGTCATTCATCTGAAGATGTGAATTCAGATGGTGTGTAAGAAAATATGAGTGATTTTGAATAGTTTTCTAAGACAGTTTATATAAGTGATGTTTGCATTGTATCTTGAAATAAAATTTTTGATTTTCCATATGGTGTTAAATCATAAGTTATGAGTCATTTTTATGTTTTTTGATTATATGTCTTAACTATGATAATTTTTTTTGTTTAGAATATCTACAATGCAACATTAAATTAGAGATATAATGTATGTTTTATTCAATATACAAATAATGACCTTTTGATTCATTTAGTCATGTAATTTGTTCATAATGTCATGGTTTTTTAATTTTATCGTTGACAAAATTCCAATTTCTTTTGTATCTAGCATGTTATGGTTAAAACATGTTGAATTTATACTTAGCAAAGAAAAATGTTATTGTACCAAAAACATTAGTGTGTTTTTTTCCTCATAAACAACTATTTTTTTGCACATAGAAATTCGGTTTTACTAGCATTTTTTAAAAATGTTGAAAATTGACCCTAAAAAAAATTGTCCTTCTAGTATCAACACTTTTTCATTTTTAAGGTTTTTTTTGCACAAAGATTTCATTTTCACTGCCATTTTTAAAACATGCTCAAAATTGACCCTAAAAAAACCATCATTCCAGTATACACACTTTTCGTTTTTAACACTGTTTTTGATGTCTTTTCGTGGTTTTTTGGTGAGAGTTCCCATTTTGAGTTTATAGTTTACATTTTTAACCTCTATCGACATCTTATGCTGACTTCCTCAGGTAGAGGCTTTAGCGAAGATTTTCTTCACTTCCATAAATGTTTCCTTTGTGTGCTCCAACTCATACCCAACCTCCTTTTGTGGAGCCTTATGGACCCACTTAATTTCTTCAGGTCATTTCCATTTATCATCACCATTCATCATTTCACTTTATAGCACAATATTCAGAATGGGATCCTCTTCGCGAGGCCCAACCCTCATCATTTGTAATTTTTGGGTAGGTTGCTGAGGTTGCACCTTCTTCACCTACATTTTAGCTATCGATATAGGGAATTTTTCTATTGTGTGGTCAAAATCAATGCATTATTGACATGACAGGTGTGTCTGGTTTGTACACTCCTATGTGTAGTGTCCTAGAATTCTGCAATTATAGCAAAGAGCTTGCATTCCGCCTCTTCTAGGATCTTCTCCTCCTCGGCCTCATCCGCGCCTTTGATATTCTCTGCATGGTCCCCCAGTGCCCTAATATAGAGGCCAAGTTTCCTCTCGTATTTGATATGTGGGCATTCTATCCATCATTAATTCGTAGCTTCGGAAACAGCACTCATCATGGCCCACTGGTTTACAGAAATCGCTGAATAATTGTTGTAGTGTCTCCATGAATTTTTTCAGCAAGTAGCAATTGTCCGTTACATGTTTTCCACCTACCTAACAGATAGCACACCATAGTGTGGGAAGTGTACCTGTTCTTGCTAGAGCTTCCTACATTAGAGGCATTGGTGCTCCCCCTGTAATATAGTTCGCAAAGCAAGGGGCAATGATCTCTATGACGCCCCTGGCTTTTACACTTGAGGCACCAAACCTCTTCACGAACCTCTGGTTGAGCCTCTTTTTCCTTCTTAAAACTCTCAACTCCAATGAGAGTTTCTAAAATTCTGCATGAATCTATTGAACCCCCAAAGAATCATCCTCAATAGGCATTTCATTCAATCTCATCGCAATTTGCAGGTCTTCCGCCCAAGTTCCTATCTTTTGTTGTGACAAAGAAACCCTTAGGTGGGGCAAGAGTGAGGCTACAAACCATTCACGGTGCCGACTATCTGTGAGGTTCATGTTAGCTTCGATGATTTGGCACTTCAATATTTGATCTAATTCTGAGGGTGTTTCACTGGGTCTCATCATGATTTCCTTAAATTCGATTATTGACCATGATTCAAACTTAGGCTTACCAAATTATTTGTTCAAAATGGTTTGAGTTTCTGCAAATTATGCCAGTGGGCTATCAGTGCAATAGTTAATGTAACATGTCAGCACGCGATCCTGCAAAGCGATAACCAACTGCAGTTTCTTTATATTATCATCTATAATTTGTTGTGTTATCCATACAACCTTCAAAACACACCAAAGTTGATATGGATCCTCACTTCCTAAGCCCTTGAAAATCGACAACTTCACCATATTCGACATGTTGACGAACGACAGAGATGGTGGCAGTGTGGGTGAAGTTGTATGTGGTGGAGTGAATGTGGAGGTGGTGTGGGCAGATGAGGTATCCATGGAAAGACGTTCCTTATCAACTAGACAATGCTCTAAAGTGAAAACTGTGATGCTCACACATGGTCACTTGAAGGAAGTCCAATCAATGGACTGTATTCAGGACCTGCTCTCCTTTGATTTGAAAAACTTCATCAACTTTGCATAGATCCAAACATAAAGGTAATGAAATAACCCACTTTTCACATAATAACATGTTAATCCATGTATTTAAAGATTATAAATACTTACCATGCAACCACTTGAAGAAGCACTGCTCAACTTCACTATAAATGACTGAGGTATTAACCGTAGACTCTGTAACAAATCCTCTAATGATTTGATCATGCCACTTATCAGCTATGCATGCAATCTTATCTTCAGAATATTCCAACCTTCGCACGAGCTCTTGGGTCCACACTATCGGACCATCAAGCCTTCACCTTCCTTGGTCATTTTCAAATTTAGCCATCCACTCATATAGTTCGATCGAGAAGGTGCAGAAGAATATCTCTTGTATTTCTATGTACAAATATTTGTCCAACCACCATTCTTTCAACAGGCATAGATTTATTTTCTTGCAGCATCAATTCGTGGACCTTTCTATCCAAAAAATTCTCGATTTACTTCTTGGTCGGATTCCCGTGATATGACATCACGCATCTCTTTATGCAGATCTTGGTCCCGACAACGAAACCATTTTTTCACTTAGTGACTCCTAATCCAGGTTCAGAGTTAGTTGCACCAAACAAATCCCTACACTACTGGTCCTTTCGGCATCAACCCGCGGAATGTGGACTGGAGTCCCACCCGAAGCAGTATTGGGGGATGCTAGAACCAAGTTTATACACTAAGAGAGAATTTTTATGTCTTCTTGTGATCTAAATCTGACTTCACGTAGATCTTTAAACATTTATGGCTTATCAATGGAACTCTGTTTAATTAGCTAGTAGACCTCCTCAAAGGTCTACGACTAGCTTTTTTGGACCCTGAGCAGGCTAATCAACTACTTATGCACATCCAAGATTATTCTTAACCTAATATTTATTCAAATTTGCTTATGTGTTAGATAAATTTAACATACACGAGATAATATTCATGTAAAGACTTGACATCAATTACATTCACATAACAATGTAGATCGAGTAATGTTGCTCATGAATACAACATTATTTCATAAACCCATCATTCATCATAGTATAAAGCGCATTATAATAGAATTAAATGGATAAAAACAAGAATTTTTGTAATAATCTTCTTTATTGATAATTAGTTAATCTTACAGACTCCAGACTTCCCTATGCACTCAGTTGTAGGGGTGCGCACACTTAGCTGTGGACACTACTGTAGACACTACTCGGCTTCGGTGGTAGAATCAGTAGGAACAAATTTCTTGAGTGATCTCCAACTGATGGTTGATGATCCAAGACTCATCAAATAACAAGAAGTAGAGACTCCATTCTCCTTATCTCTATCAGAATCAGAATCTGAATAACTAGTGAGATGGAAATCTACAACTTTAGAGTATTTGATGCCATATGTTCGAGTGCCTTTCAAATACTTGAGCATTGACTTTTCTGCATTCCAATGACCTTCACATGGATTATGCATGAACGTGGAAAGTATCCCTACAATAAAATCTATGCCAGGTCGAGTAGTAGTTAGAAAATTAAAACTTCCAACAAGTTGCATTTACTTGGTTGGATCTTGGAACATGCTTCCTTCAATGGAAGTATCCGTCAAACTTTGCTCCATAGGTGTAGTGACAAGATTACAATCCTGCATCCCAAATCTATCCAAGAGTTGTCCAACATACTTTTTCTAAGCAAAGAAAATATATTTGGGTTTCAGATCAACTTCAATCACTAAACAAAAATGTAATAAACTCAAATCTGTTATGTCAAAAATGTTCAATAATTCTCTTTTAACGAATTATTTCCTATGATCATCAAATCATCTACATACACAGCCAAATATACAACTCACTTTCCAATTTTGTTAACAAAAATAGTTGCATCATCCAGATCAAATAACTTATAATTCAACTTGAGAAGGTATTCAGTTAACTTTTCGTACCATGCATGAGATTCTTGTTTCAGTCCTTACAAAGCCTTAACCAATTTTCATACATTTTTCTCTATTCCTTTAACAGAAAAACCTTCAATCTGAAACATATAAACATTCTCCTTGAAATCACCATTTAAAAAGGTTGCTTTAACATCCATATGGTCTATCATCCATCTATTTTGAGCTACAAGAGAAAACAAATTTCTAATTGTGCCCCATCTTATTGTAGGAGCAAATGTCTCTATGTAGTCAATGCCTTCCTTTTGAGCATAGCCTTATCCTACAAGTTTTGCCTTGTATTTATCAAGAGAACCATCTACTTTGTATTTCATCTTATACACCCATTTGCAACAAATGGCTTTCACACCTATGAGAGGATCCACTAACCTCAAAGTGACATTCTTGATAAGTGCATCATATTCATATTGCATTGCATCCTTCCATTCATCACAATTAGTAGCTTCTCAAAAAACTTGAGTTCGCTAATTGTACAATGATTGAATTCACAGTCGTGAGAAACATTACCCGAATCACCGTTAGAGACATTCCTATTTCAAAATCATCATACTTGATTTGAACATTTCTAGGGCGTGTAGATCTTCATAAAGGTTGATGAAGTGGTTGTCTTGGTTGCTCATCTTGAAAAACAGGCTCATCAAGAGCAATTTCTAGTCCTATAGAAACATTACTGCTATTCAAATTTTCTTCAGAAATAACATTCTCATGAGTCAAAGATGGAAGAACCATAGACTAATCCAAAATGGGAACCCCCCGTTCAGTGTGTGGAACAACATTATGAGATTCAAAATAGAACTTCTTAGATGAAAATTTCTCCAAATGAGTCAGTTGCTTATTAAAAGTGGAATTACTTTTATCTCATTCAAGGAAAGTAACATCTCTAGAAAGAATGAACTTCTTATTCTCCTCATCATACAATTTATAGGCTTTGGAAGTAACAAAATATCCCAAAAATATACATTTGTGACTCCTAACACCCAACTTGTTCTAATAATGTTTAGGAATTAATGCATAGCATAAAGAATGAAAGACTCTAAAATGTTGAACAACAAGAAAATGATTATACCACATTTCATAAGGAGATTTATTATTGACGGCAGAAGGAGGGAAACGATTGCAAATATAAGTTGCACAAAGCACTGGTTCTCCCCAAAACATCAACTTAACATTCTTAAAAAACATCATAGATCTAACAATATTAAGCAAATTTCTATTTGTACTATCCTTAAAAAGTGTTACTGTGATTAAACTCTTGTTTACTCCCGTAAATGCAAATGCTATCTTTCAAAAATTTCAGTGTAGGTAAAATCTTGTTTGATGTAGTAAATGTAAATAAGGCCTCCTGTTTCACTCAGTATTGGAAATTTGTATTCTAAATTCCAAGGATATGTAAAAAATAAATAAAATTATGCCACTTGATTTCTCCAATCGTCTTTCATTATGACTAAAGATATGAAACTGAGAGAGAGTCAATATCTTGGGCATCCCACTGCATTGTTCCATTCGATTAATCTTATGTTGCACTCTAGCTTCAAAGTCTTCACACTCCACATCTCCTTTACCTTCACAGTATTCACGGTCCACGTATCCTATATAGCATAGACTTCAAATACATGGCGTTTATGAGTAATTCAACTAGTCTCTGATACCACTATACAAGCCAAAATAAACTCCACAATGAAAAAACCTCATATTAATGATAAAATTACTTATTTATAAGTGTGCAATCTATCTATGAAACAATTATGTCTCGGTAATTTATTAACCATAAAAACGGAATATAGAACTAATTACATATCATACAATACAATCCCGAAAGATTAGTTAACAATACAATATTAAAATTTAATATATATATATATATATATATATATATAGATTTCATCTCTATCAAAATGTTGAACGTTAACCAAATCTCAAATCAAATTTAAAAACCATAAGTATGTGTTAAGTATATCAAAAAGTTGAGAATTAACCAAACCTCATACCAAATTTAAAAAGCATAAGTATGTGTTAAGTATAACACTGATGTTATGCATCACAACCACATTTAGCCTCATCTAACATTTGTCGACCCTCATCTAACATGTGTCAACCATAAAATATAATAGTTTAAAAACCATTCTTTATTCACTCAACTCTATCTGTTTCTACAAATATCATATACAATGACCTACTACAAGTTTGCTTTTAATATGACTCCCATAACTGAGACATTCCATACATATAACAATTTAAAAAAACAAATTATTTATTGAGTCAACTGCGGGCATTTCTACAAATCTCTTCCTACTGCAAGTTCATTTTAAAAATGATTCGAGTAAGTGAAATAATCATATACATATAAATATATGGAATGTGAAGATAAATAAACTATCTATAATCTAAAATTAATGCCTAAAATTTTATTTCACGTACAAATTAGTCTTTAATTAATTAATTTTTTTATTTAGAAAATAAATTGAGAATTAGAAAATCTTTCTTGTTGTTTTAATTTAAAGTTATACTTTAATTCTCTATATATATCTTAAATTTCAATTTATCAAATGCTAAATTTATTAAAGGTATATTACAATATTATTTTTATTTTTTTTTCAAAAAATTTCACTTTCAATTAGTTTTGCAATTAAGTTTATTAATGTTTTGGAAAAAAATAAACATTGACCAAAATATTTTGAAATAAATAAATAAAAACCATTTTTATGTGGTTTTAAATTGAATTGTGTTTATGTTCTTTTAAATTGAATTGTGAAATATAAAACGTATATTAAAAAATAAAATATCTAAAAAAAATATTATTACCCAATTGTCATCATAATTTGCAATTTGTTACAATACATGAACAATACCATGCTTATCAATACCACATGCCAAAAAAACCATAACTTATATGAAAATCGAAATATGCTATAAATGTTTTACTTTGATTTTATTTTACAACAATTTTTAGATTAAATCTTAATATTTAGAGTATATCAATTACCCCCATCAATACCAATTCCCAGAAAAACTAGAACTCATTTCAAAATCAAAATATTTAATTTTAATTTTATTTCATAACATTTTTATGCTCATTATGTTCCTCACCAAATAGGTAAACAATCTATGACATTATTTTTATTGTTAGTCATGTTCCTTACAATACCATAGGCAAGTACCATGGCTTACCAATACCATTTTCCAAAAACCAAAACTCATTTCAAAATCAAAATATTTTAATTTTATTTTATTTCATAACATTTTTATATTCACTAAGTTCCTCACCAAATGGGTTCAGAATCTATAACCTTCTGTTTATTGTTGCTCTATTATATGAGAGATCATTTTTTTGTTTTAATTTAAAACAAAATTCATAAAATTAAATTGAAAGTATATTTTGAAATATATAAACTTAATTGGCTTGTAGATAAAAGTTGTCTCAAAATATTACGAAGAACTTGTTATGTTAAATTTTTATATTACGGTACTTTAAATTATATTAAAGTATGCTTAATTTAGATCTAATTTTTGTATGACAATGATGATTAACGTCCACTAAGGCCGATGTGGTCTATCAAATCTTAAGAAAGAAGCGGTTAATTGGGATTTTTTTCAGGCCGTTGTAGTTTTGTTGACTGAACAAGTTGAGGAGGTTGTTCATGGGAGAAATGATTCTCAAATGAGAGTGGATGTGAGTAAGGGTTTTACAATCCAAGAGAAAGTACTTTTCATATTCAACTCTCTTAGTTTCGCAAAGAAGGCATATTCTCTTGTGCCAAGGCATCTTGGGAATAGAACAACGTCTCGTTTTACTTCGGAGATTATGAAAATTAGTTCTAATCCTTGAAATATCCATTCTCTTCTTAGCACTCATTAAGGCAGAAACGTAATTATGGTTAGCAACTGTGGGGTTGATAACCTCCTTATAGTATCTTAACTTTCTTTTCTCCCCTAACTCCTTATCTTTTTTTTCTAAGTAAAAGTAGTCTATTAATATGTACAAAAATATACAAAGAGGACAGAGCCTCGAGCCAATTTATCAAAGTTTCATCAAAATATGGACTGCCCCAACATTGGGGAAACTAGTCCAGCAAGATCATAACCTTCAAAAATGATAGCAGTTTTGAGACCAAACCCCACAAAAAGACAGTAAGAAAATACCCTGACATTTGGTCCAGAAAGGAAACCAGCATCCACCATAAGATTATCAAAAACCAAAAAGAACCAGATAGAAGACACCAAGGCAGCCATAGCCGGCCAAGATCTAACCTCAGTTGGCCTCTGTCGAAACTTTGTCTACCACCTTCGACTACCTGGAGGCCACATTATCTTAGCTGTAGTCATTAGGGATGGGTTCCTCGATGATTGGGCAAGCCCAGTCATCCGCCACGTCCATGGAGGCGCTGCCTTGTAGCACTCCACCACCACCATGAGGTTCGCCCCCGTCGCCAGAAGCATCCTAGATAGCTGAATCGTCATGACACAAACCACCATAGGGGTGCGTGGCAGCAGAGCAACCCCCTTCACCATGCAGAGTTCCACCCAAGCTCAAATCACTGGAGGTGAGGAGACTGTCAACCATCACATTGTTACCAGATTCCCTGCAATTGTTGCATCTGAGAGCACCTTCCGGTGGCGAGTTGGAGATATCAAGCTAAGAGGCTGAGTGAGTGATTTCTTCAGAGAAGGAGATGGACATAGAAGCGGTAATGATGGGCCTGTTCAGGGAGCTACAGAACCTGAAATGAGTAGAGTGAGGAGTGGGATGAAGGGGTAGAGTGGTGTTGCCAAAATGGACAATGAAATCATCAAGAACAACACTGGAAGAGCGAGCCCGACCTCTTCCCCACCTAGAATTGGGATGTCTACCTTCTCTGAAAGCTTGAGGATGAAGTAATTCAGGGGAAGGAGAGGAGGTGGAGCATTCCACCAGAGGACAAGAGCTTCCTCCCCTGGTTCCTCCCCTATGACTATGCATGCGATGCCTAACCATATTGAATTCGTTGGCTGGGCACTGAAAAGGAGCAAAGAATAGAGGGAGAAAAGACAGAGGGAGTAGTAGCAGAGCAGATGAGAGGTGAAACATGGCTAATCTGGGAAGAGATTAAAAAGAAAAGAGCCGAATGAGAATGATGAAAGCTGTTATCAAAATATGCAAAATAAACAATCCAGCAGCGCCGACCTATTTCAATGCGAATGTAGGGCTCAAAGGCCCAAGGCAAATAGATGCTGCAGAGCAGAGGAGACGGTAAAGAACTGAAGTGAGGTATCTCCACAACCCAACACTGGCTAGCTTTTTGCCGAACAGAACCTGTATTGAATGTTGCCCGCAAATAGTTATAAGGGCATCTCAGGGTGATATGGGGAGGAGTGCCATCATACAAGTGGCCTATCCCCTCACTGCCATTCTTTAGATAAACCATTAATGCGTACTCGTGTCACTCGCATCTAGGTGGCCTCCTACTTCCAGAGTTTTCGCTTTCTCAACTAAATCATTGAATTCCTTCATCTGTGCAATAGTGGCAATAGTAGATAACACATTAGCATCCATAGTAGCATTACTCTCCACCCCAATGTTGGCAATAAGGTCTACTACCTTATTTCCTTCCCTACGAGTATGTTTAAAATTTACTGCTATGTGGTCTTTGAGCCAATCTTCAACAAGTTCCAGTCTTTCTGCTAGTCTCCGACTGTTAACAATTTTGTTTGAGGGAGTTCCTTGAATAATTTTGTTCACCATATTAATGAGAATTTGAGAGTCACCTTCAATGATGAGAGGGAAAAAGCCATGTGAGTGAGCTAAGAGGAGCCCTTGCTATAGCTCTTCAAGCTCGACTAAGTTATTAGAGTCCCATCCCATCGATTCTAGAATGGTTAGAAGGGTGTCGCCCTTATGATCTCTGAAAATTCCTCCAAACCTGGCTTTACTAGGATTGCCTTTTGAGGCTCCATCAAAGTTCAGTTGGAACATATTCTGAGGAGGAGGAACCCACTTATCTAATGTTGTGCTTTTTGCTGCTGATTTAGCAGTGATTTTCAATTCTTGATTGCGTTGTAGATATTACTTGTCCCAAACAGTCTTTTCCTATGGTAGTGTGGGAAGGTCGTCATCATGCCAAGTTTGGAGTAGAAGAGTTTCCTTGAGTTTTTGACAGACATTCTTCCATATGACTTCCATAGGCGTTGGCTGATTCCTAAAGATGCATTTGTTCCTCTCCTTCCATATAGTCCACATGAGAAGGCCGGGTATAAGCTTGCATAAGGAGTTAAGA
Organism: Pinus tabuliformis; assembly: GCA_031772625.1. Classification (NCBI taxonomy): domain Eukaryota; kingdom Viridiplantae; phylum Streptophyta; class Pinopsida; order Pinales; family Pinaceae; genus Pinus; species Pinus tabuliformis. The sequence goes on from CM062812.1 coordinate 970,908,170, forward strand.
ACCTTGCTCTTATAAGGGTTACTTACCTAGTTTCGAACAGTGGTGGGGATGTTGTCCTTGATTCGGATTTCCCTTTGGCATCAAAAGCTTAGTTTTTCCCATAGCTTATGGGCTAGAGGGCAAGTATCCATGAGATGCAAGATAATTTCTTCTTCCTGATTGCAATTGGGGTAGATGGGTGGCCCATGAAAGTTTCTCTTCCGCGGATTATACCAGGTGAGGATTTGTTTTTGACAGAGCAGCCAAAGAAAAGTGGAATCCTTCGGCCATAAGTTGGGAGCCGAGATAGCAGTCCAAAGAGGATCTTTGACTGTAGTTTCTTTTATAATTATGTTGTAGTCTTCATGCATTGTGAACATTCCCCTATCCTCATATCCCCATCTAAGAACATCCTTCTTTTCTGAATACCTTATGCTCCGATTAGAGAGTTCCGATCCTAGGATCTGTTGGTCAACCTTTAGGCCATTCCTAATGATGTGTTCCAGATTAACCCATTGCCTGAAGCCATGCGTTAAGGTAGGTTTCCAATATTGATTGATATTATCAAGCCTGTGAGCCTCCCAATTGGAATTTCATGAGGATCAATCAATTCTTTCAGTCTATGTTGTTGCTGCCAGGAGTCTTCGCAGAATCTTACAACAGTGCCATTCTTGACCTCCCAAAATATATGCATTCCAGACTAATGAACCCGGGCCTATACCAGTGAGTCCGATGAGATCCTCAACAGGTCTATTATTGGCATATTTGGCTGTCCATAGAGTGGCCCATGGTGTATATGGTGTAGTGAGCCAGTTCCACCAGATGCGTGCTCCCATCGCAGCATTTCTATGGTGACGATATCAAAGCCCAGTCCCACCCAAATTCTTGGGTAAGCAAACTTTTTCCCATTTAACTAGAGCCCATTTACATTTCTCTCCTAAGTTTCCCCAAAGGAAAGATCGTTGGAGCTTTTTGATTTCTTTCAGAACCCATTTTGGCGCCGCCAGGATTGAAAATAAATACAGCAGCATAGACTCAAGGACTGATTTGATTAAGGAAATAAATACAACAGCATAGACTGAAGGACTGATTTGATTAAGACTAAGCGGCTAAGCATGTTGAGGGATCTATGGGTCCAAGAAGAGAGAAGTTCTTCTAATTTTTCGAGGAGAAGATTCCAAGAAGAGTGCTTTAGGGCAACATCAGTCAAGGGAGCCCGTACGTAATTGGAAGGAATAACAGCTTTCCGGAAACCTAGGATTCGACCAATGGAGGGTTGGGTAACTACAGGGGTGTGGAAGAAGAAAATTTGGGATTTGGCCTGGTTTATGGAAGCTCCAGAGGCCACTGAGAAAGTATCTAACAACAATTTTAAATTCCGAGCTTCTTGGACTCAATGATGCCCATAAAGCATGTTTTCGTCCAGAAATTGTTGATGGCTAAAGGGAGGGGAGTTGGGAAAGGAAAGGCCACAAAGCTGCTGTGAGTGAAGAGCATCCTTGATACTTCTACCTAGACCTTTTGCCATGATGACAAACAAAAAGGGAGATAAGGGATCTCGTTGGAATACATCTCGAAGGACGAAAGGGGGAGGATGGAATTCCATTGATAAGGATGGAGAAGAAGGTGGAGGAAATGAGACTCATAACCCATCTAACCCATGGTCGAGAAAAACCAAATGCAATTAACATTTTTTTAATATAACTCGAGCTCAGATTATCAAAGGCTTTAGATAGGTCTATCTTAAGTAACATACATGCCCTTTTATGTTGCTCCAAAGAGTGGATGATCTCATGTGTTAGGATAATGTTGTGCATAATTTTCCTGCCCTCCACATACCATGATTGCTCCGTGGAGATAAGCAAAGGAAATAACGGTTTCAGCCTTGAAGCAATGACTTTGGATACTATTTTGTAAATGACATTACACAATGGTATAGGCCTAAATTTGTCAGGGGTTCTAGACTACGCTTCTTTAGGAATGAGGGTAATGAAAGTGGCATTCATGGATGGAAGCATCAATCTGCTGGTTCAAGATTCTTCTACGACCTACTAGACCTTCAATTTGATCATATCCCAGAAATTGTGATAGAAGTTAGAAGTAAACATGTCTGGACCTGGCACCTTTCCTTCTTTTAGAAGACGAACCACCTTTTCCACCTCCTGCAAGGAAATTGGGTTGAGGAGCAGCTGATAATGCTCCTCAGCGATGATCTTTGGAATGGATTAGATTATTTTGTCAATGGCCACCATCTGATCCATTTGATTCTCTTAATGAACCTGCTTGAAGTATGGCAGTAACTCTTGTTCTATAACGGCGTGGTCTTCTACTTTTCCTCCTTGGTTGTTTTGTATATGGGTTATTGTGTTGATCATTCATCATTGAATCGTAGAGAGATGAAAGAACTTGGTATTCTTTTCTCCCTCCTTCAGCCACCTGACCCGTGATTTTTGCCTCCAAAGAGCTTCTTCTTGCTTGTCTCTTTCCAAGATTTGAGATTGCAGGTGTGTTTCTTGCTCCGAGAGCTGCTCTGTTCACCCTTCTAAGATTATTTTCTGCTGCAGTTCTGTTATTGCATTATTTACAACATTTTTTGCCTGTATAATATTCCCAAAAGTAAACTAGTTCCATTTTTTTATGTGGAATTTGAGATATTTTAACTTCTGCTAGAATTGGAACATATGTGATTCCTCCATAGGTTTGAAGTTTTTCCAGATTGTGTTGATGAAGTTGTTGAAGTCTGGATGTGATAGATAGAAGGCTTCAAAGCGGAAGGGTCGATGTTCAGTATTGCTTGATCGATTCCATTTTTGTGCAATTGGCCAATGATCAAAACCTATAAGGGGAAAAACTGAAGCTGAGAGGTCTCCACCTAAATGTATTGCATTATTAGAGAGAAGGAATTGATCTAATCATGAGGCGAATTGATGAGGGTCTGCTCTTTTATTATTCTAGGTAAAAAAACCATTGTTGAAGGGTAGATCAATTAGCAAGTTGTTTTGAATTAATTCCTTTAGATGACAACTTTCCTTTTCTAGTCTGCTTCTACCTCCCCTTTTTTCCTCCAATTTGGTTATCATGTTGAAGTTCCCCCTGTGATCCAGAGAGGGTGGATTCTTTCGGAGCTGAGAAATGAAAGAGTATTCAATGTTTCTATCTTCTGAATAGCTTCCTGAGGAAAGTAAACATTTGTTAAGTGTCCATGGATATTGGTCCTTGTTAGATGGAACGAAGCCTAATGAAGTGCTTGTTCGCATGCATGTTGGAGAGGGTGATGGTCTGTGCATTCCAAATGATTGCGAGGCCTCTTGATGCCCCTAATGCATCCACAACAATTGCTTTGCACCCTGACCAAGATTTGGCCATGATTTTTTCCAGAGTTGCTGAGTTACACTTGGTTTCTTGAATGAAGAAGATGCTTGGTTTCTCTTTCTGAATCATGCTTTTTATGAATCTATACTTCCTAGGGTTGTTAAGCCCTCTAATGTTCCACGAGATGAGGTTCATGATGAGGCATTAGAGAGGGTGGTATAGTACTTCATGAGCTTGGAGTATCTTCTCGATTCCACTAGCATTTCCTCAATGTGAATGGTTCATTGGAGATCGGTCTTCCTTCCTCTCTTCTTATTATCCTTAATGAGGATATTTCCATCCCATTGGCTTCTAGGTTGTATTCCAAGGGATCGTTGTATCTGTGCTCTTGAGAGAATTATTTCTAGATTGTCCAACTGTCTCTCTGGTATTTTGTCATGACTTTTTGTTTTACATGCTTGCTCTAGGCCTAGAATATCCAGGTCTCCTAGATCTATGCTTTTTGGTTCCTCTTCCATATTATTGGTTTCATTTCTTTCTTCGATATTTCCTATTGCATTATTCAATGCATTTTCTTCACTATCCATCTCCATACTTTGAGAGATCCGAGTGGGAATGTCACTGGGGGAAGGCGAGTGGAGGTCGAAAGATATCTTGTATTTCAGGGGAATCTTTGTACTGGTGGAGGCTGAGAGAAGTTTTGACTTGGGCTGCGGTAATTTAATTTATAACCAAGGCGTATATTGGAGTTTTGAATTAGTTTTGTAATCACTTTGTTTAGATTTTCCATAGTAGTCACTTTCGTTCCTTTTGAACTCTTTAAAAGAAAAGGTCCATCTAAGCACTTGTCCTTTCAGGGTCATTAAAAATCAAAGGAGACTAGAGTCATCTTTAGCTTTTTCTCGACTCTTAAAAACTGAAAAAGTAAAGTTGCATCTAAAGTGTTGTTAAAATTAATTGATCATGAATAACATCCCTATTCCTTAGTTTATCTTAGGTTGAGACATATGGTGACAAATCCTGAGTCCACTGATCAAGGAATCCCTTTTCATGGAAATCCTAGTCCTTTTCCTTCTTTTGGAAATATTGGTGCTCTTATATGACTACATTGTCCCTTCCAGGATTTACCGTAGGTTTTCCAGTATGGCTATTTCCAACCTCCTTGGTTCAAAATGTTGAGACTTCTCTGAAATCGAGTACACCACCTACTAGACAAAATCAACCTCCAGTTGATCGTAATGTTGACTCTTTTCCTTCTTCCTCTTCGCTTGGCGAAAGTATTGATACTAGTAACTAGGTGGCTAACAAGAAGAAGAAAGGGAAGAAGAAGAAGAAGAAGAAGAAGCCAATTCAGAAAGGGGCCAACCATGAAACGATTGCTTTGAATGCAACATTTGATGAAAATATATTCATTAAACCTCACAAAGTCAAATATCCATGAATAGTGTGTACAGGAGACCATTTTCATCGAAATTGTCCTTATTTTCCTCAGATCTTGAGAGAATGGTCTTCCCGTTCACACCATCCCATGTAATCAACCTCTAGAGATAAGTTGGTAACACATCATTAACTAGTGATAGTAAAGTTCATGGACAGAAGGGAAAAGTCAAGCTTCCTTGTGGGTTATGTGAAGGCATACACCCCTTTCACGTTTGTCCCTATTTGGATGAAGCCAAAAGAGTTTTGGATAAGCATCCTGCTTCACCGCAGCAACTTCCATCTGGTTATAGGAAACTCTCCCTGAATCCTTCACTAGCTGATGAATCGACTGACTTAAATCAACTGTCAGTCAGAACCACTCTCTATGAAAGCGAATCCTATGAGTCTATACCTGACCAAAATCAATAGGTCGAGGTAACAGTTGACCTGATTTCACCCTCATCTAGTCATACCTTTCCTTAAGAGAGTGAAAAAGAACCACTCAAGTTCTTTTTGTTACTTCGGATTCTAACAAGCTTGGGAGAAATCCACCTATTCCATCAAGACAGGAGGAAAATACTCCATTTCTCGTAACTCAAGAGGTTAATTCTCTAGTTTCTACGGTACCCTTCCAAGTAGTCCAGTCACTTACTTTGATTGGAATCAACTAGCAAGATCCTACCTTCCTTCTTATATGCCTTTCCAGATCATTGTACAAGTTTGTAAAATGATTGTATCTGGCACTATTATAGACGAAGGTTCATCAGTGAGTATCCTTTCCTCAACTACTTGGCAAGAACTCAGTTCACCACCGCTTGTGCTTGTTACATAGAATTTGTTGGGCTTTAACAAAGGAACCAGTCAACCATTAGGGATCCTTCCTTAGTTACCTATCACTTTGGGAGAAAAAACCATTTATCTGAATGTGATGGTAGTCTTAGGACCTTTAGATTAGAATTTACTTCTTCGGTGTGACTATGCTTATCACATGGGAGCTATTGTTTCAACACTCTTTCGAGTGATTTGTTTCCTGCATGAAGGTAGGATTGTCACCATTGACCAGCTTTCATTTCTCAGTACAAATATGACTGTTAGTAAACCATCTTCCCTAAATGGTACTTTTATACCAATGTTATCATCCCCACCATGGGTTAATGATGTGGCAACCTGTTCCATACCTACATCAACTGACGATCAATTCAGTGATGTTGTACATTATGTACTAGAGGCATTGGAGCCATATCTCTCCTTCATGACCACTTATGAGTTTTTGATTGAGCTCCAAGGATATTTCATTGTCTTGTGTCAACCTCATTAAAAAATGAAACCAAGGGTCTCCGAGGATAGTTCCTAGTCTTGTGCCAACCTCGTTAAAAAAATAAACCAAAGATGTGAGCATAATTTCTTGTCTTGTGTCAAGCTCATTTAAAAATGAAACAAGGTCCCAAGTTCAAAGTCGAGTCTTTCATTTGATATCATAAAAGAACCTTCATTCCACCCACCTGATAGCCATGAGTAGTCTAATTAGGCTAATGCAATGAAGCTTGGGGGGCATGCACCTAATGGTAAAAATATTTTTCCCTGTAGGTTATGTGATTGGTCTATCATACAATTCACCTTTGTCTATCTAAACGAAGCCAAATAGGTGTTCGGTAACTGTCCTGCTTCACCATAGTGACTTCCATCTGGTTACAGGAGACTATCCCTTTCATCATGCTAGGGGCATGTATACCATTTTCAAGCATAGTTTTTCCATTTCAAGCTTGTGTAAAAATGAAACTGAATCCAAGCATATTTTTTTCATTTCAAGCTTGTGTAAAAATGAAATTGAATCCAAGCATAGTTACCTATGGTTCATGCTTGTCTAAAAATGAACCCATTTTCAATTTTTAACCCTTTTGATTGCCATTCTATCAGCCTTTTGAGCCTTGGTTGTTTTCATCTCATCACCACGATCTCCTTGGCCGATCATACATTTTCATTTGGTTGTTTCACACTTTTTTATGAAAGTTGCAATGAGTGGTTTTATTAGCTAGCCTCTTCACATAAATCAACATGTTTTGAGAAGTTCCAACATCACTGGAACTACTTGCTACCTTAGACACCACTCGTTCCTCAAAATAGAGTCCTCTTTAAACCCTTTTAAGACTCGTTAAACATGAAAATATTTTCGAGCGCTTGTCTTTTCCAGCTTGTTAAATTATTGGGAATGTCATCCCTCCTGTATTATTTTATCCTTTTTCGAACCTGAGGGATTACTTTACGAAAAATAACTTATGAAAATTTCTTTTCATCCCTTTTCAAACTCTCTAAACATGAAAAGAACTAAGTTATCCTTGTCATTAAACTCGTTAAAAAAATAGTGACAAAACTTGTCCATCTAGACGAGATGGAGTTTCATTGTCGCTAGACTCATTAAAACATTAAATAGTGACAGGTTTGCGTGAAGGGAGAATTATAGAACAAGCATATCTTATCCTCCTCAAGCTTGACAAAGGTAAAGAGGTACTGGTCAGCAATGACTAGGAAAAAAGGGAAAAAGCTTTAAGAATTTATGTTAGGAAGTTGCTCTTGAACATGACACTTTCACTTCATCTCCATTATTGAGTTGGGTTGGGTTATTCCGTTCACCGATCATCATACCATTGTTCTTTCATACCATCCATATTTTGGGATTAACACTACCAATTCATCTCAGTGTCGCCGATATTTTCAAGAGAAGTCATTCAGTTGAGAAATCACCATCCAGTTAATGTCTCATACACTACAATACCTCCAACCTTCATTTTTTCATGACCACCATTCCTTAACCTCATGTCAACAGTTCATTTTCACTTCCACAAATCATTTTCTTCGTTTCATATCGTAGATGTGGCATACATCAAGTCCCTCCTAAAACAAGTCGCTTCGTGTTGACATCAACTCATTATCCAAGAAGTTGACTTAGAAACAACCCTTTCAATGCTTTGAAGCTTGCATACATCAATGGCAAGTTTCTCACTTCCGGCGATAGGTTGACATCAATGACCTTCGACCGAAATATTTTGCATGTTTTTTGACATTGGATCATGTATTGACACCACGTGAATTGTACTATTGTACCTTGAGGATCGTTATCATTATCAGTGATCCCTCTCACATCTGTTAACAACTCACATCATTGGCTAGTAATCACGCGATGTCTTTCCATGTTCGACTTCAGAACATCTCTTCACATGGCTTGACTTGTACACCGAGTGAAGACTGAATGAGTTTGAATACCCTGAACCTAGTTTCATCCATCCAGGCTGTGATATATTCAGGGATATAAAAACATCAAATATACAAAGGCTCTGCGCAGATGGTCATCCTAATCATGGATGATGACTCTATATCTGAGGAATCACCAGTCTGTATCTGTAGACGACTATCTCATCTATGTACATAAAATGAAATTTATAAATCTGAGCATCGGAATGCCTCCGTCAGCTAGTTAATAAAAATCATATTACGATAATCTATTATATTGTAACTGTTGTAGGTCACCTTCCAGTTCGAATATTCGGATCCTCATGATAAAGCATTTCACCCGACATCAATATTTATGACCTCATGCTTTTGGGCACAACTATTATAGACATATTTGGGCACATCAAACCTAACTTATATTACGATGTATTAGCACTCATAAACCATAAAAGTGTTGTTTCATATCCTAAAGGAACATAGTCAACTGAATACATCATTCCCCAAAAGTTCCATCTAAGAAACCATCCAGAAATTTCCTAAATTGAACCATACTGACTTCTCCACTGGTAAAGTGCGATGCATACTGAGTGGTACACTCCCAAGGTGTGATGCATACTATTTACGCCATCTATAGGGTGTGATGGGTGAGGATGGACAAACCTCTGGGACAGTTTTCTAAGTGGATGCTCATGGAATCTTCTAGAAACTTCTCTTGTGCCACCTGCCTCTATGAATTCGCCCAATGATGAATACAGGATCTAAGAAATCTCCAATCCCTTCTCTTGTGGAACCAATTGTAACAACTAGAATCACACTAATTAAACCCCATGGATGACTCACACCCTTGCAAACATCTATAAATGGATCCCTCATCCAAGAGATCAAAAGGCTGGAATGTTGTGAATTGCAAGTAAGTGTTGATAGTTTGTAATTGAGGAAAGAGCATTGTACTCTTGTTGGAATGATCTTGCTATTTCATGAGGTGAAGAAGGATTGAAGCTGGGAGGATGATGCTAGATCATACAATTGGGTTGTAATTCTCCTTTCTATTAATAAAGCTCTTCAAGTTTTCTCCCATATGATTGTGCAATTGTGAATGTTATCATTTATGAATGCTATCATTTGTCCATTATATATCTAATTTTGTAATGTTTATGTTGTAATAGCTCATGATGCTTTGATGGTTCTTTGTTGTTGTACTTGTGCAGATACTCTCCAAGCGTGTTAAGTACAGGGAGGAGTTGCGGGATCTGTCAAAGGGGAGAGAGATCAAGCAAGGGATCAAGAGGAGATTCCAGGTTGGTTCCATCATCTTTCTCTTATCTCTTACACATAGATAAATCATTGACTTTCTTTAAACTATTCTTTCTAGGGTAGTTGCCAAACCTAGAGGGCTAGCATTCTTTAGGAATACCAGTTTTCCTAGAAACACTAATAGTAATTTTTTTCCCATTGAGCTCAATGTATAACATCTCTCCAAATTTCCTGTGGAAATTTATATTATGTGGCATGGGCACACTTGTCAAATCTAGAGAAACATACAAGGCTTTGAACTGGGAACTTGAAGGAAAAGATTGTGCCAGTGGATGTTGTAGTGAGAACTTAATTTGATTCCTTTCCAAGTACATAGAAGCTAATAGTTTGGTTCGATATGGAACTGAATGAGATTTCATTTTCTAGTGCATCTCTTCCCTCACATTATTTTTTCTTGATTCGATGGCCTTTCCAACATGCCAGCTTGACCCAGTGGAAGTTTCACTTGCCTTTGCATCTAAAATGGCTACCTCTGAAGAGAATGAGGTAGTAGTTTGTAGTGGATCCTCAAAGGTCACATGGAAACCTGGTTGGTCTGGCCTTATTTTGAATAACCTAGTTTCAAGCTCTTCCTCTTAGATGTCTTGGTTATTTTCCCTTTTGACTGTGTGTGCATCCACCATCTCGATGTATTCAATTTGGTTCATGGTCCTCTTATGTTGTTTGTCCTTGCTTTTTGGAACCTCGATCTCCATATCTGTGTTCATAGATCGTCAATCAAAGTTATCTTTCCATTCTATCTAAAGCCTAAGTTCATGCTCATTAGTTGAAGCCTTGATCTTCTCCCTTCTCTGGGCAATGAGACCATGAGGGTCATAATTCCACACATCCCCTATGTAAAAATTCATATTTTGTAGTAATGTCTCTAATGCTTTGAAATCATGTCTCAAATTGACAATAAAATACCCCAAAGTGCTTCCCAATTTAAACATGTATCCCTTATTTGCAGGGAAAAAATGGAGTTGCTCCACATTAAGACTCTATACGATGAATTCAAGATGAAAAATCCTCATGGGCATGAACAGAGTTAAGTGTTAAGGAGTGAGCTTACACACATAAACCCTAATTTCTGTGTAATTCTAAAGAGGGTACCCGTCCTCTAATATGGTGTCCTTACTAAGTTGGATAATCCCTTTTTGTTGAGGGAGAATTATAGGAGAGGAAGCACCATGGATAATATTTATATGAAATTTCCATATAAGAAGATATAAACTGGGCATAACCATAATTATATGGCCTGTGCCTAATAACAATGCCCCACTCAAACATAGATTTCCTCCGCTTGTTACTGACCACCAAGTTGAGGCCCGAATGCTCAAAATCATCCACATGAATGTACAAAAGCAAATGAGACAACAACAGATAATATCTAAAAAAGGATGTAGTAGAAAAATGGTGCAACTAGAATCTTATCACTCCAAACAAGTAGGTAGGAATGTAAAATAAATGATTAGGTTCCATCATTTGCCTCAAGAAACCTATGGTGGCCTTAATAGAAATATTGGCATCATCATCCCCTCGCAGATGAGAAATGAGGGATAAAATAGGCTAAATGGGCTCTACAAATATGGTTATGGCAAAACTGTCATCAATGGGTAAAGATTGTAGGCTAGGAGATGGGACAGTTTGCTGGTGGATTAATAATAAACCAATATGGTTTCAGTGAAATGTTGGGGTTTAGAAGAACTAGGATAAAGTAGGTCCTTTTCAATCATCTATAGTGTTACTTCAAGGATTTTGTCCCTAGTGGAGCAGAGAAAGGACTTTTTCTCCTCTATGTAGGTTCTAGTCAACTAGGAGATGAATTCTAGGAAGTGGTGCAGAGAAGGCGTGATTTGGTAATATAAACTTGAGTCAAATTCTCAAAATAGGTATTCTCGCCTAACATGGCTGCCATATAGGTTGAAGAAAAGGTCTGGAAAATGGTAAGAATAGGAGGGGTCGACAATTTGTGCCTCCATGTCCATGATAGGGTCGACAAAAGAGGATGGTTTGGCCTCACGAGATCTGGGGGTCTTAGGAGGCGCATTATTAATGTTGCACAAATATTTGAATGATATATAGGTGGATGGGAGTGATTTAGTATCTGGATGTCATGGAGTGGGCCAAAAATGACGTCATGAGGATATTCCTAGTAGGTTAAGATCTTGAACAACATTCTTCACAGGTGACTAGTGGGAGAGCTTGCATTGGGAGCTGTTAGAAATGTTTGAAAATGGAGGAAAGCCAATATGTTTGGATAAGAGTACTTGGTACATATGGAGGAAAGCCAATATATTGCACTCCTTCTTTGTAATTTTTTGAATTCTAGAGTAGATTTATAGTCCTAAGGGATTAGAGAGAATTTGATTTAGTTGAGAGAACTTAATTATTTGACACATGACCTTTTAATCATATTTTCTGTTTAGGATAGAGAAATGTAACCACTATTCACCCTGATGATTTTCCTCTAAGGACACTCATTTTGAAATAAGTTTTTTGGATTTCCTTTGGATTTCCTTGAAAAATCTTACACTTTATTGGTTGTTTTACAAATTCTAGGTTGGATGCCTTAACCATGGTTTAGTCACCTATCCCAACAGGATCTATCACCTAATGATTAATCAAAATGGGTAACCTAATGCCCAGAAGAAAGGAATAGTGAAGAATAGGCTACCAAGCCACAAGTGTATAGTATTACCTAGAAATATCAAATGTGAGTTCTCAAAAATGATGATTCCAATCTTATATGAGTTAATATAACATTTTTTTCAATGGATTATGTAACATTCTTTAGAATTCACCTCATCAATTATTGGTGTAGAGGTTTTAAAATACAATAACTGACCCTTTAATTATAAGAGAGTTTATATAATGGATAAAATAAAAAATTGTACAGATGAAAGTCTCTTACAGTTAGCCCCTAGCCACATGGCCAACATGAGTTATGATTGGGAGGCTAACCAAAGGGGCTATCAAGCCTTTGGCCACCGATTTTCATCATTCAACCTTTTGGTGATCATGAGAAAATGATGGAGAATATTGAATGGAAACCATTGATGCAAGAATAATCAATGCTACTTGGCACATAATGGGATTGTTGGAGGTTCTTAGTTCATGGTAACAAGATTTATGTATTGGGTGTTTTAAGGTTTGGTGTCAAGAAAATGAGACCTGGTTATTAGGATTTAATCTCAATACTAGTGATGTGAGATAAAGTGTTGGACATGGCATTCTACTATGGGAAGATGCAGAACCGGGCTTCCACAGCCTTGAAGGATGTGGATATGTGGCATTATTATGTTTTCTTATTCTTATGATTGATTAATCACTTCATTGAATTAGATTAAACAATTAAACATTTCATATAAAACCATAAACCATTAATGTGCTTAAGTACCATGCAACTGTAATAACTATGATAATAAGAAAATATACACACGAAGACACCAAATTATCGTGGTTTACCCCAATGTTTGGCTATGTCCACAAGAATTGTTGCTTAATATAACGAATCTTTGCAAAACATATAGTTCTTGTTATTTGCACTAAGATGCAGGTTGTTTACACACTCAACTATGGACCCACGCCTTTGCGCTCTTAGCTACAAAGCCTCTCCTTTGCCACAAAACTACATATCGCAATAACCCAACCGTAAACATTGATCATAGGGTTACATCATTACAATATCTTGGTCCAAATACAATGGACTGCCTAAAACGAGCAACTATGGACCAAAAGCCCATTATCATTTACAACATCACATTCTTTTACATAAGGGAGGGGCTTCGACCCACTTCGACACCCTTATACCACGCAGTATATTCCAAGTGCTCCAATGTGTGGTCCAATTTGTGTTCCACTGCTCTACTACATGCTCTACTCCACACTCCACTATGCGCTCCGCTACACAAAATGTGGAGACTTTTCAAATATCTAGGCTACGTTGGGTTGTTCCCAACAAGCCCCCAACACTCACATGTGACTCGTCCCAATTCACTCAGTTGATTTTCCTTTTATCTTTGTTTCAATGTTGTTGTACTCACTATTGAGTTCTTACAGAAAGTCTATGAGTTGCTTCTCTTCGCTACGCACTTCCTCCAGTAGTGCTCTATAGTAGGTTTTGTATATTTATGCATCATTTCTATCTCCGTTTGTTGAAGTCCTAGAATATTCTCATCTACTATTTTGGATAGCTGGAAAGCCTCATCATGCCATGGCTGAGTTCTCTCTGTCAAAACCTTGTCATCCTTCCTTAGCTCCTCTATTTTCTTCTGGAGGGAATTTGCCTAATTGATCTTCTCAAGCTTTTGTGAGATTAGTAAGGTATTCGTAGTTTCCTGATTCTCTTCCAAATTTTGATGCTTCTATTGAATATCTTCTTGTAGTTTTTTCACATTTAGATCTTCCTGAAACAAGTACAAATATCTAAGCTTTCAACCAAAAGCATCCAATAACCTATCACTATTGCGGAGATGCCAACCATTATAGCCTTCAAGTCAGTCTCCCTCTAGTCTTGTACTTTCTATGGTGTTTTTGGTTGTAGCTTCATCTACAACTCACTAATATTCATCTAATATTAAAAATTGTACTTCAGAAAATTTATCCTTATATCCTTTCATTGCAAGGTCGAGCTTCATGACCTTGTCCTCCATTGTTTCCTCTTCTCAGACTTCAAGGTTTGGAAACTCTCGACATGTTTCTTTAACCACTTCATTCAGCCTCTGCTACTGCTGTATTGTCTGATCCCTTTCATGGATCACTTGGTTTGAGCTTCTTCTATAGCAAAGGTCACTCTCTTTCTACCTGAATTTTCAACTGTGAAGTGTTCTATTCATGATGCTCCAACTAATATATTATCTTGAGATGCAACTTATGTAATATTTGCAATGAGACTACTGCAATGTTCATATTCGCATATCTCCATTATTTAGCCTATTACTGAACCTCGACAGAGTCAAACTGTGGGGGACAGGTATTGGTGTTATCTTCATTCCAAGTGTAGGCTCTTCTAGCCTTTTCTCTCCAATTTTTTCCACTACTTCTGCTGGCTGTCTAACTACTTGTGCCAATATCTTTAGGTTCTGTGATGTGCTATTGCAAGCTTTTTAGAAGTGTTTTGTAGATATCTTCTAACCTGTTCCATGATTCTTCTATTGCCTCTTGAATTTGATCCCCAATCTAGTCAAAGTCCCCATCAGTGAGGACTACTCACATTATATACATTGTTTTGTCTTCCTTATTTTTCTTTTTGGTTCCTGTGGCAACTTTGACACCTACCTTCCTCCTCTTTGTGATAGATGGGTTTTTCTCTGCCTTTTCAGATTCTTTGTTCTTCTCATCACCTTCAAGAGGATCCTTGTGGCCCTCATCATGTTTCTCCTCCTCTTATGATTCTTTCTCATACTTATCCTTATCCTTCAACTCACTTCCCCATGTTGTGATGTGTTACACAGTAATTTGTCACTGTCTCCATGTCAATCGTAATTTGTCACTGTCTCCATGTCAGTCACCCTACTGTGTCAGGAGTTCACAATAATCAAGTTCATGCCTTCTGAACTGGCCAAAAACCCACTTTTCCAAAGTTTTCCTCATCACTGCGTCTGTTTCCAAAATATCCGCGATGACTGGCGCTTCATAACAGACCGCGTGCGCTCCCAGCGTGGAAGCACACGACTTTTCCGCGCTGATCGAATTTCATGACCAGCGCAGCCTCTGTTTGTATTTACCCACGCTGACATGGCCCTTTCCATTATGTCTATACGATGTCAGCGCGCCAGACCAGTTATGCACCCACGCTGATCCAGTTTAGGCGAATTTGTTCCAACAGCCAGCCTTCTAGATAACTCCAAACTTGGTTGTTGGCTTTGTGAGTATCGCCTCCTTTCTATGGCATGTCTGTTCGACCCTTTGCAACTACTTCCCTTGAAGATAAGCTCATCCTTCCACCATTCAAGGAGACTCCTTCCCCTATATAAACCTCTACCATTACGATGAGCAGCTAGTTTGGAATAGCTTGGATTGTGTGGAGCTTATAGTGCTCAGATTGCTGCTACTATAGGTAGTTGGTGTGATAAGTGTGGAAGTGCTTGATAGCTTAGGGAAGGTTGTGTTGTGTTGCTTGTGTGAGAGAGAGAGTTTCTTGTCTTGGGAGAATCATTTCCAAAGGTGAATGCTTGAGACACTTGCTGACTGGCCCCTCCTGAGAAGGATACCGACGTCAGAAAATTTGGTTGTACTCTTCTCTGCTTGATTAATAATAGATGACTACTATTATTGTTCCATTCTCATTTGTCTATGCAATGGTTAAATGTGAATTACATCCTTTCTGACTGATGTATAGTTGCTTTTATTAGATTTCACGCTTGTGTTTGTTTCCTCTTCATGTGTGCAGGAGTCTATTCGCAAAGATCGGGGAGGATTGTGATCGGCCAGGGCGAAGGAGCGAAGGTGGCATCTCCTCATCAAACAATAGCGCTGGAATCCAAGTAGGTGTTCTTTGCCTACCTTTTAATTGCAATTAGGAACTTGCGTAGTAGCATTGATTGATTGTTGCTAGACCCACTCTGGGCTAGTAGGGATCGCCTCTATTCGTAGAGGGGATTTGCCTCTCCAACAATTTGGCGGCTCCGCTGGGGAATTCAGCCTTTTGTCTCTTGAGTCCATTCTTGTGTTTGAATTTGATTGTTCTCTCTTTTCAAGATTTGGGGATTGATTCTCTGCTTGTAGACTTCCTGGGTCCATCTGGGAAGTGTCTTAATTGTTAAAGGGTTTCTACCTTTGGTTTGGGGAGCTTTTGCTTTGGCTCTACTCGTTTTTTACCCTCAGCGTGGTTTAATTCAAAACAGACGCGCTGACGTTGCATACCTGCTTCTTTGTTTTCCCTGTCATCGCGCCTGTATGACTAACAGTCGCACTGACCTCGTTTTTGAGACAGCGCGCTTAATCCATGTGCTTCCGCGCTGACGGCGCAAAGTTGCTACAGGCCTTCTCTTGTCAGCACCGAGTTGCTGAAGGCCACCCGCGCTGATCCTGTAGAGTTCATTTTTGTCCAAATTAGCCTCCTGAACCTGTTGCTTTGACTTTGCCCTCTTCTCTCCACTTGGTCTATGACTTGTTTTTCATTTCCTGAACTTTGAGGTACTTGTTTATGAAGTCTTGTTCCACAAGGTTTCGGTTTTGCTCATTTTTCGGTTTTGCAAATACCTTCCTCTTTGCTTTCGCTGCTTGGTTTGTATTTCGGCCATCATTTTTATAGTTGCTAGATTGAGTTGAGTCTCTAATTGACTGGTTGTAACTCTCATCCTCCGGGTGTTTGCTTTTCTCCATTGATTTCACACTCTAACCCTAGGGCATCTAGTGGCCGTGTGTGTGTCAAGCCTTCCGTAGGGATCTTGTTCTCTTGTTTGACCAGCCAACTTCAGATTTGTTTTTTACACTTGTTCAGTGATTTTTGAAGTGTTTTTGGTTGTGTTTCCGAGCGTTTTGTGCTTCTTCCTTGTTTGAATTCCTGTTTGTTTTGCCGAGCTTAGATCACATAGCTCGTGCAGAACTTGGTTTTTCCTTTTGATTTGGAAATCTTGTTTGGATGTTTTGGGAGCTTTGTGTGCTTTCATTAAGTGATTTGCTTGGTGTTCCTGTTCCTCAAAATTCATTTGGATGCTTTGTGCCATTGAAAGAAAACCAAACTAGTAGCTTTGCTTTCGAGAATTGAAAAGGAAAAGAACATTTCATTGATTTGCATTTTCAAAAGAAAAGTTTCCTTTCCTTGCTTTTAGCTGCATTAGGTTGTTTGGTTGCTCGTGTTCGTTTTGTTTGATTAAAAAATTCTTTACCTTCTCATAGCTATAATTCATCGAACAAAATGGTATTCTTTGGCATGTAGTTTGCATCTAGGTAATTGTGAGAGAACACACGATAGGACCTGAAATCGAAACATAATTCAAGATCAACCATGAAATGAACCGAATTAACCTAAAAACGCATTGGAACTAAACGAAAATATCTAGAGGTCTAGGTTAGAGACGTGTTCCGGCGTCTTTAAACATAGTCACTGTTGTTTCACATTATGGTTGGGTGATTCCTCCTTCTGTGACTCGATAGTGGTCTAACACGGACTGTGCTCCCACGTACCGTCGCGTATATAGGGAGTTCCCACTAGGCTTTTATCCTTTATCCATAGGAAGCCGAGTCTGCCGCCTTGTGAACCGTAACGCACCGAACACAGCATTCGGGAAGATTGACTACAGTACGGAAAGTCCTTGGCTCTCATACGATTGCTAAGGTGTATAAGCAGTTTTATGGGTCGCCTGGTAAACCCTATACCTAGAGTCTCCAGAGCAGTCACTTTTGATCCTTTTCGGACTCCCTAAATGAAAAGGTGCCTGTGAGCGTCTTGTCACTTCGTGCTCATTAAACATTCGAAGGAGACTGGAATCATCTTTTCGTCTTTTTCTCGACTCTTGAAACATGAAAAGGTCAAGTTTGGTTCTTGTGTCTTAAAATTTATTCGGCCACGATAACATCACCTGGTTAGACCTTGTGTGCGTTAGTTTTGAGTAGGGTCTTTATCATTAGTTTTCTTTAGGTTTTCTAAGGGGTCTTGTCATCCTGGCTGACCCGTCAACTCCCGGTCCGGGTGATCAAGGTTTTCCATCTTCTGTTGCTCCAGAGGTACCAGTTGTAAGCGATACTCTTCCCATTGTTCCGAGTATCCAGCCTATCAACGTACGTGCCCCGAGCGACGAAGATTACATAGAAGATTGGAATCCTATCTGGGAGCCTGACAGCGATTCTACCCCTCGTACTCCTTTCGGTATGTCGTCTCCGATGTCTACTTCCCCCATAGATGAGACATCTCCCAGCACAGGTGAGACGCCCGTGGTGACAGACATTGAGACTCCGATCCCAGCTACCTCTCCACTCCCTCCACGATATCAGTCAGTGAGGGATAGGATAGCTGCTAGAACTACTTATACGACTATATGGGATCCTAGTCTTATTGCTACCACGGGGCCCTTTATTTCACGACCTCTTAATACACCTGTTACTTCAGGTCTTAATACGCCTGTTACCTCAGTTCCTACCAATCCAACCGTTTGTGTAGCGCACTCGACTCCGGTCGTCAGTGCTGTGACAGCATCCTCATCTACAAACCCTGGAGCTGGCCCCTCTTACAGTCAGTGCCGGCCAGGGGTTTCGTCTGGAGTCATCGATCCTGCATAAAGTACTCAGCCCTCTTCTGGTGGTGTTCTAGGAGCAGGGCCATATGATGCCCATGGGCAGCTCATCATGGACCCAGATTACCAAGGTCCACTCTTCTATTATGACGCTAACGGTCAGTACCTCGAGAACGTTTCATCCCTGCCTCGTCAACCTTTCGAGGAGAACTCGGCACCGTTGGACGTTACGTATGATCCCGTTACTCATACTTTTCGCGGGCGCCGGAATCCTCCTGGACAGCCCCAAGGACCACCCAATCAAGGCCAGCCGCCTTATGTGCAAACCCCTCAAGGGCAACCACTTTATGGCCAGCCTTACCTAGGACAATCTGGGGGCCCGCAGGGACAACCCTACCCGGGACAACCCTCGGCCGTTGGAGGTCCGTCATTTTCATATCAGAGTCAACCTTCTGGATATCCAGGGCAACCAGGTACCCAGCAAGGTTACCCAACTGGACAACCAGGGCAGCCTTGCATTCAACAAGGCCAACCCGGTTTCTAGCAGGGGTACCCACCTGGACAAACTGGGCAAGTTTATACTCCTCAAAATCAACCAGCAGTCCAGCAGGGATATCCTCTTGGGCAGGGGGGGCAACCCTACTTACAGCAGGGCCAACCTACTGCCCAGTCTGGTCATCTTTCTCGGCAGGGTGGGCAACCCTACGTTCAGTAGTGTCAACCCACTGCTCAATCCATGCATCCTTCTGGGCAAGGGGGTAGCCTGCTATACAGCAAGGCCAACCCACTGCTCAGCCTATGCACCAAGGGGGGCAGCCTGCTATAGAGCAAAGCCAGCCCTCTGCTCAGTCTGTGCACCCTGGGGGGCAGACGGGCCAACCTTCTATGCAGCAAGGTCAACTCGCTGTCCGCCCTAATCATCCATCTGGACAAGCTGGCCAACCGCAAGGTCAACCAGCTGTTCAGCCGGCTCAGTCATCCGTTCCACAAGGACAACCCTTGGTGGTACACGGACAACCTGGCACCCAGCAAGTTCATCCTGCTGGCCAGCCAGGTCCATCTCAAATCCAACCAAGTTAACCTTCGGGCCAGATGATCCAAGCCCAGCCGGTTCAAGGACATTACTCTGGGCCTCAAACTCAAATGGGTTATCAAATGCAAGGTGGGCCACAGCCTCAACCTTCTTACCAGATGCAGCCTCCCTATCAGGCTCAGTATGGGGCCCAGCAGTCATATGGCTACCAGCAACCCTAGGGGCAAACTCAGTTTGCTCCTTATCAAAATTATCAACAGCCACAGATCGCTCCTTACCAAAATTATCAGTATGTCGCACCTATAGGGCAAGTTGCTAATACATGGGGAGGTGGGGGACAGACACAGGGACAACTGTCCGCATATGGCCAGAATCCGTATGGACAGAACTCCTATGGGCAAAGTCCCTATGCACCAGGCCTTTTCGGGCCGGGTCCATCTAGACAGAGCCCATGGGGGCAACCGCCACCTGGCTGGAACCCTAATGTTGCCTCGAATCCGCAGCCACAAATGTCCTTTAACCCTCAGTTACCGTTCTTAGCAACATTGGAACTGCCTGATGTGTCCAAGTTAATAAATGATCCTATTTTGCATAATCCATATTGGCCACCGGTTCCAACCAAAATACCAGGTGATTGTCCAAAGTTTGATGGCAAACTGGTGAAGAGCCTCAGGCCCATGTAATGACTTATCACCTTTGGTGTTCATCGAACTCATGGCTTGATGATTCTATCTAGCTCCGCCTCTTTCAGAGAACTCTCACTGGTTCAGCCGCTAAGTGGTACATCGAGCTGAATCGCGGCATGTTTCAAGATTTCAACTCGTTGGCTATGGCCTTCTTGACTCATTTTCAGTTACCTATTCGGTACGAGACTGGGACACATCTCCTCACGTCTCTTAAACAGGATACAGCTACGCACATCTCTGATCATATACATGAATGCAGAAGGCGTCGTCGCTTGATCAAATTTTGGATTCCTGATCAACTCCTGACCGATTGGTTCACGACTTCCTTTGTCCCTAAGATTGCAAAAGACATCACGATGGGAGCGTGTGTAACTAAAGAGCAAGCAATCGCGCGAGCTCAGTACCTCGACTTAGTGTACTCTCAGTCAGGTACTTTGTATGAGTACTTGCCAGATGCCCCGAGGCCTGGACAGCCCAAGGCTCCACCAAAGCCTTCTGTTGATGGAGTCATTGGTTCTGTGAATTCGTCATCAAAGAAACTGGTCGCGAACCCTGGGAAGCAAAAACAGAATGCCTCTAACGAAAATACTTCTCAGGGCCAATCAATTTCTGGGAGTACCTCTGAGGTAAACGCCGTTCAGTCCACCGCGGGGGACAAATCCTTGAAAGGGAAAAAGAAAGGGAAAGCTAAAGATAAATATGGACAGCCCAAGCAGGATCCTCCTAAGCCTCCCTCCGAGGAAGGAGCTAAACGAAAACCTAAGTATCCTTGTCTCATCTGCGATGAGGATCACTATACCAAGGATTGCCCAAGGCGGTCCGAGGTTAGTCGACTTTTGAAAGGTGCTCCGGGGCCTCCTGCTGTGCTAAAAGAGCCTTTCCCTTCCCAGCAGACCCAAATGGTGGCAGATCCGTCTCAATCCTCTTCCTCGTTCAGTTCTCAAGTGTTCATGGCTGGAACGATTCCCATCCATGTTTCAACTCGAGCGAAAGATTATCCATCTCAAGCCGGGAAAGATCCGGAGGTCCCCTCCAGCGCTCCTCTGTCCAGTTCTGGTCCCCTTCACATCGAACGGCCCAGCACTAAGACGATCCCCCGACCCCCTCCCAAAGGTGTACTCAGGAAGTCATCTTATAACCCCAATGCTCGTGCTTCCCAGCACTATAACATTGTCGAGGACTTAGCTCAGGCTCCGTCTGCTATGTCCACGTTAGAAGTCCTCCAGAGCTGCCCCTCCCAGAGGAAGTCCTTGCTATCAGCCATTGGTGGCATCGACCCGGCAGATTCGGATTTAATTTCTTTTGATCTCGAGGGTTTCACACAGAGACTGCCTCACCAAGTGGCTTTCCTTATACAGGTCCTCATCAATGGCAAAACGATTCACCGTACAGTCATTGATGAGGTTGCCTCGACCTGCATCATGTCTGTTGCTTGCTGGAAGGCTATTGGTTCTCCTGCTCTGAGCCAGTCTCCTACGACCCTGGAAGCTTTCGATGGAAGAGAATCTCGTCCATATGGTATCCTCCCACGATTGCCTATCTCTTTAGAAGGGAAAACTGTAGAGGTAGAGGTTGAAGTTGTTGACGCTAATCTCACTTACAACCTCCTCCTTGGACGAAGCTGGACATACGCCATGCAAGTCGTGGCTTCCTCCTTGTTCCGTGTCGTTCGCTTCCCTCATCAAGGAAGAATCGTCACGGTGGACCAGCTGTCCTTTTTTGCTTCTTCTTCTGAAGGAAATGTGCCGTTCGTGGAGCATACCTCCAAGTCATTAGTGAGTGTGGGTGCCGGACTGTTCAAAGACCCCTCCTTAATGGGAGTCTTTCCCCTCCCACCTCCAAATCTCGCCCCTGTTAACATGATTTCAGTACGTTCTGATCCATGGGTTCTTCCTCCCTTGAATCAGGAAGACTCTTGGGGTGATATGATGCCGTTGAGTCATGCCGAGCTCAACTACATCGAGATTGTTGCTGCATCAGTTCCCCCTCTTGAACTTGCTTTTTTAAGGAGTGTTCCTGATTCATATGATCATTTCCCTTGGCTGGGTGATGAGGCCACTTCGGATCCCCTGAAGGAAACATTTCCCTTCGATGAGGCTATCATAGAGACTATGTCTCTCAAAGAGCTCCCTTGGTTAGATCACCACCATCGCTCTTCGTTTCTCCCTCCACATTCGGAAATGGTCACATGTCTCGAGCGGTTTGCTTCATGTGTCCCATCTCCGCCCCTCCAAACACCTGTCCAGCTATACCAAGTGTCTTCGAAGGGCAATATGGGTAACATCACGCAAACCCAGCCTATCGACATCTCTGTCAAACCAGGGATTGTCGAGAATATTTTCATTGGAGTCACATGCACTCCTGAGGAAGTTCAACTCTATACTGCTTTATTTCGTGAATTTCGTGATGTCTTCGCATGGTCTTATGAGGAAATGCCCGGCATCGACCCTAGTATTGTGGTGCACGAAATACCTACTTATCCAGGTGCTAAGCCTGTTCGTCAGCGCTTACGTCCAGTGCACCCTCGAAAGGCTGCAGCCATCAAGGCCGAAGTCGAAAAGCTTCTTCGAGCTGGTTTCATCTATGCCATCCCCCTCACGGAGTGGGTGTCCAATATAGTCCCTGTGAATAAAAAGCAGGGTACTATCCGGGTTTGTGTTGACTACCGCGATATCAATCGTGCCTGTCCAAAAGATAACTTTCCTACGCCTTTCATTGATCAGCTTATTGATGACTGCGCAGGAAGTGAGATTTATTCGTTTATGGACGGCTTCTCTGGTTATAACCAGATCAACATAGCCCCTGCAGACCAGCATAAGACAGCTTTCATTTGTCCTTGGGGCACCTTCGTTTATAAGAAGCTTCCTTTCAGTCTCAAAAATGCCGGTGCCACCTTCCAGCGTGCGATGTCATATGCTTTTCATGATATTCGACACATCGTACAGCCTTACCTGGATGACCTCCCAGCTCATTTGGCTAAGCATCAAGACCATCCATCTCATCTACGCGAAATTTTTCTCCCTGTCGACACTACCGTATTCGACTCAATCCGCATAAGTGTGTCTTCTGCGTAGAATCTGGCCGACTACTCGGGTTCATCATCTCCCGGGAAGACATCCGTCTGGATCCCCTCAAAGTTGAGGCCATTTTGCATCTTCCTCCCCTTGCCTCTTTGCAGCAATTGTAGAGCTTGCAGGGTAAAGCTAATTTTCTCAGACGATTCATTCCGAATTATGCCGAGGTGGCTAAGGGTTTCACAAGGTTGTTAAAACGAGACACACCCTTTCGTTGGGATGCTATCGCCCAGGAATCTTTCGAGCACCTTAAAGACCTTCTTGTCTCAGCTCCGCTCTTAAGACCTCCGAACTACCACCGTGATTACACTCTCTATCTAGCTGCCGCTGACACCACCATCGGCATGGTTCTAGTGCAGGATGATGATGTCGGCACCGAGCACGTTATTTATTATCTTAGTCGCAACCTTCTGGATACGGAAACTCGCTACGCATATGTCGAGAAGTTGGCATTAGCAGCTGTCTGCGCCGTCCAATGATTCCGGCATTATATCCTGTTGCGCACAACGACCGTGATCTCTGACTGCAACCCCATGACCTACATTTGTTCGCGTCAACTACTGGGGGGCAAATACTCAAAGTGGATTGTAATCCTCCAAGAGTTCGACTTGGAATTCACTGCGGCCAAGTCTAAGAAATCACTAGTCTTTGCTGAACTGCTCTGTTCCTTACCATCTCACTCGGCACCATCTCGTTCGGAGGAACATATCCCGGATGAAACATTGTTTCTCATCAGCACCCTCGACCCGTGGTACGGGGACATTATCGTATATTTGCAAATGTCTTCCTTCCGTCCAAATGTATCGAAAGATGCTCGACGGCGAATTCGTCACCAAGCTCAACCCTATCGCATTTTGGGCGATACCCTGTACCGCCTCGGCGTTGATTCTGTTCTCCGCTGATGTTTGACTCTCGAGGAAGCTGAGTGGGTGTTAAATGACTGCCACTCCAGTGCTTGTGGTGGTCACATGTCCGGATATGCTACCGCCTAGAAAATTCTCCGTGCTGGTTACTTTTGGCCTTCTATCTTCAAAGATTGCATTCTTGCCGTTCGCGCATGCCATGAGTGCCAAGTATACCACCGGAAAATGCGTGCTCCTCCTGCACCACTGCACCCTGTTGTCACCGTAGGTCCATTTGCCAAATGGGGCATCGATTATACATCCTGTAACCCTCGTTCGGCCGGGGGGCATGGTTACATCATCGTTGCCGTGGATTATTTCACCAAGTGGGCCGAAGCGATGCCTACATTAAACGAAGACGGTTACACAGCGGCGCAGTTTTTATTTAATCATGTCATTACTCGTTTCGGAGTCCCTCAGGCTATCGTCACGGATCATGGAAAGCATTTCTGTAATCACATGATGACGGAACTAACGACCCAACTAGGCTTGCGTCAAGATAGTTCGACACCGTACTATCCACAATCTAACGGTCAAGTCGAGGCCGTGAACAAAGTTTTGATCACTATGCTTCAATGCACCGTCAATACGCACAAGTCTAATTGGCATCTGATGCTGGTCCCGGCCTTGTGGGCCTACTGGACTTCTGTGAAGGACGCCACCAGTTTCACCCCGTTTCAGTTGGTTTATGGACTGGAGGCCACCCTTCCCGTCGAGTGTGAGATTCCTTCGTTGAAATTAGCTGTCGAGTTGCTTCCCAACACCACTACGGTGGAGGAACGGCTTCTTTACCTAGAACGGTTAGACGAGACTCATCGTTTAGCTTCTCTGGCTATCGAAGCGCAAAAGAAGAGAGTCAAGGCTCACTTTGACCAGAACATTCATCCTCGTTCCTTCGTTGAGGGAGATCTAGTACTGCTCTATGATCAAGCTAAAGATAAGCTGGGGGCAGGAAAACTCGAATCCATGTGGCTAGGTCCCTATATCATGAAAAGAGTTTTACAAAAGGGCGCATATGAGTTGATTGATTACGAAGGAAATCCTCTTGACAAGCCCCACAACGGGCTGTATTTGAAGAAATATTATGCATGACTTCGTGCACTCAGTTTGTATATACGCGTGTTTAGTGTGTTTTGTGTGCATGATTTCATGTTTTTCTTTGGTGTGAAGGTGTGTTTGCCTCTTATTGTGTTTTCTCCTTCTTGTGAAAATGTCTAGTGCACCTTATGTTGGTTTCGCTGATGGCACCTGCCGTAGTACTTGCAATTTGTCCTCTGCAGCGTGGGCAATCTATGATCCTCACGGAGAGTTGCTGGATCTTCAAGGAGTCTGCCTCGGTCGTACCACTAATAATGTTGCCGAATACAGTGCCATAATTGAGCTACTAGCCGAAGCAGTTGATCTCGGCATTTGAGCAATGATGGTAAACCTGGACTCCCAGCTGGTCGTTCATCAACTCAACAGGCGATATTCCGTCAGAGACCAACGTATCCTAAGGTTGTATCTACGTGTCAGATTGTTAGAAAGGAATTTTGACTATATCACATATCAACATATTCCGAGACGATTAAACACGTTGACTGATGCATTGGCAAATCATGTGTTAGACAGACATTTGCGAAATAGATAAACATCATACAAGAAAACATAGAAAGCATAATAGAGTAAAGCATATGTAAATAGGATATTTCCCAAGCATAGTTTGCATGCGTGCTGTGTGTGCTTTTAAGCTTGCATTTAAAACATTGAAATACATGGGTCGTGTGTTATGCAATTCATACATAAGATTACATTTGTACTGAACATTTGCGCAACATAAACAAAACATCATCACATGTAACAAGATCCATCCAAAAATCGGTATGTATATATATATATATATATATATATATATATATATATATCGTGTGGCGCGCTAAGGCGCTCAAAAATAAGGGTATATGTCAAAAATGAAATCACTGTCCTCAGTACATCCGAGACATATGTCTCTCAAAGCATCAGTGGAAATAAACCTAGGCGACTACTGTGCTGGGTTATGCTCTCTGTAGCATACAGCTGCTCGTGCCACCCGCCTCAAAAGGCGGTGCATCCTGGGTGCCACCCCCATGTGTGGATCTGATGCTCTATAGGGACCTCCTCGACCCCCTGGTAATCTGGCACCCCTCCAGTAAACCCTCAAGGTTTTGAGCCACTGTCTCCGACGTATCCACTGCTGGAGGAATTAGGGTGAGGGCTCCAGCTCCCTGCCCCTCTCTCCAAGCCTCTGGGGCTACGCCGATGGGTCTAACAGGTCCCACATCTGCGCACCGTGACGTCTATCAAGACATGTACATGAAAAATCAAAAACATTAAAAAATTAAAAAGAGATCAAGTGTCATACCTCCATCATCCCAATGCTCTCCCACGGGCAGTGGCATGTCAGGATCGTTGCGAAAGTCCATACCGGCATATGGCCAGTCCTCTACGAAAATGACTTGCTAGTCCAACCACTCTCGAAAGTACACTCCCCAAGCCACTGGGCAGCCACCACCCCCGCGCGGCATGATACGGGCCCATCGAGTGGCCCTCATCTCCCGGGGACCCCTAGGTGGATCCACGGCCATGGTCTGTAGCCGTATGGCTGGCACCCGCTCCAGAATGAGTGGGAGTAAGAGCGACCCGTAGCCAAACTGTTTCGTCTCCCCGCGACGACAGTTGCTAAGTTTCCTCTTCATGCTGTTTGTCACCGTCGTTGCCCAGTTGAACACAGTAGGCTATAAGCACTCGAGAGCTAGCAATAGATGGGTCTTTGAGGCCTCATGGTTGGCCAAGCTCCCTGCTTCCCGGGTTACCATAAAGAGTATGGTACGAAGGACCATATCAGTCACCGTGGGAATTGACACCTTTCCACTTCGCAATTTTATCGCCTCTGGACACACTCGAGCCATGAGCTGGTCAAGTGTCTCACCGCTGGGCCGTTGCCCCTCTATGATAGGCATCACGCCCCGGTGCGACAATCTAGTCAAAAAATAAATGTCCATATGGTCAAACTCAATGTCACGGCCTCGGATGGTAAATTTGCCATCTACTGGGTTCCATGCCCTGATCAGGAACTCAAGCAGGTCAGGCTGAGCTCTCAGACGTGGAGTGAGAAAGAATTTCATGAATCCGCACGCCCGCATGGCATTTCGGCAATTCGCATCTGCAAAAGCAGCTATATCCTCGACATCATGGGCCCTCTCTTGCCACTGAAAAGCCATTGCGTCCTGCATGAGCATCAAAAAATATAAGAGTGCTAACTAATGAGTTTTTTACGTTCAAAACTTAAAAAACGAAATTTTACAGCGTCAGCGCGACTGTTTTTAAAACAGTCGCGCTGACCATGGCAGCCCTTTGTTTTTTCCCCAGGTCAGCGCGGAAGAACACTGGTTTTCCGCGCTGACCGGGAAGGTGGTACGTGTATTTTTAATTCAATCAGCGCGGACCCGCGCGGGAAATCCGCGCTGACCGAGAGCGCACCAACGCTCAAAGAATTCGCCCAAACGACCAATTCCCATCGTTGAAATGCTCAAAAAGGACTCAAAATGGAGCGCATGGCAAGGGGAACCTACCTGGAGCAAGCCGTTCGATGAATGGTGTCCGCACCAGGAAGAATTCGCTCCGTCAACTTCGCAGCTTCACAACGTTCTCCAAGGCTCAATATGGTAACAATGGTAAAAATGACTATTTATCCTTCTATTTATAGTAAAAATGGCTTAATTAACTATAGATTTTACAAATGCGGGTTCTTGTCATGCTTTTACCATGGATTTAGTGCTTCTGTCAATGTCTTATGCCTTTATGCATGTTTTCCTATGTTTTTAAACATGTCGAACGAATTTATGCGGGTATTTTTACTGTGCAGGTCCTCAGAAACGGTGAAGTCATAATGGTCCTAAATGCACTTGGTCCCAAAAAATTGTTGTCTTTGAGCTCTTTTCCGACATGAAACAGGAAAAGATGGCCGAGCTTCCTTTCAGCTCGTTAAAGGGAACGAGAGGCGGTCGTTTTAAGCTCTTTTTCCGACCGTGTAACTTAAAAAGATTGTCGGGTGTTTGTCGTTTCGCACTCGTTATTGGCTCTAAAACGACGTGTTTTCGACCGTTTTTTTACTTTTTCGGGTCGAAGGCACTATTTACGAAAATTACTCCTCGATCGTAATGGTCGGGCGGTTCTTTCGAGCATTGTTTTATACTTTTTCGGGCTCGAGAGAGACAACTTTACGAAAAAGGACCCCCCAGGAGTTTCCTTTTCCGCTGTCTTTTCAGACTCTCTAAACAAGAAAAGACGCCGAGTTTTTCCTTTGTCAGGCTCGTTAAACACTTGATGACATCAGGCATCGTCGAAATGACACTCTTCAAGCATATGCTATCCCCGTCAAGCTTGTAATCCAAAAATAACCGGGGTACCTGCCAGAAATGGTGGGGAAAATGAAACTGCAATTGTCCCGTCGACAGTATGTCGCTCTTGAACATGGCACTAGTCTGCATTCGTGTCGGGTGGGAATTTCTCATTTTGTTTCACAACTAGCCTCCGTGGGTACGGGTTATCCTATTTGACCTCTCATTTGCTCATTACCGTCGTCATCATACCCTCTGCTCATTTGATGTCAAATACTGCCAAATCCACTGTCGTGCCGCCGATATGTTCAAGAGAAGTTGACCTCTGCAATAATACAACCTCATATGCTATCTCACACAAATCATTTTACCTCTGTCTCGTGTCGATGATGTGGGAAACATTATGGCCCACCTTCGATCAAGGTCACCTCTTGTCGACTTCAGCTCATTATCCGGGAAGGTGACTTAGAGACTCCCTTCAGGTGCCTTAGAGCCTGCATGCCTCAATGGCAGGTTCTTCGTGTTCGACGCGAGGTTTTCATCATTGGCCTCCGATCGAATGATTCTGCGGGTGTTCGACACCAGCTCATTGATTCGCACGCCACAGATTGTACCTATAGTACCTTGAGGACCATTGTCATTATTGGTGGTACCTCTCGCGTCTGTTAACAGTTCTCATCATTGACTGGTAATCAGACGATGTTCATGCATGTTCGACTTCAGCTCATGTATTCACATGCTTGGACTTGTACTTTGTTCGGGTCGGGACGGAGCGCAAGACCCTGGATCTCTGTCTGTTATGGTCCAGGTTGTGATTTTGTGGATGATCATTACATGACTCATTGATGGATGGCTGCGCCCATACCTGAGTCTTCATGGATGGCTGCGACCATACCTTATCATTATTCTGGTCTCTTTAGATGGGTGGCTGCGTCCATTCCACAGACCTTTTCGCATGTCTTTCGGATGGCTGCGCCCATGCCTAGACTGCATGTACATGATTATCAGAGACATTCGGTCCTTCTTGGTGGTGTTCCAGTTCGGCGAGTTTTGTAAAGCATTTCACCCCTCCCACTCTCTCGGTCTTCATGCTTTAGGGGGCATCTGTTACATAGTAATTTGTCACTGTCTCCATGTCAGTCGTAATTTGTCACTGTCTCCATGTCAGTCACCCTACTGTGTCAGGAGTTCACAATAATCAAGTTCATGCCTTCTAAACTGGCCAAAAACCCACTTTTCCAAAGTTTTCCTCATTAGCGCGTCTGTTTCCAAAATATCCGCGATGACTAGCGCTTCATAACAGACCGCATGCGCTGCCAGCGCGGAAGCACACGACTTTTCCACACTGATCGAATTTCATGACGAGCGCAGCCTCTGTTTGTATTTACCCGCGCTGACATGGCCCTTTCCATTATGTCTTTGCGACGTTAGCACGCCAGACCAGTTATGCACCCGCGCTGATCCAGTTTAGGCGAATTTGTTCCAACAGCCAGCCTTCTAGATAACTCCAGACTTGGTTGTTGGCTTTGTGAGTATCGCCTCCTTTCTATGGCATGTCTGTTCGACCC
The DNA here is from genome assembly GCA_031772625.1 of Pinus tabuliformis. Lineage (NCBI taxonomy): Eukaryota > Viridiplantae > Streptophyta > Pinopsida > Pinales > Pinaceae > Pinus > Pinus tabuliformis. The sequence continues at coordinate 970,938,201 of CM062812.1, forward strand.
TTTGCAACTACTTCCCTTGAAGATAAGCTCATCCTTGCACCATTCAAGGAGACTCCTTCTCCTATATAAACCTCTACCATTACCATGCGCAGCTAGTTTGGAATAGCTTCGATTGTGTGGAGCTTATAGTGCTCAGATTGCTGCTACTATAGGTAGTTGGTGTGATAAGTGTGGAAGTGCTTGATAGCTTAGGGAAGGTTGTGTTGTGTTGCTTGTGAGAGAGAGAGAGTTTCTTGTCTTGGGAGAATCATTTACAAAGGTGAATGCTTGAGACACTTGCTGACTGGCCCCTCCTGAGAAGGATACCGACGTCAGAACATTTGGTTGTACTCTTCTCTGCTTGATTAATAATAGATGACTACTATTATTGTTTTGTTCTCATTTGTCTATGCAATGGTTAAATGTGAATTACATCCTTTCTGACTGATGTATAGTTGCTTTTATTAGATTTCACGCTTGTGTTTGTTTCCTCTTCGTGTGTGCATGTGTCTATTCACGGAGATCGCGGAGGATTGTGACCGGCCAGGGCGAAGGAGCGAAGGTGGCATCTCTTCATCAAACAACAACATTGGAATCCAAGTAGGTGTTCTTTGCCTACCTTTTAATTGCAATTAGGAACTTGCGTAGTAGCATTGACTGATTGTTGCTAGACCCACTCTGGGCTAGTAGGGATCGCCTCTATCCGTAGAGGAGATTTTCCTTTCCAACATGATGTATCCTCCTCTGTTGGATTGTCCTTTGTCTCTGTCTCCGGCACAATCATCCATTCAGTGGGCCACTATTGTATGTGTGCTAGGAGGTCAACATTCGTTACTAAATATGGAAGGGGATGCCATTTCTTCTTTGTGTCCATGCGAGCCTATATATAAACTTTGTGGAAATCGACCTTAAACTTCATGACAAAGTTGTACTGCTTGTATAAGCTCGATGAAAGGAAAAGGTTCTATTTAACCAACATATGTAATTCTATATGATACAACACAAAAAACATCTTATTCTCTTGTTCTTGCGATGGTTTAGTGATGTACCACAGTGAGGCATGAGATGGTACTTCGGAAAAATATGATGCTACTGAAAGCAACTACGAATCCTCTGACTCTCTCTATGCCAACATTACAATTTTTTAAATCAACCATGCATAATGAAATGTAGGACCTTTCTCATGAACCTCATGGTAGTTGTCAAGAAACTCATAGCATAGATATGTGGCCCAATTGCACTGAACCCCATTGGTGCACTACGCAACTAATGAGACCACCGATGTAGGGACTTCATTAGCAGACACTTCCTCATGATAAAGCCCAAAAATTACAGTCACGACAGAGTAAAGTGAAAATTCAGCATAAAATTGTCTTATGCGCACCCAAGCTCTATGCGCAACACTTTTTGCATGACCACTTTGGAGGTCTTCCGCTGTCCAAATTGAGCTCATGACAGCTCATTAGAAAGCCTATCCTGTATAATTTCTAAATATGCCTCTATTTTCCCATTTGGAGTTGACTTTACCCCTCAAAAATCGATTCTCCCATGACTACTTCTATGCAGAGCGCCATGGTCAAAAAGAGGGCAAAAAGGTCATTTTTTAGGTGTTTTTTGACCTTTTGGCTGACCATGTTTTCTCCAGAATCTAAGAAAATGAATAGGGTGCATGTAATCACCACTTTGAATCCGAAAATTATGACCTTTCCTTGATTGGATGGTGCTAGGAAAAGTGCAATGCCAGTGGCGCTGCATATAGAGCCAATTTTCCTGAGTCAAAAATTATTTAGTTCTTTAAAAATGAAACAATTCTCAAACATTACTCAAGAATTTGTGGGGAACGCGACCATAAAGTGTCTAGCTTAGCCAAGGAAGCTTGAGAAAGAAACCTAAGCCTATCACCCTCCTTTTTTCCTTTGAGGGATTGTTTAAGCCTTGTCTTCATTTACTTTACTCTTATGTTACAAATCTTGTTCCAGGTCCTGTAATGGCAAGACATGTACCTAATGATTTGAATGTCCCCATTGGACCTTTGTATAAGATTTTCTAAATGCAAATTAATGATGCCAAGCCATGTTTCTCTATCCTCCTCAATCTCCTCTTCAAGCATTTGTTTTGTCGTCAAGGTGATTGGAGTTTCTTCCTCTTGCATTATTGGTTCACCTTTGTCACCTTGCCTCTTTGCTTTGAGAAGTTCCAACTCCATGAGGACTTGTTTGTCACTTATCTTCTTGTTCTCATTCTCAAGGTATGAAATGACATACTTAGTTGTTTCCAAGTCGTCCATCAGCGCTTGGATCTGTGCATCTTTTTCCCTTATTGTTATATTTTCATTTGTTGCCTCATCTTCAGCCCCCAAGTCGACTATCTCAATGGCATGATGAATGTCTAGTTGTTATGGTCTGTCATGTTCCATCAAACCAAATTCCCTTTCCTTTTCATCATTGAGGCTTTCTTCCAACATCTTTTATTTCCCTGTATACACCTGCTACACCTGTTGTACCTGTTGTGTTGATGAAGAAGGCAAAGCCCCTTCCACAATTTGTGGAGCAAGCATTTTCCTATGAGCTGATGAAGAAGGCAAGGCCCCTTCCACATCAGGTGGAGTAAACACTTCCCTATCTACTGCAAACAAATTTCTAGCTCCTCTCTGATATGTTTTGTAGGTTTTTGGCTTTTCAACAATTTTAGTCTCTTTAACCTTCTTACTTTTCTTTACTTTTGTATTACTGGAAGGCCTTTCTGCTTTTTGAGGCACCGCTGGAGATATCTGAGGACCATTGAATATTTCATTGGCAATAAATGTATCCCAGGAGATGTTGAGGAGGTTGACATGATGTAGCACAATCATCCTAATCATGGAATAGTGATAAATACTATTCGTCTACTAGGGGTATGGCCTTTTTGGTACAATGTAGGCCATCTTCTCGATGTTCCTGAATAAGAAGTAAGGGATGTTCATCATTTTCACTCTTATGAAGTGTATAAGAAGCCTAATATGATAGGTGTACAATATGGAAAAATGCCCTTACATGTAAAATATTTCATAATTATCCTCATCATAGGGGCATACTTGTCATGAAGGAACCTAAAAAGAAATGTCCTCTTCTTTTCATTCTTGTACCTAGATTTGATGTATGGCGCACTGTAGTGCTCATCCAAATCTTGTGCTTTATACCATTTTTTTCCCATATTTGGAATTCTTGTAGTATCAGCAATAATGGAGGAGAAAACTATAAATTTCACCTCAACAAGAGTTACCTTGTGATCATGGAGATTGGCTACAAAAAGCCTGGCCAGGTCAGGATGATGTTGAACTATTTATACCTGCTCACAAAACTCATAACACCATAGATTCCTGAAACACGAGACAGCCATATGAGAAGCATGTAACTCTCTGATGTTTGATGGTTCCTCTTTGATAAGTTTTCCTCCCTTAAGTGGTTTTCTTTGATGTTGAGGTTCATCTCCCATGCTTTCACTGCCACTATTTTCCTCCTCCTCATAATCTTTATACTCTTTAACAATGTTTTTGAATTTGGAGCTTTAGAAACCCTAGAGAAGGTAATGAGGAAGTGAGCTATGGTGAATAGGGATAGGGGAAGGGGAGAGGAGTTTGTGTGATGTAGGATGAGATATGTATGGTGTGAGAGTGAGGAGGGTATTTTTTAGTAGGGATTGTTTCGTAAGTAGAGATTTAGGGATTTTATTTGGGGGATTAGGGTATAGGGGATAGGTATATTTGACTGTGGGAAATATGGAATATAGATGATATTTAGGGATATAACAATTGGATGTGGGAATGACGGTTATGACAAAAAGATGTGGGAATGAAGGAAAATGGTAAGTAAGGAGGGTTTTTAGACAACCTAGGGTTTGAAAATTTAAATAGCAATTAAACTAAAAAATAATGAAATGAGTGTCGGGAGGATGGTCTGAGTGTACTTACTTTCTTAGAGGCTCTAAGTAGAAAAAGAGTGATTTAGAAGGTTGTTAGGGTAGTCTTGGTGTTTTCTGTCACTATGCAGAATGCCCTGTCGTATGCACAGTGCCATGTAAAAATACACTAGCATACAGGTTCTATGCGCAACGCTCTGATTGTATGTGCAGTGCTCCAGTTGTATGCGCATTGCTCCTTGCTCTATGCGCATCACCTCCACAATTTTTCCTTGTGCACAGCGCTCATTGCTCAATGCGCAATGCCCACAGTTTGCTTAGCCACCAATTCGTTTCAACTCCCTGACCTATCTTTGTCAAATGAGTATGATGAAGTTTGAGAAATGATTTTGAAATCTTATATAAAGTGTGATTTTGATATTTCCTTAGGAAAAAACCCACTTTATATTTTTTTTTTGAACATTTACATTGTCTTTAAATCTTGTTTTAATGCTTTTCTTTCTTTGTCTCTTTTTAGGTGGATGATGCTTTGATTGAGCTAATTTCTTCAATGTCTCATTTCTTACAGCAAGGAGAAATACCTCGGCAACTTATGGGAACACTTATTACATGAAATGACTTGAATTACATCAAAAGATATGAATGAACTAAAATACCCTGTTTTCATGTCAAAAACATGTTTTTCAGATGAAAATTACATCAGCGAAATAAGATCTGTGTACAATAACCATGGCTTACTACCAGTCACTCTTTGTTTATTGTTCTTCCTCACAACTTTTTTGCGGTTTATTTACACTGAAACTATGCTTTTGACCTTCGAAATGAACACTAATACCTAATGGAAACATGATTGCCTTGACTCTAAAAATAAAATAACTAAAACCATAACTAAATACAACATGGATATGGGTCAGCAAATGTACCTCCTGAGGGAAAATTTGATTTTCTAAGAGCAATACAACCATCAATGGACCATTTTGGCATGACCTAGTGGAATGATCAAAAACTCAGTATGAGACACCTAAAATCAAAATGAAAAGAGAAGATTTGATCCCCAATGGAAATATGCATATACTGACAATAAAATACCCTCACTTCCCTTTTGTCAATCCAAACTTCTTCTTCATGTTCTTGTTTATCACCTTGTCCTCATCTTTCATAAAAATTCTTCTACAAGGTTCCACCCTTGATATATAAATATTGTGATTCTCCATATGTTAATTTGGTCTATAGGATTCCTCTTCCCCATCAAGGGGAATCCATCAAGCACAGGCACGAGTAGTTTTCTCACACAGGTTGTGCTCCCTGCAATTCTGCTGAAGTGCGACACATTGAACATGTTCATTAACCCTAACTATGCCAATCTAGCTACCTATTATTGTGGTTCTCGTCACACCACTCTCAAGGTAGTGCACCTATTTCAAGTATCTATCTCATGTGAACTAAGGATATTTCTTCTTGTCATTAAAATCGTTGTCCACAAACTTCATCTGCAGAATTTTCCCAAGGATTTCTCCAACAAATTAAACTGACTTCGTCAATAAAGGTGTGAAGGTGACATACTTTACATCCTTTGATTATTTCATGGGTTTTTCATCCAGTTTCCTTTGTGGAATATATATTGATAGAGGCAATGGAAACACTACACCATTTATTTCCATTTGCACTTGTTTTGCCTCTTCCTAATTATCTTGCACTTGCTCAAGCTATTGAATAGGTCGCTTGTCATGTTTATTCTTCATTCTCTAATCCTTGGGAATTTAATTTCTTGGGGATCTCCATTGTGTATGTGACAATGTCACTTGATGTTGATTTAGATGTTACTTTACATTCTACTTCCATGAATCTGTCTAACCCCCCCGCCATTAAATATACGAATGAATTCTTTAATTGATAGGATATTCATGTGACAATCTTTGCACCTTCTTTGCAATGGAGATATTTGAATTCTCAATTTATCAATGTGCCAAATCTAGGCGGGATGCGACTTTTTATAAGAAATATGGGTTTATGACATGCATCATTAGTTCATATTGTGTTCAGATTGTGCTGAATAATTGCATATCTATCCCTAGATGTTTTCATCTGTCCTCATAAATGTAACTTCTTGTGTGTTTTAATGTTAAATTTTCCTTTTAATGGTCATATTTTTGTGGTAAACTTTGTCACATCCTATAGTTATCTAACAATCCCTCTTATGTCACAGCTCCTAGTGAAGTAACCTCCTATGGCAAAGCTCTCTGCAACGTAGTTTATAGTCGAATGCCCAGTTTCAATTGTAGGTGGCACTAAGACATTTCTCCTTTATTCTTTAGAGAGAAACTGTAGGGTTAATGCTTTTCCTATACAAATTCATTCTGCTAACATTAACTCTTCCTTGAATGAATTATCCATTTAGCTTTTCTAATTGAACTACACCTCCATTAGTAATATGCTTGATAATATATGGGGCCAGCCAATGCATATGAATTTTCCTGGAAATTTTACAAACCTACTTTCATAGAGGAGAACAATGTCTCCTACCTGGAACTTATTTTCCTTAATATATTTGTCATGCTAGGATTTTTCTTTTGACTTTTATACCTGTTGATGAAATCCCACTATAAATTTGTCTTCGTCCAAACCATGTAACTACGCCATCCTTTCCTTCATTAGATTAGGTTCTGTCATATCTATAAAAGTTGCAATCCTTAAGCTAGTTGTGATGTATTCCATGGGCATTGTTCGCCCTAAGGTGCGGTGCTGCTATTTTACTGGAAATGTCCCCTATTTTGGCTCTGATGGTCTTGTTAGCCCTGAGCTGTTGATCCAAGCGGATCCTAGAAAACCCTCTAAGCCTTCAAAATTTTCTAAACATTCAAAACTATCGCCTAAGAAAAACCCTCCAAAAGGCAAAAAAACACTATCGAGAAATCAAAAAATAGAGAAAATAGTTAGAAATACATTAGCAGAGGCTTGAAAAATTAATGCATAGCAACCATTAGATCTGGCTAATCAATGTACAGATCTAATTGGCAAAATTGGAATTAGTAGAGGCAAACGGAGGATATCGACTCATATCATGTATGAGTTTCATGGTTATCGGCAGAGTAAACGAGGAACGTTGATCAAGTGCGCAGATCAATGACCCACATTACATCGTAGAATCACAATCAGCCAACACAACAGAGCGCTCACCAAATGGCTCAGGGTTATCATGATATGCGATTGCAATTAATCGCATCAGAGCTTCACAGAGGAGTGGGCATATATATATATATATATATATATATATATATATATATATATATATATATATATATATATATCCCGCTCCTCTGTGAAGCTCTGATGTGATGCAATTAGCCAGACCCGATGGGAATATAAACTCTATTGTAAAGGTTTGAGATCCACCAAATGGAATTTTTTATATATTTTCATATTTAGTTATTTAATGAAATACAAAGGGAAAACATTGATGCGATAAAAACTGGACCTAAAGAGGTCTGGGAATGAAAATGTATAATGTTTCAAGTCTGGAGGAAGCCATTTTTATGTTATTTTCAATGTTTTAAGCATGTTTCCAAAATACAAAGGGAAGCCTTGCAACAAGGCAGAAGCGTCTTGCGACAACGATTGAGGACGGACTTGATAGGAGAATAGACCAGATTTAGGGACTGTTGAAGTCCAGATGAACAATGTTTGTGGTGGATTTTCACAGTTTGAATGCATTTCTCTATGTTAACAGAAAGCAACAATTTTAGGGATTTCAAAGGCTTGATTCACTCATTCATGGTAGAATAGGTGGCCACCTCCCCTTAAGGCATTATGCAATTATTATTTAGCGCTAGAAGAGGGATTCGAGTGGATAGAGGCAAAGATACAGAGGCTAGAAGATAAATAGCAAGAAGGGGAAAAGCCACAGCACGATGTAGCCGAACCAACAAAAGTAATTATGGAGCATCTCTCGCATGAGCGAGCCACCTCACAGCACGATGAATTTACCAGAATTTGGTTGCTATTTTGTTAGAAAAAGAGCCCTCTCAGCTCATGTATGTCGAGTTATGGAATCAAGTTGTTAAAAAGAAAGAGGGGATAGAATAAGACATCTCAAACCCCAAAGGGTTCGAGAGCATTGTAAAAAGCCTGTAAATGACTGAAAGTTTGAAGTAATAAAGGTTAAACTTTCAGAGACGGTGGTGTTGTGGGGAAAAATGCCTATGCAGGACGATCCTATCCACCTAAGGTGTGACAGTGCCTTAGCAACAAACGAGTACAGCTATTCTGGTTTCTTCCTTTATGAAATGTGAAAGAAGGGAGATCAATAGACTTACCGGTGTCTTCCGTTTGTCCCTCGATCCGGTCTCTCTTCTCTTTGGGAGTTCACAGCTACTTGCCTTCCTGCTTATCCAGCTTCAACTTCCTGCAAGATCACAAGAGAACAACTACTTGCGACAAGAGAAGAACTCTACTCAAAGACAGATGTTCACATTCATAACTAGTTTAGGATTAGAAATAAACTAAACATGCTAATACATTCATACATCAAAAATACATCAGCATATAGGAGAAACCAAGATAGCTTTATTGATGAATAACAAGGTTCATGAAGAGATACAACCCAGAGGGCTCCAATCCAGCATCTCCTTCCCAGCAAATGGAATTGCTATCTTCACCCCTTTCAAAGCATTAAGCACCCAATGATTCCAGTCTCAAACCAACAACAATTCTTTGCAATAACCAAATTCCAGCCTCTGGATCTCATGGAGGAGAGATCCATATATAGATTTTTGGAGAGAGGATGAGTCAGCTTGAGATCTGACTAGTGTCCTCTCCCTCTGTCAGTTCTTGAGTCCACTTGGAGGTTCTTGCTTCCACTTGGAGATTTGGAACCTCTTACTCATCACCAGTCGAATTCCCTGAGGCAAGTGTCATTTTGGAAGCTTCCTGGGTTTTGACACCTTGAGAAATGAGCCTGCCACTTGTCCACTCTCGTTCAACGCAGGTAGCCTTTGTTCTAGTTGACATTCAACGCAGGCAGCCAGTGTTGGCTTTGACATTCAGCGGAAACAGCTAGTGTAGCCACTAAAATGATCCTGAATTGACTTTTTTTTTAGCAGTTTCAGGTGGAGAACTTCTGTGAATTGCTGTGGTTTGTTAGCCTTGTTCCTCTAGGGGTAGGAACAACATGTTTAGGGACTTTGGATCCCTTAGATTATGGACATTTCATGCTCAATGCTGTAAGGGACAAAAATGTCTATAACATTTGCCCCATAAAGTATGAGGCTGTTTATCGGGTGAAATGCTTTATCAGGGGGATCCGAAGTTCATCCAATGCTGGGAGGAGACCTGTAATAAGATACAATACAATACATTATTTTTCATACTGCTTTCATGATCTAGCTAAGGCGGGCATTCCCATTCTCAGCTTTATAAATTCATTTTTCTGTACATAGAACAAACAATCGTCTGATGGTAGACTGATAATTTTGATGAAATTATCATCCTTTGAGTAGGATGATTATCTGCTGCAATGATGTACATGTCAATGTCTTTATCTTTCTTGAATATATATCGCAGTCTGGATGGATGAAACTAGATCCGGGGTCTTCAAACTCATTCGATCTTCACTCTAAGTACAAGTCGATCCATGTGAGAAATGTTCTGAAGTCGAACATGGAAAGACATCGCTTGATTACCGGTCAATGATGTAAACCGTTAACAAGCGCGAGAGGAATCACCGATAATGATAATGACCCTCAAGGTACTGCAGTACAATTCACGTGGTGTGAATAAAGGACTTGGCATCGAACACCACACAAAATCTTTCGGTCGAAGGTCATTGATGTATACCTGTCGCCGGAAGTGAGAAACTTGCCATTGTGGCATGCAAGCTTCAAAGTACTGAAGGGGTTGTTCCTAGATCAACTTCTTGGATAATGAGCTGATGTCGACAAGAAGCGATCTGTCACAAGAGGGCCTTAATGAATCCCACATCAGTGACATGGAACGGAGCTAATGATTTTAATGGAGGTGAAAACGATCTGTGACATATGATTCAGGGTGGCGGTCATGAAAGGATGAAGGATAATGTATGGCAGTGGATGGGACACGGTTGACTTTTCTGAACGACTTCTCTTGAACATATGGCGACACTGATGCGATAGATTGGTAGCATTACCCCAAATATGGATGGTATGGCGAGACCATGGATGTGACCGGTGAATGAAACAACCCAACCCGATTGTGATATGGAGGAAAAGTGTCATGTTCAAGAGCAACTTGCTACCATCAAAGTTTTCTTTAGTTTCTCCCAATTTTTCCCCAGTCATTGCTGACCAGTACCTCTTTATTTTTGTCAAGCTTGAGGAGGATAACATATGCTTCTTCTATAACCTGCCCTTCGGGCAAGCCCATCGCTATGTTTTAACGAGCCTAGCGATAGTGAAACTCGTTCTCGTCTAAAGACAAGTTTGTCGTTATTTAATGATTTTAACGAGTCTAACGACAAGGATAACTCGGTCCTTTTCTTTTTTAGAGAGTCTAAAAAGGTACATAAAGTTAACTCCAAAAGTCCTTTTTCGACATCTAATCCCTTAAGTCTGAAAAAGTATAAAAAAATACAGAAGGGATGAGTTTTCGATAGTTTTAACGAGTCGAATAAAACAAATGCTCGATCTTTTTGTGCAATAATCCCTCAGGTCCAAAAAGATTAAAATCTAGAGGAGGGATAGCTCTTCCTGTCGCTTTAACGAGCTGGAAGGCCAAAACTCGGCAACCTTTTCATATTTTATGAGTCAGTTGAAAAGAGCTTAAAGAAGACTTGTCTTTTGAGGAACGAGTGATAAACAGGGTTAGCAGCTGATTCCAGGTACAGGTTGGAATTTTCCAATCACGGCAGTGTCACAAGGATGGCTAGGTGAAATCACTCTTCGCAGCTGTTCCTCAAAATGGGTAAACAGTCATATGGAGGTGAACGATCGGCCAAATGAAAAGTGGAGGTGACGGTGAAAACACGACCAAGGCTTTAATGGTTGATGATATTACATTCACAGTGGTTATTTACCGGGTAGTTCATTTTTTAACGAGCTTAAATGCGGATTAAAACACTTGCTCGATCTAAAACTGCTCAGATCTTGCGTTTATTTTTTAGCGAGCATGAACTGTGTGCTAAAACTGCTCGATTACCCAGTCATATGATAAGAATGTCTCATTAAGATTCTATTTTTTATGGAGCTTCATCTTACAAAGCTATGCCCCGCATCCTTTCGTTATGCAAGTTCGAAAATGACTAATCCTACGAGTTTAAAGGGTTAGAACTACAGGTTTAAAGGGAGGACCTAAAAATTTAAAAAATAAATAGCCGCCCCTTGCTTGCACTCCAAAAGGTTTGCATGCCCCCAGGCATAAAGTACGATTTCAAGGTTACCCCTCAATTTGCAGATAAAACATTTGTTTTACCGGGAGAGGCCTACCTCTTTCAGGCTACCCAAAGATTGTTCTGTTATTCTTTCAACAAAACACTTCTTCGGCGATGTCTACCGAGATAAACAAAGGTGAGTGACGAGACCCGCCCTCTCACATAACTTTGACAAGAGAATCTTATTCCAGAACAACCCCTCTTCCAACCACGGATGGGTTACGGACTAGTCATATTCTCCCGCGGAAACCTACCCTATACCCAAAGTTTTCCTGCCGAAGCAGACCAGGACGCATGCCCCCTGGGTTCCGGTCATATCCTCCCAGATTACTCGCGCTCATCATGAGGATGGACCGTGGGTTGAGACATTTCTTGAGTGAAGAGACCATTTAGGGATGGTATATGACTATTTGCGATGCGTGATCCGGGAAATGAAAGTTGGTCCACGAGCTTGACCACTCTTCCTTCATGCGGAAAACACATTACTATAAAGAGTGAGGAGACGATGGCTCCCATGCAATATATATAGTCTCGTCCAAGGAGTAGGTTATAATCCAAGGGTCCTTGAACGACCATCACGTTCATTTGAACGGTCTTCCCTTTCGATGTTATGGGCACATTGGGGAGGATCCCTAAAGTTCGATTGGTTCCTTTATCAAAACCTGATAGATTTCTCATTTCAGGTAAAAGCACTGGCGAACCAAGCGCTTTCCAAGCAATAGAGGAAATGATACTCACAGATTCCCCCTCATCAATGATAGTGCTAGCCATCACCATTTTGTATATTTGAACGATAATTCTGAACGATACGCTTGCTGGCAACCGGGGTCTGCCTAGTTGGTTCCAGTCAAAGGACACAACCAAGTTGCTTGGTGGTGGGACCGAATAAACGGCCGGATATCGCTCCGACGAACTTCCTTCCTGCGATAAAGGAATGGGGGCATTGCCCCCTTGTTCATCAGAGTCAGTGTTGATGAAGAGAATTTGGACGGTGTCATCTTTATTCTCCTCTGTGATGGTATCATTCAAAGATAGAGCCTCTGAAGGCAAAACCGGGTCAACTGCCGTCTCAACCTTTTAACTTTCGTCAGGCATGGATCCAGACGGTTAATCTTCAATAGTAGGTGCTTCGGCTGACCACCTAGGCGGGCCAGCCGGGTTCTCGACTAGTGAAGGACTTGGCAGGAGTTTTTGATATCCAGGAGGAAGTTGCGCTCGTAAAATCGGGCGATCTTCCAGAACTCTTTTAGCCTCCTCTAAGAAGGGACAACGGTGGATGGCGTGATCGCCTTCACACAGTTTGCAGGGAAATCTAGCTTTCCCTCTCTGTCCAGGGACTTCACTTTCAATAGTCGACGGTGAGCAGTCAACATGGCTATCAGAGGTTGATGCTACCGAATTGTGCAAACGGGGAGACCAGTCCCTTAGTATTCGAGGGATACAGGGACAATCTCTGTGGAAATGGTCTCCCTTGCATATGACGCATGGCGATTTAGGCCTGGTCAGTGCTGTGTGTGGATTTTTGTCAGACGACACTTGTTTGCCCCCAGTCGCCTTTGGCTCCTTCTTCTTCTTCTCTTTCTTCTTCTTTTCCTTCTTCTCCTTAGGAACTTGGTTTTTTGTTTTACCAGTTCCGTCAAGCGAAGAGGAAGGAGGAGAGGAAGAGTTAGATGAGGTAGAAGGCTGGTTGGAAACTCTAGTCTGGTCTAACTGTTGACTCGACTGTTCAGGAATGGTGGTGTTCTGAACGACATTGGTTGAAAAGAGCCAAACTGGCAGGCCAATTGTCAGTCCTGGAAGCGACAATGTGACCATGTGGGGCGCACCAACATCTCCCCAAGAGGAGAAGGGAGTAGGATTTCTACCAAGGGGAATTCCTTGGTTGGTGTGCTCCATTTTTTCAACCTAAAGATCAACGCAGGAATAGGGGTGATTGTTCCGTTTAAAATAAATTTTAACGACGCTTTAGACACAACTTGCTTTTTCAGTTTTAAAGAGTCGAGAAAAAGCTAAAGATGACTCTAGTCTCCTTCGATGTTTTAACGAGCCCGAAGTGACAAATGCTCGGATGGACTTTTTCTATTATAGAGTATGAAAAAGGCCAAAAGGAACTGCTCTGGAGTTCTAGGCAGAGGGTGTGCCAAACCTTTCGCAAAACCGCTGAATACTTTTTAGGGTACGGGCGATCGATCTTGCTGAATGCTGTGTTCAGTGCATTGCGATCAGTAGGGCGGCCGACACAGCTTCCTAAGGATAAAGGTTTTATGCCTATAGGGGTCTCCCAATATATACGCGACGGTACGTGGGAGCACAATCCGTACTGGCGCTATCGTCCCTCAGGAGGAATCAACCACCATCCACGAGATCAACAGTCACCAGGCTTAACGACGCCGGAACACGTCTCTAGGCTAGACCTCTATGTTGTGTGTTACGTTACAAAGCGTTGTTAAGTTCATTCAATTTATTTTAGGTTGATCTTTTTAGAAGTTTGTCTTTCAAGGTTCACCATGAGATGTATGATACAAATTCCTAAATGCAATCTAAAGATGATAAGCAAGCTTTATATCTTTTCAACTTTGAAAATCCTAGCTACTAAGGGAAAAGAAAGACACCATCTTTTCTCAAAGAGAAATCAGCACACTCTAATGCACTTTTCCTAAATCCAACATGCAAACTATCAAATGCAAATGCACAATGCAGGTGTTTGTTTTCCACTTTCTTAGTATTGATGCCTACAAAGAAAGCTTTTTGTACAACTTTGAATTTGCCTTTAAATGATCAATACAAACAAGTTTACTTTTTCGAAATTAGAGAAGATAGAAGAGATTACAACACTTAATGATTTTCGAAATAAAGACTTGTTTCGACACTTAAAAGAGACAAATTCAAACCAATAAGCAAAATTAAATGTATAATCAATCTGCAAACAGCCAATGAACTCTCTTCTAAGATCACAATCAACAGATCTGAATCAAGGGCTACAGGATGACTATTTCACTCATGCAAAGGAAAACTGTAAATGACGCCACAAACACATAAAAACACTAACAGTATTTTTGTACAAAAGAAGGCGGAATGTAAGCAGAGAAAAGGGGTTATTAGATTGGTACCTATGCTGGTTACAGGCTGCAAAAAACAGAGATCAAAACAAGGCAAAACAGAGCAGAGAACCCCAGCTGCACAAGGACAAACTGGTTCAGCGCAACCTCAACACAAGGGTTTTGACATTCAGCGCAGGTAGCCTTCACGGGACCTGCGTTGAAATGCAGAATCCCTTCACTGGGTCTGTGCTGAAGGAGAAACTCTCGTTTCCCTCAGGTTCTGGGTCAGAGATTGCTCTTTAATTCACTGTTTTAGGCCAAATAAAAGCAACAAGCAAGGTGTAATCAAAGGGATTCTTTGAGAGGCTACTAAGATCTATCACAAGGATCATCAAATCATTTGTGAATCCATTGTTCAGATCATAGATAAGTCCAGCAATTGGATCAAAGCAACAACTTTCTACTTTGCATCCGGGAAAAATGTAGTTCGATTGTTGTTGTCAAGTCTATGATGCAAACAATTATAGAAACACAAATAAAATGACTAAACAAATCTCCCCAGCGGAGTCGCCAATTTGTTGTGGGGAAAAATGCCTATGCAGGACGATCCTATCCACCTAAGGTGTGACAATGCCTTAGCAACAAATGAGTATAGCTATTATGGTTTCTTCCTTTATGAAATGTGAAAGAAGGGAGATCAATAGACTTATCGGTGTCTTCCGTTTTTCCCTCGATTCGGTCTCTCTTCTCCTTGGGAGTTCACATCTACTTGCCTTCCTACTTATCCAGCTTCAACTTCCTACAAGATCACAAGAGAATAGTTACTTGCGACAAGACAAGAACTCTACTCAAAGACAGATGTTCACATTCATAACTAGTTTAGGATTAGAAATAAACTAAACATGCTAATACATTCATACATCAAAAATACATCAGCATATAGGAGAAACCAAGATAGCTTTATTGATGAATAACAAGGTTCAGGAAGAGATACAACCCAGAGGGCTCCAATCCAGCATCTCCTTCCCAGCAAATGGAATTCCTATCTTCACCCCTTTCAAAGCATTAAGCACCCAATGATTCCAGTCTCAAACCAACAACAATTCTTTGCAATAACCAAATTCCAGCCTCTGGATCTCATGGAGGAGAGATCCATATATAGATGTTTGGAGAGAGGATGAGTCAGCTTGAGATCTGACTAGTGTCCTCTCCCTCTGTCAGTTCTTGAGTCCACTTAGAGGTTCTTGCTTCCACTTGGAGATTTGGAACCTGTTACTCATCACCAGTGGAATTCCCTGAGGCAAGTGTCATTTTGGAAGCTTCCTGGGTTTTGACACCTTGAGAAATGAGCCTGCCACTTGTCCACTCTCATTCAACGCAGGTAGCCTTTGTTCCAGTTGACATTGAACGCAGGTAGCCAGTGTTGGCTTTGACATTCAGCGCAAACAGCTAGTGTAGCCACTGAAATGATCCTGAATTGACTTGTTTTTGAGCAGTTTCAGGTGGAGAACTTCTGTGAATTCTTGTGGTTTGTTTGCCTTGTTCCTCTAGGGGTAGGAACAACATGTTTAGAGACTTTGGATCCCTTAGATTATGGACATTTCATGCTCAATGTTGTAAGGCACAAAAATGTCTATAACAGGTGGATACTCTTTTCCTCCCAGCTTTTCATTTTCGTTCTAGTAATGCAAGCTTCTTTTGTTGTTATATGTTTAATCACCATATTTTCCTCTTTTCTAAGCTCACACTTGAATGGGTTGTTCATTTTTTCTTCTCTGGCGAATGCCAAATAACTATCATCTTATCTCTGCATTGATGAATTAGGTTTGTAAGCCTCATTTACATTTTCTAGCTGGCCATTGATATGTGTTTATATATGTATCTACTAGTACAGTTAGGTTTCTCCATCTACTCATTGAATCTATAAACTATTGAGCATTAGTGGTTGAAAGCCTTGTCAAGTTGAGGGTGTTCACGCATGTTTTGAGTGAAAATAGACTATAAATAGTCATATGACTTGATCCAAACCCCAATCTATTCCAATAGTTCAGAGAACGATATTGAAGATTTATATGTTTCTAGGCATCTCCGAGCTACAACCTAGGAGAGCTTCCTCGAGTGCTAACATAATTGGCTCCATTGTCGAGGATAGGAGATTGAAGCTCAAATTCCCTCGGGATGACATAGATCCAACTTTGAAGATAGAGAAAGTTTGGATACTTGTTTGGTTATAATCATCTATCTGGTGATTATACTAGAGGATGAACCTCTTGGAAACTCCACCCCATAGTGTTGGCTCAGTTTGTGAGGCATACTGGGGGAAATCCTCAGAAGCCACTAGCTGAACTAGTACCTAGCCTTGAAAAAATCATCAAAGAAAGAAAGGCATTGCAGAAAGGAGCATAAGGTTCAGGTAGATCTAAACAATATTCTATATCTCTTCAAGAAAATCCTATGATAGAACAAATACATGTTGAGAGTATAGCATCCAATACTAGCAGTGAAGAAAAGATCTCAGAGATTGATAGAGCTCCTTATTCTTCAGGTTCTCCTCTTGTTGTAAGCCTAAAGGAAGCCTCTCCTCCTATCCATCATACTCCTTTAGTCTTATCAGTCACTCCTCAACCCTCTTTCATTTAGACTTCTGGTACCCTTGTAGCCACCACAGCCATGGCAGGACCATAAGTACCTACCAAAATAGAAAGAATCATAGCTGCTAGGTATGGACCTCTAGTACCGTCCACTCCTTTGAATGCCATTTCTACTCGAGAATATCATAAGTATAGGCCTAATTTCACTAGGAATGAAGGTGTTTTAGCTGAGGAACATATTGAATAATTCTATAGCTATACTGATAACCTTGACATTAGTGAAGATGATGTATGGATGAGAGTATTTGTCCAAAGTCTATATGGAGAGGCTAGAAAATGGTTTAGAGAAATGACCCTGAGTTATATAGAAGATATTGAGGCTTTAGATGATGCATTCCTAAACAATTGGGGGCATAAAAAGGATATACTCTAGGACCACATCAAGTTTGGGAACTTAAAGAGGGAAAATGGTGAGTTGTTGTCTGATTTTAATAAGAGGGTTAAGCATATGTACAACAAGATACGAGCTAAATTAAAACCCACCACTACCTCTACTAAACTCACCCATTCCAGTGCCTTTGATTCTAACTTCTGTCTACTGTTGAGGGAGAGATGATGTGCTACCTTAGCTGATATGTAGGATGCAGCCTTGGAAGTAAATTCAAATATCATGGCTACAGAGAATATCAAGGGGAATGTTGATAGAAGGAGACAGAGGGGCGAGTCTTCATCATCTTCAGATCCCAAGATAGATAAAATGACCAAGATGATAGAGTCATTAGCCTCTAAAATCTCCAAATTAAAGGTTGAGGAGCACCTCGGGAAAGGAAGAGTTCCTAATACCTTTTCTCCGAGAAATCCAAATCCATATAGAAGAGCTAATGAGTAGTTGTAGATTCTGCAAAGAAGAAAAGATGCCAATGAAGACCAAACGGTGAAGACCCCTTTCCAGAATGTAGTCATGGAAGAAGAGCAGTTTGAAGAAGATGATGAGATCCATTGTCTGGAAGACAAAGGTAGTGCTTCCTTTTTGACCTTAGCTACCTATGAAAAGTCATTTTTCAATGACCAAATCAGCCAAGAGTGGGGTGGTGGAGTTGTTCTGAAAACTAATGATCAACACAGATATGATCTAAGGTTGAAGATGAGTAATGGTAAGGAAAATCTTGTTCAAAGAGCTGTTATCCCTATAATATAGCAACCTAAAAAGTAGAAATGACTGGCAGTTGATCCCATCATCCTCAAACCTCCAATTCACGAGTTAAGAACCCTTTATTAGTCTCTTTCTCCTTTCAGCTTTGAATTAGATATTCAAAAGCTAACCATACCTATACCTCTACTTGAACTAGTGAAGAATGAGTCCTTCAAGAGATCTATCCTTGAGGCCCTTGAGCCTAAAGCCATCCAAGCCTCCACTAACTATGTATCTACAATACGACAAAGTAGCTATTGTTCTGAGCCTAATTATTGAAAATTGTGATGACAAGTCCCCATCCTTCTATGTCTCTTTGCCTATTCATCACAAAATCCTTCACAACTAGCCTTTGGACATAGGAGCCAGCCATAATCTAGTGTCCAAGGCCGTCATGGATGAGTTGGATCTTCACATTACCAAGCCTTATCATGACCTATTTTCTTTTGACTCTAGAAAAGTAAAATGTTTGGGATTAATCAAAGACCTAGCCATCACCTTGTATCAACTACCCGTGAAGAGAATTATGATGGATATTGTGGTAGGAGATGTACCCCCCAAGTTAGGCATGTTTCTCTCCAGAGTTTGGATCAAGAGATTAGGTGGAACATTGCAAAATGATCTTCCCTATGCTATTGTCCTAGTTTTTGGAAGTAAGAATAGGAAATTATACAAAGAAGCTAAGTTGGCTTATATCATGAGTGATGAAAGGAATGCCACTAATCATCCAATCTATGTTGTCAACACTGATTTTGGAGCTTGTATTCTTTAGATTGAAGAAATCCAGTTGGCCTCCATGCAGCTTAAGAAACCAGTTTTCTAGATCAGAGAGGAAGAAGACCCACAAATTTGGGACATGTTTGATGGAGCTTTCTCTAAGGAAGTTGCAGGGGCAGGTGTAGTCCTTGTGTGCCCCACACAAGAATGCATTCATTTACCTTTCAAGTTAAATTTTCAGGTCACAAATAATATAGCAATGTATGAAGCCTTGATATTGGGCTTAAACGCTACTAAAGAAATGGGAATTAAAGGTCTGAAGGTGTTTGAAGATGTAGACCTTATCATTGAGCAGGTGAACAAAAATGTCCAAGAAAACCATCGAAGGCTAAAAGCATATAGAGATGAGGTATGGCAGCTCACGGGTTCTTTTAATAGTTTCAGTATTCCTTACATCCCTAGAATGAAGAAACAACTCGCTAATTCCCTTGATGTGTCTGCTAGCACGTTCATTCCTCCTTTACCTCCTAAATTGACTTATGAAGTTCAAGTGAAATATAGACCATCTCTACCTGACAATGTCCAATACTAGAAGGCTTTTGAAGATGATGATGAAATTAATAGGTTTTTACAAGTTATTGATGAATTTTCTAAAATGCACATTGACCAAGAAAACAAAACCATTGAAGAATGAAACTAGTCCAAGCTAAAGGAAGAGATTGGTTAGGATAGCATTGTTCAGTTTCCTAGTAACCATATACCAAAAGGATTTGTGCCCCTACAGCAGTTATTTGATCATAATAATGTATCTTATAAGCCTGCTAAAAAAGAAGACAAGTCTGAATTTCATATACATAATGTAGGCAGTCCAGCCCATCCAAAGTACCTAAATCTATCCACTCACTTGTCTTCTGCCTAAAATTCTAAGTATTACACCATGATAAAACGATTTGTTGATATTTTTGCTTGGGAGCACAGTGATCTTAAGACCTATGACAACAACATCATCCAACATAAGATTCCACTACAGAAGAATGCCATCCCTTTTAAGCAGAAATTAAGACCTATCAACCCTCTCTTATTGCCCTTGATTGAAAAGGAAATCAAGAAATTGCTGGATGCCAGGATCATAGTTCCCCTAAGGCATTCAAAGTGGATTGCTAACATTGTGGTAGTAATAAAGAATAATGGAGAAGTCAATCTTTTTGTTGACTTCAGGAATCTGAACAAATGCTCTTAAAAAGACAACTACCACCTACCTAAGATGGAACACTTATTGCAAAAAGTTTTAGGGGCTAGAGTCATGTCTTTCTTAGAGGGAGTTTTAGGTTATAATCAGATTGTTGTACATCCAAATGATCAGGAAAAGACCGCCTTCACTACTCCTTAGGGCACTTTCATGTACTCCAAGATGCCTTTTGGACTGGTGAATGTTGGGGCTACTCTTTAGAGGGTCATGGACATAGACTTCGTTGGAGAGAAGGACAAGTTTGTCTTTATTTACCTTGACGACATAAAAGTCTTTTCCAGTAGTCACAAGGACCATTTGTAGTATTTGAAGAAGGTGTTTCTAAAATGTAGATGGTTTGGATTTTTTGTGAACCCAAAGAAGTCGCAGTTTTCTCTAGAAGAAGGAAAACTTCTAGGGCATATTGTTTGTGCTAAAGTTGTGAAGATCAATACATGAGAGTTCAAGAAATTCAAACATTGTCCATCTCAAGGTAAAAATGGGACATTCAATCATTCTTGGGAAAGAATAACTTTGTGAGGAAGTTCATTCCAAACTTTGCAGAGCTAGTCTAGCACATCACTTCCATGCTAAAGAGAGGATCATAAATAAAATGGACAGATGGTGCAAGAAGCTCTTTTGAAGCCATCAAACGAGCTATCATGGAAGTTCCCACTCTAATCAAACTAGATTATACCAAGGGAGTTTTATATCTTCTCTTTTTCCTCTTATGATAGACTTGTAGTAGTTCTATTGCAGAAAAACGATGAAGGTGTAGAACGCACTATGGTCTTTTTCAGTAAAACTCTGAGGGACGTTAAACTAAGGTATGACCTTATTGAAAAACAAGCTTATGCTCTCATAAAATATTTAAAGGCATTCAAAATTTATATCCTTCATTCCAAAGTGGTTGCGTATGTACCTTCAGCCTCAGCAAAATATGTTCTAACTCAGCCCAATATTGATGGAAAGAGAGCTAAATGGATTGCAAAACTCATAGAGTTGAACATAGAGGTGAAGCCCACCAAGCTTGTCAAAGGCTAGGGCTTGCTAAGCTTATGATTGAGGAAAATTGCAATTTGTTAGACATAAATTGCATAGGTTCAAATTTAGGTGGTGAGCGGACAGAGGAAGTAGCAGAAGAGCAAGAGACAAATCAGTCCTTGGATGAAACTATAACGACCTATGAATGGTATTCCAGTGTAGTTCATTTTTTAAAGATGCTAGAAGTCCCTCCACGGCTTAGCTCATGTCAAGCCGAGGCCTCAGGCCATTAAGCTTAGATCAGCCAAATTCTGCATTAACAAAAACTTTCTTTATTGGAAAGACCCATCTAGGATCCTCTTGAGATTTTTAGACAAAGGACAATCTGTGGAATTCATGCACTAGTTCCATTCTAGCATCTGTGGAGGGGATCATTATTGGAAAGCCACAGCCCACAAGATCCTTAGAGTTGGAAATTATTGGCCTACACCGTTCTCTGATGTGTTCTCTTTTGTGAAATCTTGTGACAAATGTTAGAGATTTGTAGGAAGAGAACAGCTAAAATATCTGCCCTTGAAGCCATTACATGTGAAAGGTCCTTTCTAGTAGTGGGGCTTGGACTTCATAGGTGAGATCAATCCACATTCCAGTGGCCATCACAAATCGATCTTGGTAGCCACTCATTATTTCACCAAATGGATTGAGGTCGTACCCACTAAAAATGCTAATCATCAGGTTATCATAAAGTTCTTGAATGAGAATATTTTCACTAGATTTGGTTGCCCAACGAGACTAGTCACTGATAATGCACCAACTTTCAAGGCAGAATAATTGGTGGACATGTGTGAATCCATGGGCATTCAATTGGTGCATTCTACCTCATATTATCATCAAGGAATTAGCCTCGCAGAATCATCTAACAAGAGTCTTGTAAGGATAATCAAAAAATTGTTGGAGGATAACAAAAAGAATTAGGATTCCAAGTTGAAGTTTGCACTATGGGCTCATAGAGATACCAACAAGAAGTCCATAGAAAATTCTCCATTTAAGCTAGTTTATGGTGCTGATGCTACTTTTCCTATCCCGCTGATTCTCCCTGTGGCCAAATTCTTTCAAGAAGAACAGGATGAAGAGAGTGACATAGCAAGGATAATGAGTAACTTGTTTGAATTATAATAGATGAGAGAACAACTAGTTGAGAAGTCAAGAATTCATCAGAAGAAGATCAAAGAAACCTTTGATAGAAATACAAAAATGGACAGTTTTTAGGTTGGTGACTTGGTTCTCAAATGGGATTAATTGAAGGAAAACAAGGGCAACCATGGTAAATTTCATGCCTTATGGACGAGACTATTTTTCATTTCTTAAGTTCAGATGAATAATGCTTTCATTATGCATAATTTGGAGGGGGGAGGTGTTTTTGATGGCCCAGTCAATGGGCGGTTTTTGAAACTTTACTTCATATGAGGATTTAAGGACTTAATATTGTAATACGTTTTTTAGTTTTTGTTTTCTATGCAAATAAAATCCATGCCCAATGGAACACTAGGAGATAGGTTTCTTTTGGTGGTTATTCGAAAGGTAGTAGGCTACAGTTCTTGAAACATTAAAGGGAGGCTTTAATCCCTAGAAGGAGCCAGTGTTAGCCCTGAGGTGCAGTGTTGCTATTCTAATGGAAATATCCCATGTTTTAGCTCTAATGATCCTGTTATCCCTGAGGTGTTGATCCAAATGGATGCTAGAAAACCCTCTATGTCTGCAAAATCTTCTAAACATTCAAAATTTTCACCTAAGAAAAACCATCCAAAAGGTGGAAAAACACTATCGGGAAACAAAAACATAGAGAAAATAGTGAAAGACAAAGCATTGGAGGCTTCAACAATGAATGCATAGCTGCTATCAGATATGGCTAATCAATGGTCAAGATCTAATTGGCAAAATTACAATCGGCACAGGCAGACAAAGGATATCGGCGCATATCACATATGAGTTGTGATGGTGATCGGAGGAGTCAACGAGGACCGTCGATCAAGCGCATAGATCAACGGCCCACATTGCATCAAAGAATTGCAATTGGCCGCAATGGGAATATAAACACTATTGTAAAGGATTTGAGATCTGCCAAACAACATTTTTTTATATATTTTCATATTTCATTATTTAACAAAATACAAGGGAAAAAGCTGATGCGATAAAACCCGAACCTGAAGAGGTTTGGGAATGAAAATGTATAATGTTTCAAGTACAAAGGAAGCCATTTTTACATTATTTTCAATGTTTTAAACATATTTCCAAAATACAAAGGTAAGCCTTGGAACAAGGCCGAAGTGACTTGTGACAGTGATTGAGGACGACCCTTACGAGAATAGACCATATTTAAGGACTCTTGAAGTTCGGATGAGCAGTGTTTATGGAGGATCTTCACAGTTTGAATGAATTTCTCTGTGTTAATAGAAAGCAGCCATTTCAGAGATTTCAAAGGCCCGATGCACTCATCCGTAGTAGAATAGGTGGCCACCTCCCCTTAAGGCATTATGCAATGATTATTTAACGCTAGAAGAGGGGTTTGACTGGAAAAAGGCTGGGAGATAGATGGCAGGAAGGTGAAAAAGCCACAACATGATGTAGCTGAACCAACAAAAGTGATCATGGAGCATCGGTTACACGAGCGAGCCACCTGAGAGCACAATTTACCATAATTTGCTTACTATGTTGTTAGAAAAAGAGACCTCTGAGCTCATGTATGTCAAGTTATGGCATCAAGTAGTTAAAAAGACATAGGGGATAGATTCGGACATCTCGAGCCTCAGAGGGTTCAATAGCATTGTAAAAAGCCTATAAATGACTGAAAGTTTGAAGTAATAAAGGTTCAACTTTCAGACACGGTGGTTACTCTTTTCCTCCTAGTGTTTCATCTTCATTGCAGTAATACAAGCTTCTTTTGCTATTATATGTTCAATCACCATCTTTTCCTCTGTTCTAAGCCTACATTTGAATGGGTTGTTCATGCTTTCTTCTTTGTCAAATGTGAGATAACTATCATCTTATATCTGCATTGATAAATTAGATTTGTAAGCTTCATTTACTTTCTGTAGCTGGCCATTCATATGTGTTTATGTATCTATCTTCTGGTACAGTCAGGTTTCTCCACCTATTCATTGAATCTATAAACTATTGAGCATTAGTGGTTGAAAGACTTGTCAAGATGAGGGTGTTCATTCATATTTTGAGCGAAAATAGAGTTTAAACACTCATCTGACTTGATCCAAACCCCAATCCATTCCAATAGTTCAGAGAATGATATTGAAGATTTATATGTTTCCACGCATCTCTGAGCTACAACCTTGCAGAGCTTCCTTGAGTGCTAATAGCCATCATAGATTCTTTCACATAAACTAACCTGAAGATTGTTTGACCTGTCAAAGTTTTACATGTGTTCCTATAATCCCATAATATTTTTGGAATTCTAAGGTCCCATTCTTCTATACTCAAACTTCACACCTTAGTAAGTGAATTCTCCAAAATATTATTAAATTCTTCTTCCGTTCCATTCGCCTGAGGGTGATAAGGGTTACTCTTCTAATGATAAGCTTGGAACTTCGTAGTCAATGCTTGGATAGTCTTATTTAGGAAGTGTGAACCTTGGTCACTCATACAAATCTTCAGAAATCCAAATCTAGACAATATATGCTCAAAAATAAACTTTGTAGTAGTCTTTGAGTTGTAGTCCCTTACTGGTTGTGCTTTAGCACATTTTGTCAAGTAATCAGTCTTTGCAATTATGTGCCTTGCACTAGTCCTCTTTCCAAGTGGGTTGCTAGGTCCAAAAAATTCAATGACCCACTTATCCAAGGCATGCAATGTAACTTGTGGTGCTAATCGCATCTCATCTCTTCTTGAAGGCTTTCCTATTCTTTGACACACATCACATGCTCGACAATACTTATTTGTATCCTTATGTAGTGTAGGCCACCAAAATCCTGCTCTTAAAATCTTCTACACAATAGCTTTTCCTACATAGTGTCCACCAATTGCACCCCCATGAGCCTTTGCTAGAATCATCTGTATTTCATGTTTAAGAACATATCTACAATACATCTAATTTGGTCCCATATTAAATAAATATCCTACTATTAATGAAAAATTAGCTACCTTAGCCTCTAATTCTTTCTTTTGCTGCATCGTATACTCTGAAGGAGCCATTCATGCGGTAAAAAACTGAATTATATCTGTAAAATGGTCATTTTCATTGCTAATTGTAAATAATTGTGCATTAGGGAGATTATCCTATCTGCTAGTTGTTTCTTCCCCTGTTTCTAGTCTAGATAGATGGTTAGGTCCTTCATTTAGTCTCCTTGGTTTAAAAATGATGTCAAAGTCATCTTTTCCTGGAATAACAGTAACCATTTGTAAATCATTCCTCCTAAGACAGGCTTGTTATCCAAATACTTCAACGCAGAATGGCCTGTAAACATTTTAAAGTGTGATCCCAACAAATAGTGTTTAAAATTTTGTGAAGCATATACCATGGCTAGTCCTTCCCTTTACGTAGTGGTGTAATCCTTTTTTCCTTTAGATAAGTTTATACTTGCAAAGCTATAAGATGATCAATCTCTCCTACACCAAGTATTGACATCACTACTCCCAATGTTATGCAAGAGACATCCACATGGACATGGAATACCTTAATCCAATAATGGAATAGTAGTATAAGTGCAACTACCATTTTTCTTTCAATATGTTGAGGCTCTTCTGACATCCTTCATTCCACTGAAAAGTTGCATCTTTTTTCAACAATTTCTCCATAGGCATAGTGATGTGAGCATACCCCTTGATGAATTTCCTGTAATGCCCAGTATGTCCCAATGTACTGCTAAGTTATCTTTTTGTGTTAGGTCGAGGCAAATTCAAAATGATGACAATCTTAGTAGGGTCCACCATTAGTCCTTTATTACAAAAAATATGTCCCAACAATATGCCAAAAGGTACGCAAAATATGCACTTCTTTAGGTTCAAAGGGATATGATATTGTCTACATATATTTCAGAATTCAAATCCCTTCGATTATTCTCATTACATTCATAACAAATTTTAGGATACGTATCACATTCACTATTTTATAATTTACATTTCAAACCAACAACTATGGTTCATATTTTCATCCTAAAGATGAACCACAGTTGCTGGTTCGAGATGTCAATTATAAAATAGTGAATGTGATATTGATCTGTAAATTTGTTATCAATGTATTATCGAGACATGTTGAGCATAAGTCTTAGACTTCCAACATGTTTTCTGAACAATCCAAATACTTTCCAATCATCAAAATATACATCTAAAAACTTTTGGATATATTCCTTAAAAGTTGTGACCAACAGCGTAAAAAATATAGCAAGAGAATTTTTTAATCGAGAGGCATTAGTGTATATTGATATGAGACCCATTCTGTAGCAAATGTGGTCTTATGCTAATCTTTAGGTGAAATCCTAATCTAATGATAAATGGAGAATCCATCTATAAATGGGTAAGCTTCTTGGCCCCCTACATTTTCTAGCAATTCATCTATCAGATGGGTAGAAAAGGGATCATGTAAACATGCAACATTCAACTTTCTTAGATCAACACAAATCCTAATTTCTCCTTGAGTCTTGTTTTCTTGTGCCACCATAGGACTTACCCATTTTGATTCTTCTAATAGCTCAATAATTCCTACACCTATCATCTTATCAAGCTCTACTTTCACTTTCTCCTCATACGTCAGGTTCAACCAGTAAGGTCTTTGTCTTACTGTCTTCGCATAAAGCTTAACGAGGATCTTCATGACTCCTAGATCTCCTATTATACCCTTCATTTCTGAGAACTTGGTGGGAAATAGTTCTTAACATTCATGAAGTAACTTTGTAACTTTATTGACTGTCTCTTCATCCCAATAATCTCCTATTGTTGCAAACTTGGGTTCCTCTTCTGATCCTATGTTCACCTTCTTGGTCTTTAGTGGCTCCATTATATATGGTATCTCTGACTCAGGTCTAGTTACTCTGTGATATCCTTCTTGCTCTACTATGTTGATGTTTTGAGGATCTTCTTATTCATCTATAGTAAGGTTATACCACTCCACTGCAATTTCCATCTGCACAACCCAATCAAGTTCCTTCCATGTCATTGGGGTTAAATTCTCAAAAATATTATTCTTGACTATCTGAAGGACAAAATGTATGTATGGGAAATCATCCTCAGATCTAGATGTTAAGATGAAGTCATCAACAATGTGTTTCTAGTTCACTATACCATGTCAAAGCTCTGTTTTTAGGTACGATTTCTTAGGGATTTTCTCTAATGTATGAATTAATCCATGTACCCATTCTTGTTGCGGAATCTCCTTCCATTCTAAAGTGCACAGCTAAAAATTCTTCCAATTATTAGTTTCACTATCATATTTTATCTCTATTTCTATATCTATCTACCCAAACCTTATCCACATCAATATTTGACATTCCTGCCAGCCTCCTATATTCTTCTTGTGTGCATTCCACCGTCTAGTAGGGGTACCTTTCAGGGCTATATACAACACTGACAACCTTTCATTTTCTAGAAATTTTTCTTCACAACCATTAAGAAAATTATTTACATCACCTATGCCATCATAAGGGGACATGTTACATACCTCGGATATCATACATCCAACTAGTTTAGTAATTTGTACACAACATCTTATGGATGCTTCATCCAGCTTATTCTGCCAATTTTCCAATTCTTATGTTGAGTTTAAGGTACAAAGACTATCATGCTCCCAACTGAACTTTCCCTTTGCGGTAGGGTTAACAAAATCTTGTTCCTTGAATGTCATTCGATAGATATTACCTATGTTAGTTGTGCAATATTTTTCTTTGAACAGTTCTGTATATCTTACTCCTAATGGATCCAAGGGAAAAATTACTCTCACATTGTTTCCTTCAAATATCATTTGTCTCTTATTCAGGTTAATATGGCCAAATTGTAAAATTCCCAATCAATTCCAACCAATGCAGGATAAGGGTTACTATCATCTATAATCTCTATTACTTCAAAGTCAACAATAGTGTGAAGTCCTGAAATATATATTGTGACACTTGTTAGCCTTCTTAGAGGGAATATCATTTGTTGGTTTTCCATTATTAGCTCAATAGGTGAACACTGTAGCTTCGACTTACCCATTAATTCCTTTGTCTGCTTTGTCAATACATTAGCATCAGATCCCAGACCCAGAATAACTTGATCCATCTCATATACTCCTATCTACACACTAAGCTTCATCTCCCTTTTGGTCCTTTTTTGTTTCTCCAAATTATTGATAGTGTGCATCTCATTTCGTAGTGTTTCTTTGGATGCACAACAATCTATCAACTCCTGAAGCCGTTCTACAGCCTTTTAATCCCTTAACAATTTTGTGCAAGTCTGCAGATTTTTTTTTTAAATACCTACTTCTTTTGTTGTATCCTAGTCTTGTGTTAGAGCTCGATCATGTGTTGGAGCTCAGTTCTGTGTCGAAGATCATGACATGTCACAATTGCTCTTTTGATCAAGCTTTGGTTGTGCACTAGAGGTCAAAGCTCCAAAATACATAGAACTTCACCTTTCCTCCATAAATACTTCTTTTTCTTTATGAATGTAAAAATCATGAACCTTTTCAACAACATTTTTGACCCATGCACTTTTAGATTCTTTCTTTCCATCCATTTCATCACTACGAGTCGCAAGTCCACTTCTACTGACAAGTTCTCCAGTTCTCCTTCAGCAATGAACATTTGAATATTCAGTGTTGGCTACTAATTCCTTTCTTCTTGCAAGTTTTCCATAAGTATGTGACATTATTTAATTACATGGTCAAAGGATTTACAACACTTACGTGTCGTTGTGGGATTCTCACAATCTCTCGCAAAATGACCTGGCTCACGTGAACAGCTCCACCACCTCAAACTATTCCTTGGTAACATCATCAACCACTATGCTATCCATTGTCTTATTTCCCATGCTCTTCTTCTTCCATTTTATAAGTGTCATCACCACACTCCATCATTAGTTTTAAGCTCCACAACTATTCTCATCATGTCCTACTAATTTACAAAATTTGCAATATAGATTCCTCAAATTCTGTATATATTTTGTAACAAGTAACAATATTCTAAACAATGTTCACCTCTAGCCTTACATATTTCACACCATAGGCTATATCCTGCATTCAAAATATTTAGTGCTCCACCAGCCATGTAATTCCTGAAGATATGGCACTGTTCCTTAGAATTTCCATCTGATATGCATTTTGTACACCATACTTCTTCTCTAAATTCTTTGATTTTATTGATGTCTTGTAACTGTATGGTTAGGTTCTCTAGCTAACTTTGAATATATTGCATGTCTGCATTAGTATCTCCTACAGGCGAAGCTTCCAATTTCATCGCAATTTCTAGAGCTTCGAGTTAAGTTCCTATATTTTGTTGCATTAATGGAAATTTGATATGCGGTAGTAGCACAGCTATAAACCATTCTTGTTGTTTCTACAGGGCTATTTTGAAGCTTACTTGATCCAATAACACCTTAAATCTCTAATCAAACTCCCAAACATACACAGTAGGTTTCTGTTTGATCTCTTTCAACCTGGTGATACATTGTGAATTAGACTTCGGCTTCCTAACCTCTCTTATTAACGTTGTTTTAGTATCTACAAATATTCTCTACTGATTATTTGAATAGTTCATATACCATGGAAACTCTCTATCTCGGAACATCGTAACAAGCTGCACTTTATTTATATTCTCTTCATTGATCTGCTTCATTTTCCATACTGCTTCACATAAAAACCAAAACTCTTCCAGATCCTTCAATCCAACTCCTTTGAAAATGGGTAGCATAATATCATTGACCATACTTCTTCTTGGAGGGGGATGGGGAGAAGTTAGGTGAGGGGGACAGGGGTTAGGAGGCGTAGACGGAGGGGGAGGGGCAGGGGGAGGGGGGGAGCCAAAACTACCCTAGCTAATACTAGGTTTTGGCTTTTGCGAACTCTCAAGCAGGAAGCGTGAATACTGCGGAGTTACTCGAGGGTTATCAGGGAGGCTTTCTTCACTTTTAGATTCACTCTAAATAGGGCTATAATCAATCTCTATGAAAGTTTTCAGGTCTTGTCCATGAGATATGTTTTTGGTATCTACTCTATATCTCTTTCCACTTTGTGTTTGTTCTGATATCTTGCTCAAATTTATTCACTCTTCTTCTAAACATAAGTAAACTAGCAATCTAATTGCATCTATAAAACTCCTTTTTCATATAGAAGCATTTTAATCCAAATTTTCAGAGATTTCAAATACTTACCTTGAATTCCCTTGAAGAGTCATTGTTCCACTCCATTGTAGTGTATAGTCAAGTCTATTGCAAACTCAGTAATAAATCTCCCAAACATATTATATATCCTGAAATTGACAACCCTTGAAATCCTATTGTGAGTGTTCTTAGGTCGATGTATCTGTTCAAGAGTCAAAATCATAGGTTGTTCACCTTTAAAATAGTTCTTCCTTTCAGTCAACCTCAATATCCACTCACATATCTCTATAGGAAATAAAGAGATGAAAATTTCGTATTGGTCTATAAAAATATACTTCTGTATGAAGCTTCAACTGTGAGACAAGGGTTTTTGTTTTATTGATGCACAAATTCTCAATATTTTAGTTCTCTCCATTCTTGAATTTATTTCTTCGAAGGGTGTCATATCCACATATCCTTCAAACAAATCCTGGTCCCAGCAATAGAACAACTTGTTGGCCTGGTCTAGGCTGACCTAGGTTCAATCTATATTGTGCACCATCAAAACCCTCAATCACTGGCCCTTTTGGCAATGACCTACAAGGAAATTGTAGTCTCACTCAAAGTGACTATGGGATGATGTAGAACCAAGTTTTTGCAGCCTTGAAGGATTTGGAGATGAAATATTATTATGTTTTATTATTATTATCATTCATAAATCACTTCTCTACATTAGATTAAACACTTAAACATGTCATATAAAACCATAAACCATTACCGTGCTGAAGTAAAATGCAGTTGTAATAACTGCAACTCTAAAAGAGATCATAAGAAAATATACACATGAAGAGACCAAGTTACCATGTTTCACCCCAATGTGCGGCTACTTCCACAGGAACTATTGCTTAATATAATGAATCTTTGTACCACAAAAAATTCTTGGCATGCACACTAAGTTGCATGTAGTTTGCGCAATCAGCTATAGACCCAGTCCTATGAGCACTTTGCTACTGCACATGCTCAAAAATACTCCTTATATTTATGTAGTGTAGGCCACCACAATCCTTCTCTTAAAATATTCTACGTAGTAGCGTTTCCTATATAATGTGCAACAATTGCGTCCCCATAAGCCTCTGCTAAAATCATCTCCCTTTCATGTTGAAGATAATAGCACAATATCTAATCTAGTCCCATATTATATAACTATCTTGCTATTAATGAAAAGTTAGCGACCTTAGCCACCAATTATTTCTTTTCCTGCATAGTACACTCTGAAGGAGCCATTCAAATGGTCAAAAATTAAATGAGATCTATGAAATAGTCATTTGAAACACTGATTGTAAATAACTACGCATTAGGAAGATTATCCTTTGTGTTGGTTGATTCTTCCCCTTTTTCTAGCCTTGATAGATGATCAGGGCCTGCATTTAGTCTCCTTGGTTTAACAATGATCTCAAATTCATATTATTCCTGCAATAACAATAACCATTTGAAAATCATTCCTCCTAAGGTAGGCTTGTTAACCAAATACTTCAATGCAGAATGATCTGCAAACATTTTAATGTGTGATCCCAACAAATAGTGTCTAAAACTATGCAAAGCATATACCATGATTGGTCCTTACATTTTTGTAGTTGTGTAATCCCTTTTTGCTTTAGATAACTTTATACTTGCAAAGCAATAATATGATCAATCCCTCCAGTAGCAAGTTGTGCCAGCACTACTCCCAAATCTATACAAGAGGCATCCACATGGACATGGAATTCCTTAATCCAATTAGGGAATAGTAGTATAGGTGTTGTTAGCTCTGCTACAAATTTGAACAGTTGAGGGTCAAAGACAACATCACCATGTTGTATTATGCTAAAAGAAGGCTTGTTGCAGTCTTGTCCTCCCCCCTCCTTCATCTTGTCATATTCTCTTCACCGCTGTTGTCTCCGTTTCTTCTATAAAAATCTTCATTCCTCGCCTTTCCCTATTCCCTTGCCTAATTCCTTTTACCCCACCATTTTTGTTTTCTCCATAAAACTCTTTCATCTCCTTTTAAAACCCCCTAATCTAACAAAGCCCTTCTAGGCCCCTTTTCCTTAAGCCCGGAGCGCTAAACCCATGAGCTCGCGCCCATGTGACCTGCCCCTCCACAACCCTTTGCCACATTTTCCTTGTGCGTTAAATATCGTGCACCACCCCACCATTGATCATGTCTATCGCAAGATCTAACGGTAGATGCTTCCCCCGATGACACGACTTGTGCATGCGTTAACCCGTGGGGGAGGTGGTTTTCATCCGCCATACATTGTGTTTTGATTGGGTCAGGCGCCATATACGGAAACCGCCCGTCTCCGATAAGTAGTGCAGGAATACCGCCTGCCAGCAAAACCACCCTCCTCTCGTGCGTTATCTCCCATGCACCTTCCGCTCCCGTCAGTCGTTGGATCATTCCTGCTACGATCCAACAGCCATCGTTCATCCATTCCTATTTGCTTCGGATAGCCCCTCAGATCCAATCTCCACCATCTGTTTGAGTTATCCAATGGCTGATACTCATGCTCAGGCCCTCATGCATTTGCCATGTGGTTTTGGTGTTTTCAGCTTGTCCTGTGTGCACAAAGGAGAAATAAAATGATTATCCACCCTGTACCTGCATAGATAATATCTCAGCAACCGCATTTAACAAGCAGCATGGCCGAGGAAGAAAAGTATAGGAAAAAGCAGTTAAAAGCATTTATGAGGCATGGAATTTCATCCATAATTCACTCCACCTACCCGAGATGGACATCATAATATCAGAAAAGATGAGATTTGTTCACTAAAGCTAGCAGATCATAGCAGAAGCCCATTTTAGATAATTAATGTGGTTGGTGGTCAGCCATGACCCTCCACGCATAACCTGGAAAAATATCTTTGTAATAAACCTATATATATATCCAGAAGATAGATTGTAATAGGGGTTGATGGTTGATGAATGTTACCTTGTTGTAAGCTTCAACTTTTGGAGACTGTAACTACTATGATACCTGCTGCGTCTAGTCTTCATTTTCAGCTAATGCAAGCTTCTTTTGCTGTTAATTGCTCACTTTTCACTTCTTCTTTGTTCCAGGCTATTCCTGTTGTGCATTTATTCATGTGTTGTAGATGTTTAGCATTAGAGGGTTTGTCATCCCACCTCTGTGTTAGAATCTAGCTTGTATCATTGAACTTTTATGTAGGTTTTTGTTATTTTAATGCCAGAGAGTTGTCATCCTGTCTATGCATTAGGAAATAGATTTGTAGACCTCTTCACTGGTTGCAGCTGGACATCACAGGGTCCTATGCATCTGCTGGTGTGATCAGTATTCTCCATCATCACATTTTCATTTAACTATGAGTAATTGGTTGTCTAAAGCCTTGTAGTCTAGGGGTGTTCACCCATGTCTGGGGTTAAGCATAGTAGAAGTGGTTATCTGGCTTGAATATACAACATTATTTTCATTCATCCACCATTTTCCAACATTTTTGTTGAGTTCGTAATGTTCGTGAGCATCTCTAATATACAACCTAGAAGAGTTTCTTGGGGTTATAAAATTAATTGGCATCATTTCCGGGGAGAGGAGAATTGAAGCTCAGCTTCCCTGGGAGAACGACACAATTCCAGATTTTGATGATAGACAAGGTCTGGGCACATAATTTGGTTGTAATTATCTATCTGGCAAATCCACTAGAGCAAGACCAACCTTTGGCTACTCCACATTGTAGTTCTGGCACAGTTGGTGATGCATGCTTAGAGAAATCCTTAGACGCCATCAGCTGAACCAGTGCCTGATCCTAAGAAGATTGTTAAGAAGAAGTAAATATCATAGTAAGGAGCACCAGGATCAAGTAATCCTTAAAAATTTCCATGTATCTCTATTAGTGAATGTAACCTTCAGAGATTCGTTTATCTCCTTAGTCATTCATTTCCCTTTCGGATTCCAGCTCAAAGAAAGAAGTTTTCCATGTCCTCCATCACATTCCTCTATTTATGTCATTCTTTTCATTGATTCGTACCACACAGACCACTAGTATCCTTTCATATAGCCCAGTCATGGCAGGTCGGCAAGCTCTTACAAAGATAGAAATAATAGTTGCTGCTAGGTATGGACCCTTGGTCTTGCCTGTCCCTTTGAATGCCATGCCTGCAGGAGATTATCAAGAATTTATGCCAAATTTTACTGGTGCAGAAGGAGTATTAGCTGAAGAGCACCTCAAATCTTTTTATAGCTATGCTAATAACTTGGATATCAATGAAGAGGATGTCTGGATGAGGGTTTTTGTCTAAAGCCTAGATGGGGAGGCTAGAAAATGGTTTAGAGAATTACCCCCTAGGTCTATTCTAGACATTGAGGCCTTAGATGATGTGTTTTTAAAGCACTGGGGAATAATAAGGATCTGCTCTTTTATCATGATGAATTTGCGAACTTGTAGAGAGAAGATGGTGAGTTGCCGTCTGATTTCAACATCAGGTTCAATCTTATGTATAGAAGAATGCTAGCTGAAGTAAGACCCACCCCTACTTCTGCTATGCTAACTTATGCTAATGCCTTAGATTCTTAGTTCTGACTGTTGTTAAGAAAAAGAAGATGTACTTCTTTGGCTGATATGAAAAATGCAGCCTTTGAGGTAGAAGCAAACATCATTGCTGCAGAAATATTCAAAAGGTGATGCTGAAAGCAAAACACAAGGAGGTGAATCCTGCTCATCCTATGAGCCTGAGATTGATGAATTAACCAGGATGATAGTGTTTTTGGCCTCTCAAGTTTCCAAACTAAAGGCTGAGCAGAATTCTAAAGAAGTTGGATCTCATTGCTCCTTTCCTCTTCCAACTCAAAATCCACATAGAGGAGAAAATGAGCATTTGCAGATTTTGTAAAGAAATAACGTTACAAATGAAGATAAAGGGGTGAAGACCCTTTTACAGAATATAGTCATGAACGAAGTGAAGTATGAAGAAGAGGAGGAGGTCCATGGTTTGGAAGGTGCTCCTTTCCTAACCAAGGCTCCTTATGAGTTTGTTGTAGCTACAGAACAACAAGTTGATCAACGGCAACAACCAGCAGAAGGCACCATCAACCTCCAAGAATTTGTGCCAAAAGCTATCTCATCTTTGCATGGCTATGAAGATCTGAAAATTTTCCAGCCTACTTTGGTCCCCAGTCCAGTGATTACAAAGGGAGAAGAAAGCTCCCCACCATCTTATGTTTCTTTGTCTGCTCAAATGAGAATCCCTCACTGTTGCCCACTAGGCATTGAGGTAGGAAATAGCTCCATTCTTGAGGCTAAGACTGATCACCTCAGTTTTGATTTTCTAAAACCTGCTCAGATGGCCTCTACACAAAATCAAAGGGCATCTTATGAGATGACAGAGGAAGAGGGTGTACAGTTGCGGGACTCCTCCTTGGATGAGGATTGTTCAAAGAAAGATTCAGGAGCAGATAATGTTTTTGTGTCCCCTACACATGAACATATTGTTACACCATTCATATTTATTATGCAGGTCACAGGTGACAAAGACAAGTACACAGCAGACATGGTTATTCAGCAGGTGTACAAAGGCTCCCATGAAGAACATCCAAGGAGGAAAGCACACAGAAGGGAGATAAAAGTTGATCCATATCTACCTATTAAGCTCAAATGTCCCACACTATTTGAGGTAGAGGATCAAATAAATCTTGTTTTGTAGCTCTGAGATGAAAGGGACGAGAGTAGAAGAAACAACTTTGTTGGCCCATTAGTTGGCCAGTTTTTGAATATTTATGTTGTTTAAGCCTCGCAAGCCTTAGTGATTGTAATCATGTTCTTTCACAAGTTTTTAGGATAGACTTAATTTGACTCCATGCCCAATGGATACCAGGCAATGTTTTCAAAGCTGAGTTTTGTATGAAGGCATTGATCTGCAGGTTCTTGAGACCTCACAGGGAGGATCTCATCCCCAGAAGGAGCCAGTGTTAGCTCTGCTACAAATTTGAACAGTTGAGGGTCAAAGACAGCTTCGCCATGTTGTATTATTGTTAAAGAAGGCGTGTTGTAGTCTTGTCCTCCCCCCTCCTTCATTTTCTCATATTCTCCACCACTGTCTCTGTTTCTTCTATAAAAATCTTCATTCCTCGCCTTTTCCTATTCCCCTGCTTAATTCCTTTTACCCCGTCATTTCTGTTTTCTTCATAAAACTCTTTAATTTCTGTTTAAAACCCCCTAATCCGATAGAGCCCTTCTAGGCCACTTTTCCTTAAGCCCTGGGTGCTAAACCCATGAGCATGTGCCCACGTGACCCACCCCTCCATAACCCTTTGCCGCCTTTTCCTCGTGCATTAAATATCGTGCACCTCCCCACTGTTGATCGCGTCTATCACGAGATATAGTGGTAGACGCTTCCCCCAATCGCATGACTTGCGCACGCGTTAACCCGTGGGGGCGGTGATTTTCATCCGCCACACATCGTGTTTTGACTGGATCATGTGGCCATATATGGAAATCGCCCGCCTCTGAAAAGCGGTGTGGGGAATACCGCCTGCCTCCAAAACTGCCCTCCTCCCTTGCGTTATATCCCATGCACTTTTTGCTCTCATCAACCGTGGGATCATTCCCACCGTGATCCAAAGACCATCGTTCATCCATTCCTGTTTGCTCTCGATATCCCCTCAGATCCAATATTCGTCATATGTTTGAGATATCCGATGGCTGATACTCATTCTTAGGCCCTCATGCATTTGCCATGTGGTTTTAGTGTTTTCATCCTGTCCTGTGTGCGCGAAGGAGAAATAAAATGATCAGCCACCCTGTACCTCCACCGTTAATATCTAATCAACTACATTTAACAAGCAGCATGGCCGAGGAAGCAAAGTACAGGAAAGAGAAGTTAAAAGAATTTAACGGCCATTGAGTTTCATCCATAATTTACTCCAGCTCCTTGAGAAGGACATCAAAATGTCAGAAAAGATAATATTTGTTTATTAAAACTAGCAGATCATAGTAGTCGCCCATTTTAGAGAATTAATGTTGTTGGTGGTTAGTTATGACCCTCCACGGATAACCAAGCAAAATATCTTTGTAATAAACCTCTATATATATCTAGAAGCATATTTTAATAGGGGTTGATAGTTAATGAATGTTATATTGTTGTAAGCTTCAACTTCTGGAGACTGTAACTATTGTGATACCTGCAACGTCTGGTCTTCATTTTCAGCTAATGCAAGCTTCTTTTGCTGTTAACTGCTGACTTTCAACTTCTTTGTTCCAGGCTGTTCCTGATGTGCATTTATTCGTGTGCTATAGATGTTTAGAATTAGAGGGGTTTTCATCCCACCTTTGTGTTAGAATCTAGCTTGTATCATTAAATTTTTATGCAGGTTTCTGTTAATTTAATGTGAGAGAGCTGTCATCCTGTCTGTGCATTAGGAAATAGATTTTTGGACCTCTTATTGGTTGGAGCTGGCAATCACAGGGTCCTGTGCATCTACCGGTGTGATCAGTATTCTCCATCATCAAATTTTCCTTAAACTGTGAGTAATTGGTGGTCTAAAGCCTTGTAGTTTGGGGGTGTTCACCCATATCTAGGGTTAACCATAGTAGAAGTGGTTATCTAGCTTGAATATACAACATTTATTTCATTCATCCACCATTTTCCAACATTTTTGTTGAGTTTGTAATGTTCCCGAGCATCTCTGATATACAACATAGGAGAGTTTCTTGGGGTGATAACAGGTGCAACCACCATTTTTTCTTTCAATATGTTGAGGATCTTCTCGCATCCTTCATTCCACTAAAAAATTATATATTTTTTCAACAATTTCTACATAGGCATAGTGATTTGAGCATACCCCTTTATGAATTTCCTGTAATACCCAATATGTCCCAATGTAGTGTGAAGTTTTCATTCTGTGTTAGGTGGAGGCAAGTTCACAATGATAACAATCTTAGCATGGTCCACCATTAGTCCTTTATTACAAACAATATGTTCCAGCAATATGCCAAAAGGTACGCAAAACATGCACCTCTTTAGGTTCAGAGAGGTCTAATATTGTCTACATGTATTTCAGACATCAAATTTCTTCAACTATTCTCAGTACGTTGGTAACAAATTTCTAAATCCATATCGCATTCACTATTTTATAATTTACATTTCAAACTAGCAAATGTTGTTCGTATTTTCATCCTAAAGGTGAAACACAGTTACTGGTTCTAAATGTCTATTATAAAATAGTGAAAGCGATATGGATCTGGAAATTTGTTATCAACGTATTATCTACATGTATCGAGCATAGGTATTAGAATTCCAACATGTTTTATCAACAATCCAAATACTTTCCAATGACCAAAATATACCTCTAAAAACTTGTGCATATATTCCTTAAAAGTTGCGACCACCACCATAAAAAATATAGCAAGGGAATACTTTTAATGCAAAAGGAAATATTTTGTATTGATATGAGCCCCATTCTATAGGAATTGTGGTCTTATATCGATATTCATGTGAAATCCTAATATAATGATAATTGGTGAATCCATCTATAAATGAGTAAGTTTCTTGGCCTCCTACATTGTCCAGCACTTCATCTATCAAATGGGTAGGGAAGGGATCATGTAAAGATGCATCATTCAACTTTCTCATATCAACACAAATCCTAATTTCTCCTTGAGTCTTCTTTTCTTGCGCCACCATAGGACTTACCCATTTTGATTCTTCTAATAGTTCAATAATTCCTACTAATATCATCTTATCATGCTCTACTGTCACTTCCCCTCATAAAACAGGTTCAACCTCTAAGGTCTTTGTTTTACGATCTTCACGTAAGGCTTAAGGGAATCTTCATGACTCCTAGATCTCCTATTATAGCTTTCATTTCTGAAAACTTGGTGGGAAATACTTCTTAACATTCATGAAGTAACTTTGTAACTTTATTGACTATCTCTTCATCTTAGTAGTCTCCTATTGTTGCAAATTTGGGTTGCTTTTTTGATCCTATGTTCACCTTCTTGGTATTTAGTGGCTTCATTATATATGGTATGTCTAGCTCAGATACAGTTACTTCATGGTATGATACTGACTCTACTATGTTGATGTTGCAAGGATCTTATTATTCATTTGTAGCAATGTTATAGCACTCCAATTCATTTTCTATCTACACAACCAAATTAGGTTCCTGCCATGTCATTAGGGTCACATTCTCAAAAATATTCTTTTTGACTCTTTAGAGGATGAAATGTATGTATGGGAAATCATCATCAAAGCTAGATGTTAAGATGAAGTCATCAACCATGTCTTTCCAGCTCACTATACCATGTCAAAGCTTTGTTTCTAGGTACAAGTTCTCAGGGATTGTTTCTAATGTATGAATGAGTCCATGTACCCATTCTTACCGCGGAATCTCCTTCCATGCTCTTGTGCGTAGCTGAATATGCTTCCTATTCTTAGTTTCACTATCATATTTTATCTCTATTTCTATATCTATCTCTCCAAACATTATCCCCATCAATCTTCAACATTCCTTCTAGCCTCCTATATTATTATTGTGTGCATTCCACCATCTAGCAGGGGTAGCTTTCAGTGCTATATCCAAAGCTGGCAACCTTTCATTTTCTAGAAAGTTTTCTTCATAATAATTAAGAAAAGTATTCGCATCACCTAGGCCATCATAAGAGGACATGTTACATACCTCATATATCATACAACAAACTAGTTTAGTAATTTGTGCACAACGTCTTATGGATACTTCATCTAGCCTATTCTGCCAATTTTCCAATTCTTATGCTGAGTCTAAGGTACAACAACTATCATGCTCCCAACTGAACTTTCCCTCTGCGGTAGGGTTAACAAAATCTTGTTCCTTCACTATCATTTGATAGATATTATCTATGTCAGTTGTGCAGTATTCTTCTTTGAATGGTTTTGTATATCTTACTCGTAATGGATCCAAGGGAACAATCACTCTCACATTGTTTCCTTCAAATATCATCTCTATCTTCTTCAGGTTAATATGGCCAAATTGTCAAATTCCCAATCAATTCCAAGCAATGTAAGATAAGGGTTACTATCATCGATGACCTCTATTACCTCAAAATCAGAAATAGTATGAAGTCCTTCAATATCTATTGTGACACTTGGTAGTCTTCCTAGAGGGAAGATCTTTTGTTGGTTTTCCATTATTAACTGAAGAGATGACCACTGTAGCTTTGACTTACCCATTAATTCCCATGTCTTCTTTGTCAATACATTAGCATCAGATCCTAGATCCAGAATAACTTGATCCATCTCATATACTCCTATCTGTGCACTAAGCTTCATCTCCCTTTTGGTCTTTTTTTGTTGATGCAAATTATTAACAACACACATCTCAGTTCATAGTGTTTCTTTGGATGCACATGAATCTATCAACTCCTAAAGCACTTCTACAACCTTTTGATCTCTTAACAATTTCATACAAGTCTGTATTTTTTTTTTAAATACCTACTTGATTTGTTGCATCTTGATCTCGCGTCAGAGCTTGATTATGTGTCAGAGCTCGGTTCTATGTCAAAGATCATGACATGTCAAAATTACTATTTTGATCGTGCTTCGGTTGTGTACTAGAGGTCGAAGCTCCAAAATCCATAAAACCTAACCTTGCTTCCATAAATACTTCTCTTTCTTTATGAATATAAAAAACATGAACCTTTTCAACAATGTTTTTGACCCATGCACTTTCAGATTCTTTCTTTCCATCCATTTTATCACTACGAGTCACAACTCCACTTCTAGTGACAATACTAATTCTAGGTTCTTCAGTTCTCCTTCAGCAATCAACATTTGAATATTCTGTGTTGGCTGCTAATTCCTTTTTTCTTGCATCTTTTCCATAAGTAAAGGACATTCTTCAATTACATGGTAAAAGGATTTACAACACTTACATGTCGTTGTGGGATTCTGACAATCTCTCGCAAAATGACTTGGCTGGCTGGAGTTATAGAAAATGATCTATCCATGTCCTCGACCAGCTCCACCACCTCAACCTATTCCTTGGTAACATCATCGACCACTACACTATCCATTTTCCTATTTCCCATGCTCTTCTACTTTCATTTTATAAGTGTCATCACCATGCTTCATCATCATTAGTTCATAAGGTCAACAATTATTCTCATCATGTCCTACTGATTTACAAAATTTGCAATATAGATTCCTTAGAGTCTGTATATATTTTTGTAACAAGTAACAATCTTATAAACGATGTTCACCTCTATTCTTACATATTTTGCACCATAAGCTCGATCCTACATTCATAGGATTCGATGCTCCACCAACCATGTAATTCCTGAAGGTATGGCACTGTTCTCTAGAATGGCCATCTGATATGCATTTTGTACACCATACCTCTTCTCTAACTTCTCTGCTTTTATTGATTTCTTGTAACTGCAGGGTTATGTTTTCTAGTTGACTTTGAATATGTTGCATGCCTACATTACTATCTCCTATAGGTGAAGCTTCCAATTCCATCACAATTTCTAGAGCTTTGGCTTGAGTTCCTATATTTTGTTGTGTTAATGGAAATTTGATATGCGGTAGTAGCACAACTATAAAACTTTCTTGTTTTCCCTAAGAGGCTATGTCGAAGCTTACTTGATCCAATAACACCTTAAATCTCTTATCAAAATCCCACATAGACTTATTAGGTTTTTTTTTTATGTATTTCAACTCGGTGATGCACTGTGACTTAGAGTTTGCCTTCTTAAGCTCTCTTATTACTGTTGTTTTAATATCTGCAAGCATTCTATTCTAATTATTTGAATCCTTTGTATACTATGGAAATGCTCTATCTCATAACGTCTTAACAAGTTTCACTTTATTTATATTCTCATTGTTGATCTACTTTGTTTTCCATACTGCTTCACATAAAAACCAAAATTGTACCGAATCCTCCAATCTAGCTCCTTTGGAAATGGGTAGCTTAATATATTCGACCATACTTCTTATTGGGGGGGTATGGGGAGAAGTAAGGCAAGGGGGATGGGGGGTAGGAGGGGTAGAGGGAGGGCGAGGGGGAGGGAAAGGGGGAGTGCAAAAATACTGGCTATTACTGGATTTTTTCTTCTGTGAACTCTCAAGATAGAAGGGTGATACTGCGGAGTTACCTGACAGTTATCAGGGAGGCTTTCTTCACTTTTAGGTTCACTTAAAACACCACTGTAATCAGTCTCTATGAAAGTCTTCAGATCTTGTCCATGAGGTATGTTTTTGGTATCTACTCTATATCTTTTTCCACTTCACATTGTTATGATCTCTTGCTCAGATTTATTCCCTCTTCTTCTAAACATAAGTAAACTAGCAATCTGATTGCATCTATAAAACTCCATTTTCACATAGAAGCATCTTAATCCAAATTTTTAGAGATTTCAAATACTTACCTCGAATTCCCTTGAAGAATCATTGTTCCACTTCATTGTAGGGAAAAATTGAGTCTACTATAAACTCAGTAATGAATCCTCCCAAGATATTATTAATCCAGAAATCGACAACCCTTGAAATCCTATCGTCAGTGCTCTTAGGTCAATGTATCAGTTCAAGAGTCCACATCATAGGTTCTTCACCTTTAAAATAGTTCTTCCT
The DNA here is from genome assembly GCA_031772625.1 of Pinus tabuliformis. Taxonomy (NCBI): domain Eukaryota; kingdom Viridiplantae; phylum Streptophyta; class Pinopsida; order Pinales; family Pinaceae; genus Pinus; species Pinus tabuliformis. The sequence continues at coordinate 970,981,103 of CM062812.1, forward strand.
TCCAGTCAACCTCAATATCCACTCATATAACTCAACAGGAAATAAAGGGACAAAAATTTCATATTGGTCTATAAAAATATACTTTTGTAACCAAGCTTCAGCTATCAGACGAGGATTTCTATTTTATCAATCCACAAATTCTCACTCTTTTTGTTCTATTCAGTCTTGAATTTATTTCTTCAAAGGGTACCATATCCATGTATCCTTAAAACAACTCTACGTCCCAACAATAGAATTTTTTTTGGCTTGGTCTGGGTTGATGCAAGCTTAATCTGTACCACAACAACAAAACCCTCAATCACTACCCCTATTGGCAATGCCCTATAAGAAAATCACAGTGTAACCCGAAGTGACTATGGGAGGATGTAGAACCATGTTTTTGTAGCCTTGAAGGATGTGGAGATGTGGTATTAATATGTTTTCCTTTTATTATAATTGAAAAATCACCTCCCTGCATGATATTAAACACTTAAAGGTCTCATATAAAACCATAAAGCATTATTGCACTGAAGTAAAATGGAACTGTAATAGCTGCAACTCTATAATAAATAATAAGAAAATATACACATGAAGGCACGAAATTACCATGGTTCACCCCAATGTGGGTGTTATAGACATTTTTGTGCCTTACAGCTCTAAGCATGAAATGTCCATAATCCAAGGGATCCAAAGTCCCTAAAAGTGTTGTTCCTACCCCTAAAGGAACAAGGTCAACCAATGACAGCTTCTCCCAGAAGTTCTCCACCAGAAACTACTCAAAACTAGTCAAATCAGGATCAATTCAGATGCTCCACTAGCTGGATGCGTTGCAAATCACCCAAATAAACTGGCTAGGTTCGTTGCAACGCACTCGAATGCACTACCCAGGTGCGCTAAGTGAGAAATGACAAGTGGCAGAGTCATTCAACGAGGTGGAGAGACAATGGAAGCTTCCAGAATCTTCTCCAATGACACATGCCTCACTGAATTCGACCAGTGATGAGTAAGAGGCTCTCAGTCTCCAAGTGGAAGCAAGAACTGACAGAGAGAAGCCACAAGTCAAAAAATAAGCTGACTCATCCTCTCTGCTTACATTTATATATGGATCCCTCATCCCAGAGATCCAGAGGCTGGAATTTTGTACTTTGCAGAGAATTGTTGTTGGTTTTGAGATTGAGATTAGTGTATTGGGTGATTTATGCTTTGTTGGGGGTGAGGAAGGGATTCCTTTGCTGGGAGGTAGATTCTGGATCGGGACTCACTTGGTTGTATCTCCTCCTAGATTTTCTTATTGCATCAATAAAACTATTTGAGTTTCTTCTACATGCTTGTGTATCAGTGATGTTTTGTTATATTTGCATGTTTAGCTTAATCTGATCCTAAGCTTTTTATGAATGTAAATCTATATCTTCGTGTAGTTTCTCTCTTCTGTGATCTTGCAGGAACTTGGTGAAGCTGGGCTGGTAAGGGAGCAGGTAGCTGGAAGCCAACAGAGAGGAGAGCGATTGGATCAACAAACTAGCGCAAGACACAGGTTAGTTTATCCTTCCTCTTTGTTTACATTTCATAAAGAAGAATACACAAGTAGTTTTTCCTTGTTTGTTGCTAAGGCACTGTCACACCTTAGAGTGGGATAGAGGCGTTATGAATAGATACTTTTCCCAACAACAAAATGGCGACTCCACTGGGGATCGTGTCTAGTTAGTTTATTTGTGTTTCTTTTGTTGTTTGCTTCATAAACACAGAAGTAGCAATCGAACTGCATTTGCCATTATCAAATGCAAAGTAGTTGCTACTTCAATCCACCCATTGGATTTTTTTATGATTTGAACAGCTGATCCACAAATTCTCTAATTGCCCTTTGTGATAGCTCTTAGTCCTCCTTTAAATCATCCCTCTGATTGTACCTTATTGATTGCTTTTACTCGACCAAAACACATAGATTAAACGGCAAACTGTGACCCAGAACCTAGATAGAAGTCTCGTTTCTGCCCTAGCGCAGGCTCTACGAAGAGGTTCTGCATTTCAACGCAGGTCCCGAGAGGGCTACCTGCGCTGCAATTCAGTTTCTCTGTACAACAGGTGCGCTGATCAACCCTTGCCCTGTGCAGCTGAGGTTCTTTGCTTCATTTTGTTCAGTTTTATATATGGTTTTTGCAACCTGTTATCAGTGTGTGTACCTATCTGAAAACCCCTTTTCTCTGCCTTAATTCCACCTCCTTTGTACAAAAAGACTGTAGGTGTTCTTTGTGTATTTGTTACATCATTTATAGTTTTCCATTGAAAAGTAAAATAGTCATACTGTCGTCCTTAGATTTAGATCTGTCGTAAGTGTCGATTTTGATCTTAGGAGAAAGTTTTTTTGTTGTTGACAGTTGATTATACTTTTTACTTTTTCTTTGGTTTGAATTTGTCTCATTCTAGTTTCGAAACGAGTGTTTACTTCAAAATCATAAAGTGTCGTAATCTTCTCTACCTTTTTGATTTCGAAAAAGAAGCTTGTTTGTGTTTTTCACTTGAAAGCAAATTCAAATTTGTACATCAACTTTATTTTTAGTCATCAATATTAAGAAAGTGAAAACAAATTCATGCATTTGTGCATTTTCATATTGATAGTTTGTATGGTTTGATTTAGGAAAAGTGTATTTACAGTGTGCTCTTTGCTGTTTGAGAAAAGATCGTGTCTTTCTTTTCCCCTTGTAGCTAGGATTTTCATTGTTGAAAAGAGATAAATGCTTGCTTATCATCTTTAGATTTCATTTAGGAATTACATCTACATCTCGTGGTGATCCAAAAAGGAAAACTTCTAAGAAATATCAACTTAAAATAAATTGAATGAATCTAACAACGCTTTGGAACTTAGCGCACAACATAGAGGTCTAGGCTAGAGACGTGTTCCGGCGTCGTAAAGCCTGGTAACCGTTGTCCTCACTGATGGTTGGGTGATTCCTCCATCGTGAGATGATAAGTGCCAGTACGGATTGTGCTCCCACGTACCGTCGAGTATATATTGGGAGACCCCTATAGGCTTAAAACCTTTTATCCATAGGAAGCCGTGTCGGCCGCCCTACTGATCGCAATGCACCGAACATAGCATTCGGGAAGATTGACTGTCGTACCGTAAAACGTATTCTACAGTTTTGTGATTGGTTTGGCACACCCTCTACCTAGATCTCCAAAGAAGTCCCTTTCGTTCCTTTTCAGACTCCTTAACGAAAAAGGTCCATCTGAGCACTTGTCACTTCAGGCTCATTAAAAATCGAAGGAGACTAGAGTCATCTTTTGTTTTTTCTCGACTCTTTAAAATTGAAAAAACAAGTTGTGTCCAAGCGTCGTAGAATTTATTTTAAACGGAATATTCATCCCCTTTTCCTACGTTGATCTTAGGTTGAGAAAATGGAGTCTACCAACCAAGGAATTCCCCTTGGTTCAAATCCTAGTCCCTTCTCCTCTTGGGGAGATGTTGGTGCACCCCATATGGCCACATTGTCACTTCCAGGACTGACAATTGGCTTGCTAGTCTGGCTCTTCTCAACCAATGTCGTTTAGAACACCACTATTCCTAAACAATCGAATCAGCAGTTAGACCAGTCCAGAGTTACTTACCAACCTTCTACTTCCTCTAGTTCTTCCTCTCCTCCTTCCTCTTTGCTTGATGGGGTTGGCAAAGCCAAAAGTCAAGTTCCTAAGGAGAAGAAGGAAAAGAAGAAGAAAGAGAAGAAGAAGAAGGAGCCAAAAGCGACTGGGGGCAAACGAGTATCGTCTAATGAAAATCCACACACTGCACTGACCAGGCCTAAATCGCCATGTGTCATTTGCAAGGGAGACCACTTTCATGGAGATTGTCCTTGCATCCCTCGGATACTAAGGGACTGGTCTCCCCGTTTGCACAATCCGGTGGCGTCAACCTCTGATAGCCATGTTGAAAGCACACCATCAACTAGCGAAAGTGAAGTCCCAAGACAAAAAGGGAGAGCTAGATCACCCTGTAAACTGTGAGAAGGAAATCATGCCATCCACCGTTGTCCCTTCTTAGACGAAGCTAAAAGAGTTTTGGATGATCGCCCGTTTCACCGTTACGACTCCCTCCTGGATATAAAAAACTCTTGCTGAGTCCTTCGTTAGTTGAAAATCCAGCTGGCCCGCTCAAGTGGTCAGCTGAAGCGCCGGTCATTGAAGATGAACCAGCTGAATCCATACCCGACGAAAGTCAAAAGGTCGAGGCGGCAGTTGACCCAGTCTTGCCTTCAGAAGTTTTATCTTCGAATGACACAGTCACTAGAGAGAACAAGGATGACACCGTCTAAATTCTCTTCATCAACACAGACTCCAACGAACACAGGGGCAACCTACCCATTCCTTTATCGCAAGAAGGAAGTTCGTCAGAGCCGTACCCAACCGTCTACTCGGTCCCACCTCCAAGCAACCTAGTTGTCTCCTTCGACTGGAATCAACTAGGCAGACCCCGTTTACCAGTAAGCATACCATTCAGAATTATCGTCCAAATATATAGAATGGTCATGGCTGGTAGCATCATAGATGAGGGGGCTTCTGTGAGTATCCTTTCCTCTACTACTTGGAAAGCTCTTGGTTCGCCATCGCTTTTGCCTGAGATGAGAAATCTAACAGGCTTTGATAAAGGAACCAGTCGACCTTTAGGGATCCTCCCCAATGTGCCCATAACATTGAAAGGGAAGACCGTTCAAATGAACGTAATGGTCGTTCAAGGACCCTTGGATTATAACCTACTCCTTGGACGAGACTATATTTACTGCATGGGAGCCATCATCTCCTCACTCTTTAGAGTAATGTGTTTTCCGCACGAAGGAAGAGTGGTCAAGCTCGTGGACTAGCTTTCATTTCCCGTATCATGCATCGCAAATAGTCATATACCATCCCTAAATGGTCTCTTCACGCAAGAAATGTCTCAACCTACAATCCGTCCTCCCGATGAGCGCGAGTAATTCGGAGGGATATGACTGGAACCCGGGGGGCATGCATCCTGGTCTGCTTCGGCAGGAAAACTTTGGGTATAGATTAGGCTTCCGCGGGAGAATATGACTAGTCCGTACCCCGTCCGTGGTTGGAAGAGGGGTTGTTCTAGAATAAGATTCTTTTGTCAAAGTTATGTGAGTTGGCGGGCATTGTCGCTCACCTTTTTTTATCTCGCTAAACATCGCCAAAGAAGTGTTTTGTTTGAAATATTAATAGAACAATCTTTGGGTAACCTGTAAGAGGTAGGCCTCTCTCGGTAAAACAATTGTTTTGGCAGAAATGAAGTAGAGGTAACCTTGAAACTCTGTTTTATACCTGGGGGCATGCAAACCTTTTGGAGTGCAAGCAAAGAGCGATTATTTATCTGTTTTTTGGATTAGTCATTTCTGAACTTGCATAACGAAAGGATGCGGGGAAAAGCTTTGTAAGGCGAAAGCTCCATAAAAAATGGCATCTTACATGAGACATTCTTATCATATGACTGGATTATCGAGCAGTTTTAGCACATAGTTCATGCTCGTTAAAAAATAAACATAAGACCGAGCAAATGTTTCAACCCGCGTTTAAGCTCATTAAAAAATGAACTATCCTCCGGTAAATAACTACCGTGAATGTAACATTATCAGCCATTAAAGCCTTGGTCGTGTTTGCACCATCACCTCCACTTTTCCATTGGCCGATCATTCACCTCCATTTGATTGTTTACCCATTTTGAGGAATAGCTGCGAAGAGTGATTTCACTAGCCATCCTTGTGACACTGGCATGCTTGGAAAATTCCAACCCTTACCTAGAATCAACTGCTACCCATTTTATCACTCGTTCCTAAAAAGACGAGTCTTCTTTAAGCTCTTTTCATCTGACTCGTAAAATATGAAAAGATTGCCGATTTTTGGCCTTCCGGCTCGTTAAAGCGACTAGAAGAGCTATCCCTCCTCTAGATTTTAATCTTTTTGGACCTGAGGGATTATTGCACAAAAAGATCGAGCACTTTTTTTGTTCGGCTCGTTAAAACTATCGAAAATTCATCACTTCTGTATTGTTTTATACTTTTTCGGACTTAAGGATTGGATGACGAAAAAGGAATTCCGCAGTTAACTTTACGTACCTTTTCAGACTTTCCAGAAATGAAAAGGACCGAGTTATCTTTGTCGTTAGACTCGTTAAAAACATTAATAGCGACAAACTTGTCTTTAGACGAGAACGAGTTTCACTATCGCTAGGCTCGTTAAAACATAGCGATGGGTTTGCCCGAAGGGCAAATTATAGAACAAGCATATGTTATCCTCCTCAAGCTTGACAAAAATAAATAGGTACTGGTTAGCAATGACTGGGGAAAAATTGGGAAGAAACTCAAAGAATCTTTGTTGGTAGCAAGTCACTCTTGAACATGACACTTCCACTCTGTGCCTGAGTCGGGTTGGGTTGTTTCATTCACCGGTCACTTCACCATGTTCTCGCCATACCATCCAAATTTGGGGTAAATGCTACCAATCCATCACATAAGTGTCGCTGACATGTTCAAGAGAAGTCATCCAGAGAAGTCACCCATGTCCCATCCACTGCCATACATTATACCTCATGCTTTCATGACCGCCACCCTGAACCATATATCATCAGATTGTTTTCACCTCCATCAAAATTATTTGCTCCGTTCTGTGTCATTGATGTGGGATACATCAAGGCCCTCCTTTGATGGATCGCTTCTTGTCGAAATTAGCTCATTATCCAAGAAGTTGATCTAGGAACACCCCATTCAGTACTTTGAAGCTTGCATGCCTCAATGGCAAGTTTCTCACTTCCGGCGACAGGTATACATCAATGACCTTCGACCAAAATATTTTGCGTGGTGTTCAATGCCAAGTCCTTTATTCACACCACGTGAATTGTACGGCAGTACCTTGAGGGTCATCATCCTTATCGGTGATTCCTCTCGCGCTTGTTAACAGTTTACATCATTGACTGGTAATCAAGTGATGTCTTTCCATGTTCGACTTCAAAACATTTCTCACATGGATCGACTTGTACTTCGAGTGAAGATCAGACGAGATTGAAGACCCCGGATCTAGTTTCATCCATCCAGGCTGTGATATATATTAAGGAAAAATAAAGACATTGACATGTACAGCATTGCAGCACAGATGATCATCCTACCAAAAGGATGATGACTTCATCAAAATCATCAGTCTACCATTAGACGATTGTCTGTCCTGTGTACATAAAAATGAATTTATAAAGCTGAGCATGGGAATGCCCGCCTCAGCTAGATCATGAAAACAATATGAAAATAATGTATTGTATTGTATCTTATTACAGGTCTCCTCCCAGCATTGAAAGAACTTCGGATCCTCCTAATAAAGCATTTCACCCGATAAACGGCCTCATACTTTAGGGGGCAACTGTTATAGACATTTTTGTGCCTTACAGCTCTAAGCATGAAATGTCCATAATACAAGGGATACAAATTCCCTAAAAATGTTGCTCCTGCCCCTAAAGGAACAAGGTCAACCAATGACAGCTTCTCCCAGAAGCTGTCCACCATAAACTGCTCAAAACTAGTCAAATCAGGATCAATTCAGATGCTCCACTAGTTGGTTGCGTTGCAAAGCACCCAAATACACTGGCTAGGTGCGTTGCAACGCACTTGAATCCACTACCCAGGTGTGCTGAGCGGGAAATGACAAGTGGTAGAGTCATTCAATGAGGTGGAGAGACAATGGAAGCTTCTAGAATCTTCTCCAATGACACTTGCCTCACTGAATTCGACCAGTGATGAGTAAGAGGCCCTCAGTCTCCAAGTGGAAGCAAGAACTGATAGAGAGGAGCCACAAGTCAAAACATAAGCTGACTCATCCTCTCTGCTTACATCTATATATGGATCCCTCACCCCAGAGATCCAGAGGCTGGAATTTTGTACTTTGTAGAGAATTGTTGTTGGTTTTGAGATTGAGATTAGTGTATTGGTTGATTTATGCTTTGTTGGAGGTGAATAAGGGATTCCTTTGCTGGGAGGTAGATGCTGGATCGGGACTCACTTGGTTGTATCTCCTCCTGGATTGTCTTATTGCATCAATAAAACTATTTGAGTTTCTTCTACATGTGTTATAGACATTTTTGTGCCTTACAGCATTGAGCATGAAATGTCCATAATCTAAGGGATCCAAAGTCCAAAAACATGTTGTTCCTACCCCTAGAGGAACAAGGCTAACAAACCACAACAATTCACAGAAGTTCTCCACCAAAAACTGCTCAAAACAAGTCAATTCAGGATCATTTCAATGGAACACTGGCTACCTGCGCTGAACGAGAATGGACATGTGGCAAGCTCATTTCTCAAGGTGTCAAAACCCAGGAAGCTTCCAAAATGACACTTGCCTCAGGGAATTCGACTGGTGATGAGTAAGAGGTTCCAAATCTCCAAGTGGAAGCAAGAACCTCCAAGTGGAATCAAGAACTGACAGAGGGAGAGGACACTAGTCAGATCTCAAGCTGACTCATCCTCTCTCCAAACATCTATATATGGATCTCTCCTCCATGAGATCTAGAGGGCTGGAATTTTGTTATTGCAAAGAATTGTTGTTGGTTTGAGATTGGAATCATTGGGTGCTTAATGCTTTGAAGGGGGTGAAGATAGGAATTTCATTTGTTGGGAAGGAGATGCTGGATTGGAGCCCTCTGTGTTGTATCTCTTCCTGAACCTTGTTATTCATCAATAAAGCTATCTTGGTTTCTCCTATATGCTGATTTATTCTTGATATATGATTGCATTAGTGTATTTGGTTTATTTCTAATCCTAAACTAGTTATGAATGTGGATATCTGTCTTTGTGTAGTGTTCTTCTCTTGTCGCAAGTAGTTTTTCTCTTGTGATCTTGCAGGAGCCCGATGGAGCTGGACAAGCAAGAAGGCAAGTAGCTGTTCTCTTGTGATCTTGCATGAACCTGTTGAAGCTGGGCGAGTGAGAAGGCAAGTAGCTGTGAACTCCCAAAGAGAAGAGATACCGGATCGAGGGACAAACGGAAGACACCGGTAAGTCTATTTATCTCTCTTCTTTCACATTTCATAAAGGAAGAAACCAGAATAGATGTATTTGTTTGTTGCTAAGGCACTGTCACACCTTAGGTGGATAGGATCATCCTGCATAGGCATTTTTCCCCACAACAAATTGGCAACTCCACTGGGGAATCTGTTTAGTCATTTTATTTGTGTTTCTATCATTGTTTGTTTCATAGACTTGACAGCAACAATCGAACTGCATCTGCTATTCCCGAATGCAAAGTAGACAGTTGCTGCCTTGATCCAATCACTGGACTTGTCTATGATCTGAACAATGGACTCACAAATTATTTGATGATCCTTTGTGATAGATCTTAGTAGTCCCTCAAAGCATCCCTTTGATTACACCTTGCTTGTTGCTTTTATTTGGCCTGAAACAGTGAATTAAATAGCAATCTGTGACCTAGAACCTATGGGAAACGAGAGTTTCTCCTTCAGCGCAGACCCAGTGAAGGGATTCTGCATTTCAACACAGGTCCCGTGAAGGCTACCTGCGCTGAATGTCAAAACCCCTGTGTTGAGGTTGCGCTGAACCAGTTTTCCCTTGTGCAGCTGGGGTTCTCTGCTCTGTTTTTCCTTGTTTTGATCTCTGATTTTTGCAGCCTGTAACCAGCATGGTTACCAGTCTGATAACTCCTTTTCTCTGCTTAAATTCCGCCTCCTTTTGTACAAAAAGACTGTGAGTGTTTTTATGTGTTTGTGGCATTATTTGCAATCTTCCTTTGCATGAGTGAAATAGTCATCCTGTAGCCCTTGATTCAGATCTGTTGATTGTGATCTTAGGAGAGAGTTCATTGGCTGTTTGCAATTGATTATACATTTGCTTTTGCTTATTGGTTTGAGTTTGTCTCTTTTAAGTGTCGAAACAAGTATTCATTTTGAAAATCGTTAAGTGTTGTAATCTCTTCTACCCTCTCTGATTTCGAAAAAGTAAACTTGTTTGTATTCGTCATTTAAAAGCAAATTCAAAGTTGTACAAAAAGCTTTCTTTGTAGGCATCAATACTAAGAAAGCGAAAAATAAACACCTGCATTGTGCATTTGCATCTTGATAGTTTGCATGTCTGATTTAGGAAAAGTGCATTAGAGTGTCCTGATTGCTCTTTGAGAAAAGATGGTGTCTTTATTTTCCCTTAGTAGCTAGGATTTTCAAAGTTGAAAAGATATAAAGCTTGCTTATCATCTTTAGACTGCATTTAGGAAGTGTATCATACATCTCGTGGTGAACCTTGAAAGGAAAACTTCTAGAAAGATCAACCTAAAATAAATTGAATCAACTTAACAATGCTTTGCAACATAACGCACAACATAGAGGTCTAGGCTAGAGACATATTCCGACGTCGTTAAGCCTGGTAACTGTCGATCTCGTGGATGGTGGGTGATTCCTCCTAAGGGACGATAGCGCCAGTACGGATTGTGCTCCCATGTACCGTCGCGTATATATTGGGAGACCCCTATAGTCATAAAACCTTTATCCTTAGGAAGTCGTGTCGGCCGCCCTACTGATCGCAATGCACTGAACACAACATTGAGGAAGATCGACCGCCCATACCCTAAAAGGTATTCTACAGTTTTGTGAAAAGTTTTGCACACCCTCTGCCTAGAACTCCACAGCAGTTCCTTTTGGCCTTTTCCAGACTCTATAACGGAAAATGTCCATCCGAGCATTTGTCAATTCGGGCTCGTTAAAACATCGAAGGAGACTAGAGTCGTCTTTAGCTTTTTCTCGACTCTTTAAAAGTGAAAAAGCAAGTTGTGTCTAAAGCGTTGTTAAAATTTATTTTAAACGGAACAATCACCCCTTATTCCAGCATTGATCTTTAGGTTGAAAAAATGGAGCACACCAACCAAGGAATTCCCCTTGGCAGAAATCCTAGTCCCTTCTCCTCTTGGGGAGATGTTGGTGCGCCCCATATGGCCACATTGTCGCTTCCAGGACTGACAATTGGCCTGCCGGTCTGGCTCTTTTCAACCAATGTCGTTCAAACCACCACTATTCCTGAACATTCAAGTCAACAGTCAGACTAGACCAGAGTTGCCAACCAGCCTTCTACTTCATCCAACTCTTCCTCTCCTCCTTCCTCTTCGCTTGACGGAACTGGTAAAACAAAAAACCAAGTTCCTAAGGAGAAGAAGGAAAAGAAGAAGAAAGAGAAGAAGAAGAAGGAGCCAAAAGCGACTGGGGGCAAACAAGTGTCGTCTGACAAAAATCCACACACAGCACTGACCAGGCCTAAATCGCCATGTGTCATATGCAAGGGCGACCACTTCCACAGAGATTGTCCCTGCATCCCTCGGATACTAAGGGACAGGTCTCCCCGTTTGCACAATTCGGTAGCGTCAACCTCTGATAGCCATGTTGAAGCTCACCGTCGATTAGTGAAAGTGATGTCCCAGGACAGAAAGGGAAAGCTAGATTTCCCTGTAAACTGTGTGAAGGCGATCACGCCATCCATCGTTGTCCCTTCTTAGACGAGGCTAAAAGAGTTTTGGAAGATTGCTCGATCTTACGAGCGCAACTTCCTCCTGGATATCAAAAACTCCTACCAAGTCGTTCACTAGTTGAAAACCCAGCTGGCCCGCCTAGGTGGTTAGCCGAAGCACCTATCATTGAAGATGAACCGTCTGAATCCATACCTGACGAAAGTCAAAAGGTTGAGGCGGCAGTTGACCTGGTTTTGCCTTCAGAGGCTCTATCTTCGAATGATACCATCACAGAGGAGAATAAAGACGACACCGTCCAAATTCTCTTCATCAACACAGACTCCGACGAACAAGGGGTCAATTTGCCCATTCCTTTATCGCAGGAAGGAACTTCATCAGAGTCATATCCGGCCGTCTATTCGGTCCCACCACCAAGCAACCTAGTTGTCTCGTTTGACTGGAACCAACTAGGCAGACCCCGGTTGCCAGCAAGTATACCATTCAGAATTATCGTTCAACTATACAGAATGGTAATGGCTGGCACTATCATTGATGAAGGGGCATCTGTGAGTATCCTTTCCTCTATTGCTTCGAAAGCGCTTGGTTCGCCAGCGCTTTTGCCTGAAATAAGAAATCTATCAGGCTTTGATAAAGGAACCAGTCGACCTTTAGGGATCCTCCCCAATGTGCCCATAACATTGAAAGGGAAGACCGTTCAAATGAACGTGATGGTCGTTCAAGGACCCTTGGATTATAACCTACTACTTGGACGAGACTATATATATTGCATGGGAGCTATAGTCTCCTCACTCTTTACAGTAATGCGTTTTCCGCATGAAGTAAGAGCGGTCAAGCTCGTGGACCAACTTTCATTTCCCGGATCACGCATCGTAAATAGTCATGTACCATCCCTAAATGGTCTATTCACACAAGAAATGTCTCAACCCACAGCCCGTCCTCCTGATGAGCGTGACTAATCTGGGAGGATATGACTGGAACGCAAGGGGCATGCGTCCTGGTCTGCTTCGGCAGGAAAACTTTGGGTATAGGGTAGGTTTCCGCGGGAGAATATGACTAGTTCGTACCCCGTCCGTGATTGGAAGAGGGGTTGTTCTAGAATAAGATTATTTTGTCAAAGTTATGTGTTTGGCACTAAGATCATTCACATTTGTCTATTTTGATAGATATCACCGAGGAAATGTTTTGTTTGAAAGATTAACGAGACAATCTTTGGGTAGCCTGAAAGAGGTAGGCCTTTCCTGCTTAAACAAATGTTTTGGCGGACAAAGTAAGGGTAACCTTGAAATCGTACTTTATACCTGGGGGCATGCAAACCTTTTGGAGTGCAAGCAAAGAGCGGTTATTTATCTGTTTTTTGGGTTAGCAGTTTCCTAACTTGCATAACGATAGGATGCGGGGCATAGCTTTGGTAAGGCGCAAGCTCCATAAAAAATGGAATCTTACATGAGACATTCTTATCATAAGACTGGGTAATCGAGTAGTTTTAGCACACAGTTCATGCTCGTTAAAAAATAAACGCAAGATCCGAGCAGTTTTAGCACATAGTTCATGCTCGTTAAAAAATAAACATAAGACCGAGCAAATGTTTCCACCCGCGTTTAAGCTCATTAAAAAATGAACTACCCGGTAAATAACCACAGTGAATGTAATATCATCAGCCATCAAAGCCTTGGTCGTGTTTGCACCATCACCTCCACTTTTCATTTGGCCGATCATTCACCTCCATAATATTGTTTACCCATTTTGAGGAACAGCTGCGAAGAGTGATTTCACCTAGCCATCCTTGTGACACTGCCATGATTGGAAAATTCCAACCTGTACCTGGAATCAGCTGCTAACCCTGTTTATCACTCGTTCCTCAAAAGACGAGTCTTCTTTAAGCTCTTTTCATTTGACTCGTAAAATATGAAAATATTGCCGAGTTTTGGCCTTCCAGCTTGTTAAAGCGACCAGGAGAGCTATCCCTCCTCTAGATTTTAATCTTTTTGGACCTGAGGGATTATTGCACAAAAAGATCGAGCGCTTGTTTTGTTCGGCTCGTTAAAACTATCGAAAACTCATCCCTTCTGTATTGTTTTATACTTTTTCGGACTTAAGGGATTAGATGACGAAAAAGGACTTTTGGAGTTGACTTTATGTACCTTTTCAGACTCTCTAAAAATGAAAAGGACCGAGTTATCCTTGTCGTTAGACTCGATAAATCATTAAATAGTGACAAACTTGTCTTTAGACGAGAACGAGTTTCACTATCGCTAGGCTCATTAAAACATAGCAATGGGCTTGCCCGAAGGGCAGGTTATAGAACAAGCATATGTTATCCTCCTCAAGCTTGACAAAAATAAAGAGGTACTAGTCAGCAATGACTAGGGAAAAATTGGGAGAAACTAAAGAAAACTTTGATGGTAGCAAGTCGCTCTTGAACATGACACTTTTCCTCCATACCACAATCGGGTTGGGTTGTTTCATTCACCGGTCACATCCATGGTCTCGCCATACCATCCATATTTGGGGTAATGCTACCGATCCATCGCATCAGTGTTGCCATATGTTCAAGAGAAGTCATTCAGAAAAGTCAACCGTGTCCCATCCACTGCCATACATTGTCCTTCATCCTTTCATGACCGCCACCCTGAATCATATGTCACAGACCGTTTTCACCTCCATTAAAATCATTAGCTCCGTTCCGTGTCACTGATGTGGGATTCATTAAGTCCCTCCTTTGACGGGTCGCTTCTTGTCGACATCAACTCATTATCCAAGAAGTTGATCTAGGAACAACCCCTTCAGTACTTTGAAGCTTGCATGCCTCAATGGAAAGTTTCTCACTTCCGGCGACAGGTATACATCAATGACCTTCGACCGAAAGATTTTGCGTGGTGTTCGACGCCAAGTTCTTTATTCACACCACGTGAATTGTACTGTAGTACCTTGAGGGTCATTATCATTATCGGTGATTCCTCTCGCGCTTGTTAACGGTTTACATCATTGACCGGTAATCAAGCGATGTCTTTCCATGTTCGACTTCAGAACATTTCTCACATGGATCGACTTGTACTTAGAGTGAAGATCGAACGAGTTTGAAGACCCCGGATCTAGTTTCATCCATCCGGGCTGCGATATATATTCAGGAAAGATAAAGACATTGACATGTACATCATTGTAGCAGATAATCATCCTACTCAAGGGATTATAATTTCATCAAAAAATTATCAGTCTACCATCAGACGATTGTCTGTTCTATGTACAGAAAAATGGATTTATAAAGCTGAGCATGGAAATGCCCACCTCAGCTAGATCATGAAAGCAGTATGAAAAATAATGTATTGTATTGTATCTTATTACAGGTCTCCTCCCAGCATTGGATGAACTTCGGATACCCCTGATAAAGCATTTCGCTCGATAAACAACCTCATACTTTAGGGGGAAACTGTTATAGACATTTTTGTGCCTTACAACATTGAGCATGAAATGTCCATAATATAAGGGATCCAAAGTCCCTAAACATGTTGTTCCTACCCCTAGAGGAACAAGGCTAACAAACCACAGCAATTCACAGATGTTCTCCACCAAAAACTGCTCAAAACAAGTCAATTCAGGATCATTTCAGTGGCTACACTAGCTGTTTGCGCTGAATGTCAAAGCCAACATTGGCTACCTGCGTCGAATGTCAAATGGAACACTAGCTACCTGCGTTGAATGAGAATGGACATGTGGCAAGCTCATTTCTCAAGGTGTCAAAACTCAGGAAGCTTCCAAAATGACACTTGCCTCACGGAATTCGACTGGTGATGAGTAAGAGGTTCAAAATCTCCAAGTGGAAGCAAGAACCTCCAAGTGGAATCAAGAACTGACAGAGGGAGAGGACACTAGTCAGATCTCAAGCTGACTCATCCTCTCTCCAAACATCTATATATGGATCTCTCCTCCATGAGATCTAGAGGGCTGGAATTTTGTTATTGCAAAGAATTGCTATTGGTTTGAGATTGGAATCATTGGGTGCTTAATGCTTTGGAGGGGGTGAAGATAGGAATTCCATTTGCTGGGAAGGAGATGCTGGATTGGAGCCCTCTGGGTTGTATCTCTTCCTGAACCTTGTTATTCATCAATAAAGCTATCTTGGTTTCTCCTATATGCTGATGTATTCTCGATGTATGATTGCATTAGTGTATTTGGTTTATTTCTAATCCTAAACTAGTTATGAATGTGAATATCTGTCTTTGTGTAGTGTTCTTCTCTTGTCGCAAGTAGCTGTTCTCTTGTGATCTTGCAGGAGCCCGGTGGAGCTGGACAAGAAAGAAGGCAAGTAGCGGTTCTCTTGTGATCTTGCATGAACCTGTTGAAGCTGGGCGAGTGAGAAGGCAAGTAGCTGTGAACTCCCAAAGAGAAGAGAGACCAGATCGAGGGACAAACGGAAACACCAGTAAGTCTATTTATCTCTCTTCTTTCACATTTCATAAAGGAAGAAACCAGAATAGTTGTATCTGTTTGTTGCTAAGGCACTGTCACACCTTAGGTGGATAGGATCGTCCTGCATAGGCATTTTTCCCCACAACAACATGCTTGTGTATCAGTGATGTTTTGTTATATTTGCATGTTTATCTTAATCTGATCCTAAGCTTTTTATGAATGTAAATCTATATCTTCGTGTAGTTTCTCTCTTCTGTGATCTTGCAGGAACTTGGTGAAGCTGGGCCGGTAAGGGAGCAGGTAGCTGGAAGCCAACAAAGAGGAGAGCGATTGGATCAACAAACTAGCGCAAGACACATGTTAGTTTATCCTTCCTCTTCATTTACATTTCATAAAGAAGAATACACAAGTAGTTTTTCCTTGTTTGTTGCTAAGGCACTGTCACACCTTAGAGTGGGATAGGGGTGTTCTGAATAGATACTTTTCAGAAACGTATTTCCCCTTTTGTATTTTAGTTTATCGAGTAATCCGCAATCGTGGAAGAAAGTCAATTGAAACCTCGTCGTTTGCAGAGGCTTACGAGTCAACCGTCTTTGTCTCAGGAATCGAAACCAGTACGCACAAAGTGAACTCGTTTAACCGGTTCCAAATCTCCTATTAAAGTTAGAACAAGTGTTCCAACAACATCCGAGATTCTGGTTACTACAAACATTTCTGGAAACCCTGCCTGTATAGAAGAAGTTCAACAGCCACAGAGGGACAGTAATACTGATCCTAGTCTGAGAGTAAACACTTGTGTTACTGAACCAGTTACATCTACAACCGGTTCGGAGAGTCTTTCTCTTCAAACATCTGTCGCTGTCGATTCCACCCCTTCTTCGGCACCAGAAATTTTTTACGGACCTGACGGTCTTCCCCTTCCACCTGGTTTGATTGCGATTGAAGAAATTGTAGAAGATCCTCAATCAAGTACTCCAACCCACTTTGGAGTCGGGGTCACTCTATATCCTTCTTCATCAGAAGTTAGTCTACCACCAGTGGAAGTTCCTGTAGAATCGCTAGGTAATATTTTCGATAGACTCCAAATGTCTGAACAACCGTCAACATCTAGGACTGTGTCGACTAACACAGCGACAGCAGAACTCCCTTCCGTCACTCCGACGATGTTCGCCAGCATACCAGCTGTCCCAACTAGCTCTCAACCGCTAGAAGGAGCCCACTGAGGGGCTATTTCGACAGTCTGGACTGTTCCTATTTGTTCAACCGGAATAATATCCGGTAACTCTTATGTTGAGTCTCAACAAATTGATACATCTAGAGGTCAATTTGGGCAATCCAGTCCCCAAGGGCAGACAATCCCCTTGAGTTTCGCATTACCACCGTATGGGGGGCATGTTATAGACAATTTTGTGCCTTACAGCAACAAGCATGAATTGTCAATAATCCAAGGGATCCAAAGTTCCCTAAACATGATGTTCCTACCCCTAGAGGAACAAGGTCAGCAAACCAACAGCTCTCAGATCAGTTCTCCACCTGAAAACACTCAAAAACAAGCAATCCTGAAATCAAAGCAGGTGCTCCACTAGGTTTCTGCGCTGAAACTCAGTTGCTCCATGGTGTACCTGCGTTGCAAAGCAAGTGGGACAAAGGCCACCTGCGCTGAGCGAAAAGGGACAAGTGGCACAGTGAGTCATTGCTTTGGAATCTTCCAAAAATGACACTTGGATCAGGTATTTTGCCTTGTGATGAGTCAGAGGCTCTGTTTCTCCAAGTGGAAGCAAAGTTCTCCAAGTGGACTCAAGAACTGAAGATCAACTAAAGATTAACTGAAGAGAGAGAGGACACAAGGCAGCTACACATCAGTTGCAAGCTGACTCATCCTTTCTCAATTCATCTATATATTGAGCTCTCTCCTATGAGCTCAGGAGGCTGGAATTTTGTGCAAAGTAATGATATGCTGTTGGTTTCACTATTGAGTTATTGGGTGATTGTTTGAGAGAGGTGAAGAAGAGCAATTCTTTCTGCTGGGAGGTGTTGCTGGGTTGGAGCCTTCAATGGTTGTAATACTCTCAGAACCTTTATTTCTTCATTAATAAAAGCTATTGAGGTTCTTCTATGTGCTCTTGTTTCAATTATATATTGTGATGATTGCATGTTTGGTTTACACTAATCCATGAACCAGTTATGATTGCATGCCTCTTGTAGTTTCCTTCTTTGTTATTTTGCAGGATCTCATCGTAGTTGGGCGAGCAGAAGAACAAAGAGCTAGGAGCAATCGGCCAAAGAGAAGAGTTTGGATTCGACATTAAGCGCAAGGCAACGGTTAGTGCTTTCTCCATTCTCTTTTTCTTTCATAAAGAAGTAAACCTTAAGTAGTTTGTTTTACAGTTGTTGCTAAGGAACTGTCACCCTTAGAGTGGGATAGGGTCATCCGAGTCAGATACTTTTCCCTACAACAAACTGGTGACTCCACTGGGGATCATATCCGTTTGATTGTGTTTGTAGTATTTTGCTATTCATTTCCTGAACAAAAGAGTACCAAATCGAAAAGCTTTTGACTATATCAAAAGCGAAGTAGAGGGCAGCTACTCTTGCTCATTTTTTGAGCAAATTCATGATTTGAAGAGCTGATCTACAAGGATCCTTGTAAGCTCTTAGTGATAGCTTTGCACCTTCTTAATCATCCCTTTGAGTGTGCTTGACTGATTGCTTCTGATTTGAGCAAAAACCGTGCATTTTTGAGAAAATTATGACCCGGAAACTGTGAAAACGCAATTCTCGTTTTCCAAAGCAGGTAGTACACAGGCTACCTGCTTTGCAACGCAGGTCCCGAAGGGGCTACCTGCGCTGAGAGCCAGTTTGGCTGTGCAGAGCCTGCGTTGGCCCAAATTTGCCTAGTGCATTTGGGGTTTCCTCCTTTCTCTTGCCTGTTTTCACTTAGTTTTGCTGCTAGGTGTCAGTCTTGTGCCTGTTTTGAAACCAATATTACTTGCCATCATTCTGCCTCTGTTATATAACGAAATTGTACTTGTTCTTTGTATTTCTTACTCATTTACAATTTCCCATAACGAAAAGTAAACTAGTCTTGCTTTTGGCCTCTTAGATCTGAACCTGTGTTAGGCATTTTGCTGGTCTAAAGAGTTAGCTTGTTTTCTGTCCATAGCTGATTAGTCATTTTAATTTCGTTAGTATGGTTTGATTTCATGTATTTCCAGTGATTAAGCAAGTGAATCTTAAGGTGTCTTTTGATTTTGGACAAACTTGTTTACTGTCGCTTTAAATCGAAATCAAAGTTATATAACCACTTTCTTTTTGTAATCCATCCACATTAAGAAAGGGAAAAGAAAATACATGCATTATGCATTTTGCATTTGGAAAAGTTTGCATGATGATTTAGGAGAAAGTGCATTAGTTTAGGTTGTATGAACTTTGTGAAAAGAATTTGCCTTTCTTCTCCCTCAGTAGTTAAGATTTTCATCAGTCAAAAAGATTTGAAAAAGCTTGCTTCTCATCTTAGGCTGCATTTAGGAATTTGTCATATACATCTCGTGGTGAACCTTGAAAGGCAAACTTTAAAAAGATCAACTTAAAATATACTGAATGAACCTAACAACGCATTTGAAACATAACGCAAACATCTAGAGGTCTAGGTAGAGACGTGTTCCGGCGTCATTAAACATAGTGACTGTCGATCTCTACGAAGGTGGGTGATTCCTCCTGAGAGTCGGTGGCACTAATACGGACTTGTGCTCCCACGTACCGTCGCGTATATATTGGGAGACCCCTATAGGCAGTTATCCTTTATCCTTAGGAAGCCGTGTCGGCCGCCCTACTGATCGCGATGCAGTGAACACAGCATTCACGAAGATCGACCACCCGTACCGTAAAACGTATTCTATGGTTTCGTGAAAGGTTTGGCACACCCTCTGCCTAGATCTCCAGAGCAGTTTCTTTTGGCCCTTTTCAAACTCTATAACTGAAAAGGTCCAACCGAGCATTTGTCACTTCGGGCTCGTTAATACATCGAAGGAGACTAGAGTCATCTTTAGCTTTTTCTCGACTCTTAAAACATGAAAAAGCAAAGTTATGTTTAAAAGCGTTTAATAAAATTTATTCAAATCGGAAACACAAATTTCCCCCTTTATATTTTAGTTGATCGAGTAATCCGCAATCGTGGAAGAAAGTCAATTGAATATCCGTCGTTCTCGGAGGCTTGCGAGTCAACCATCTTTGTCTCCGGAATAAAAAACAATCTGGACAAAGCGAGCTCGTCAAACCAGTTCAAAATCTCCTTTAAAAGTTAGAACAAGTGTTCCGACAACATCTGAGATTCTGGTTACTCCAAACATTTCCGGAAATCCTGCCTCTATAGAAGAAGTTCAACCGCCACAGAAGGACAGTAATACTGATCCTAGTCTGGGGGCAAATACTTGTATAACTGAACCAGTTCCATCTGTAACTGGTCCAGAGAGTTTTGTTCCTCAAACATCTGTCGCTGTTGATACAACCCCTTCTTCGGCACCGGAAATCTTTTACGGACCTGACGGTCTTCCTCTTCCACCTGGTCTGATTGCGATAGAGGAAATTATAGAGGAACCGCAAGTATCCACTCCAATTCATTTTGGAGTAGAGGTCACTCTATTTCCTGCTACAACAGAAGTTTGTCCATCACCAGTGGAAGTTCCTGTAGAATCACTAGGCAATCAATTGGATAGACTCAAAATGTCTGAACAACCTTCGACATCTAGGACTGTGTCAAATGACACGACGACAGCAGAATTACCTGCTGCGAATCCAACAATGTTCGCCGGCATACCATCTGTCCCAACTAGCTCTCAATCGCTAGAAGGAGTCCACCAAGGGACTATCTCGACAGTATGGTCTGTTCCTGTCTGTTCTGGAGTAATGTCTGGTAACTCTTATGGTGAGACTCATCAAATTGACCCTTTTGGGAATCAATTTAGGCCATCCAGTCCTCCAGGACAATCAATTGCCTTGAGTTCTGGATTACCACCGTATGGGGGGCAGTATGCCTTTTCATTACCCCCTCCGGGAGGGTACCCATACGGGAGTTCTCAACCTTACTCAAGTTATGGTGGAATTGCAACGAGTAGTTGGGTACCTATGCTATCCCAGCCACCAAGAGTTGTATATTCTATGCAACAGTGTGTACCTGTGACGAACATCCCAACTACACCGGCTATTGTAACCATGTCGGAAGTTCAAACGATGCCTGTTGTATGTCAACCTCAGATTTCTCAGGTTCTCATGCAACAACCCCTTGACCCTGCGACCCAACCACAATCGCCTACTGGTGGGGCAACACAAGTACAATCTGGTACAAGTACCCCACATCTTGGTCCAATGGTTAGTGTAGCACAACAACCCATGGTATCGCAACCATGGATAGTGCAATACCAACAGCCACAATTCCAGCAAGTGTACCAAGGTTCTGAACAACAAATTTTTGCGAATACTGGACAACCATATATCCAAAATGGTCAAAATCAACCACTTTATAGTGGTCAAGTCCATCAACCGTATCAGTCATACCAACATCAACTCCATTATGCTGGTATGCAAAGACCAACTGTTCAGGCGATTCCATCGTACCCTGGTTACGCTTCACCTAACTTGAATCAACAGTTACCATTCATGGCGACTTTAGAGTTGCCTGATTTACATCGGTTAACCAATGATCCAATTGCTTACGCCCCATGTTGGCCAGTGATCCCACACAAACTTCCATCCGACATTCCTAAATTCAATGGAAATCCAGGTGAATACCCGTCGAATCATGTGATGACATTTCATCTGTGGTGTTCGTCGAACACTCTAAATGATGATTCGATAAGGCTTCGCCTCTTTCAGAGGACATTGATAGGTCCAGCGGCAAAATGGTATATAGAATTGCCAAGAGCTTCGTTCGACAATTTTAGCTCCCTTGCCACGACATTCTTAACCCACTTTCAATTACCAATAAGGTATGAAACGGGAACAGAGATATTGACCAACTTCAAACAGACAACCGCAACTCATATATCAGATCATATACATGAGTGGCGACGTCGACGAAGAATGGTTAAAACATACGTTCCTGATCAGCTTTTAGCTGAGTGGTTTATAAAGTCGTTACTTCCAGCCATAACGGAAGATGTGGCAAAGGGGGGAGTCGTAACAGAAGAGCAAGTTATTGCTCGTGCGCAATATTTGGACTTAGTATATACTCAGTCCGGCACGCTCTATGACAAAATACCAGACGCCCCTAGACCAGAGTTTTCAATCCCTCCTCCCCCTAAATCAAATAGTGACTCTCATGCCGGCGATGGCGTGATTGGCACGGCAAACACGAATCCGAAAAGGACCAATGAAAAGAAGGCCCGTAAGGATTCGAATCAAAATGCGCATGAAGAAGTTCTTGCTTCGGAAGTAAATGCCGTATCGACAGATAAGGGCAAAGAAACCAATCAACCAGGAGGCAAGAAGAATCAAAACAAAGGGAAGAAGAAGAAACAAGGAGAGTCATCTCCTCGAAAAACTTCTTCAAGCCCTCCTCGAGATAGGAAACCACCTTATGGGTGTCAGATATGTGATGAGGATCACTGGACGAGAGAATGTCCATACAAAGCTGATCTAAAAAGATTCTTAAAGAGTTCGCAAACTCCAGCTGTGTTAACTGATCCATTTCCCAATCGAGGAAAAAATCTGGTTGGTAGTGGAAATGCTTCACCGTCGCAAGTGCTTATGTTATCGATATCGAAGCAACAGAATGATGCTTTGATTTCGACAAGGAACAAAGATTACGGGAATCCACAGGTGTCGAATGATAAAGGTAAAGATCAACCTAGCAGTTCGACAACAACTTCGGCAGAAGTTGTACCCCCCATCACACATGAATTAACAATAAAACCGCCAAAGGGAGTAGTACACAAGTCGACATTTAATCCTCGTGCCAGAGCGGCACAACATTATAATATAGTGGAAGATTTGGCGCAATCGCCGTCTACTATGTCGACTCTTGAAGTACTACAAAATTGCCCATCCCAAAGGCAGGCATTGTTATCAGCAATTGGTGGGGTGGATCCTAAAGATTCCAATCTTGTATCCTTTGATCACAAAGGATATGATCCTCAATTACCAGCTCAACTAGCTTTCCTCGTCCAAGTGAAAGCCCTCAACAAAACTGTTCATCGAACAATTATTGATGAGGGGGCATCGACATGTATTATGTCGATGAGTTGCTGGAAAACTTTAGGATCTCCAACCTTGTCGCGATCATCGACAACATTAAAAGCATTCGACGGAAGGACATATGCCCCTTACGGTATCCTTAGTAACTTGAAAGTTGAACTAGGGGGCAAAACAGTAGAAATAGATGTTGAAGTCATCGATGGCAATCTTGACTATAACATCTTACTGGGAAGACCATGGATTTATGCCATGGAAGCTGTTGTGTCGACCTATTTTAGGAAAATCACATTCCCCTTTCAAGGAGGGATTACGATCGTTGACCAACAAAATTTCCTCCCTAATGGTTCACAAGTTACAGGAAGCGTTCCTCTGATCCATGGAAGCGACCATTCGTTTCAAAATATCGGAGTAGGCCTACTAAAAGATCCTACATTAATGGGAACTTTCACCCTTCCACCAACGTTCATTGTGGGAGAAGTGGTGACAGTAGGAACCTACAATATGATATCTTCCGCACAAAAGGTGTCAGAAAATGATATCAGCATGGATCATGCAAAGCTTTAGTCCCCAAGCCCAATGGAAGTATTGTAGCAATCAATTTTCTTGGCCTGGGGGGCAACCCCAAATCAACGCTCATCAAGCGTTTGGATAGATAGGTCTAGAGAATATGGCACCCCTTTAGGTCCTTGGTCGCGAGTGCATGGAACCGACAAAGGAATAGTCGAATCAATGGTAATTGACGGGGTACCATGGAATGATTCCCACCATCGTTCCCTTCCCTCGGGTTGTGGGGAAGATACTCAAAATAACCTTTACCATCCTTCAGTAGTCGATTTTCTATCAAGTACTGTAAATGCAGTGGGCAATGAGGATAGTTCTTTTACTCTGTCAACCTCATTAAAAAATGAAACGATCCCCTTGCCAGATCTCAATGGTAAACCTTCATTCCAACCAACAAAGTTGAATGCAATGAAGCTTGGGGGGCATGCACCTCGATTTGCGTTATTATGCTGGTGGCATGCA
The DNA here is from genome assembly GCA_031772625.1 of Pinus tabuliformis. NCBI lineage: Eukaryota > Viridiplantae > Streptophyta > Pinopsida > Pinales > Pinaceae > Pinus > Pinus tabuliformis. The sequence continues at coordinate 971,005,195 of CM062812.1, forward strand.
AACATATCATCGAGCAGTTTTAGCAATGTTCATGCTCGTTAAAAAATAAACGCAAGAATCGAGCAGTTTTAGCACACAGTTCATGCTCGTTAAAAAATAAACGCAAGATCCGAGCAGTTTTAGCACATAGTTCATGCTCGTTAAAAAATAAACATAAGTTGTGAGCAATCTTCCCCTAGAGTTCAAGCTCACCCAGAAAAAATGAACCGGTAAATAACCTTGGTAAATGTAACCTTTGATAGCCATATTAAAGCCCTTGGTCGTGTTCTTGCAGTCTCACCTCCATCCGTTCATTTGGCCAACCGTTCATCTCCATATGTTTGTTTAGCCGTTTTGAGGGACAGCTGCGAAGAGTGATTTCACTAAGCCATCCTTGTGACACTGCCGTGATTGGAATATTCCAACCTGTACCTGGAATATGCTGCTGCCCTGTTCATCACTCGTTCCTCGAAAGACGAGTCGTCTTTAAGCTCTTTTCACTGACTCGTAAAATATGAAAAGATTGCCGAGTTTTGGCCTTCCAGCTCGTTAAAGCGATCGGAAAGCTATCCCTCCTCTAGATTTTAATCTTTTTGGACCTGAGGGATTATTGCACAAAAAGATCGAGCGCTTGTTTTGTTCGGCTCGTTAAAGCAATCGAAAATTCATCCCTTCTGTATTGTTTTATACTTTTCCGGACTGAAGGGATTAGATGACGAAAAAGGAATTTTGGAGTTGACTTTACGTACCTTTTCAAACTCTCTAAAAATGAAAAGGACCGAGTTATCCTTGTCGTTAGACTCGTTAAATTCATTAAATAGCGACAAACTTGTATTTAGACGAGAACGAGTTTCCCTATCGCTAGGCTCGTTAAAACATAGCGATGGGCTTGCCCGAAGGGCAGGTTATAGAACAAGCATATGTTATCCTCCTCAAGCTTGACAAAAATAAAGAGGTACTGGTCAGCAATGACTGGGGAAAAATTGGGAGAACCTCACAGCATTAATGGTAGCAAGTCGCTCTTGAACATGACACTTTGTCCTCTGTATCACATCGGATTGGGTTGTTTCATTCACCGGTCTCATAACCATGGTCTTCACCACACCATCCACAATTGGGGTAATGCTACCAATCCATCACATCAGTGTCGTTATATGTTCAAGAGATGTGGTTTTGTAAAGAGTCAACCGTGTTCCACCCACTGCCATAGATTATCCTTCATCCACTTCATGACCGCCACCCTGAATCATACATCACAGTTTGTTTTCACCTCATCACAATCACTAGCTCCGTTCCGTGTCACTGATGTGGGATTCATTAAGGCCCTCCTTTGACGGATCGCTCCTTGTCGACATCAGCTCATTATCCAAGGATTTGATCTAGGAACACCCCCCTCAGTACTTTGAAGCTTGCATGCATCAATGGCAAGTTTCTCACTTCCGGCGACAGGTATACATCAATGACCTTCGACCAGAAGATTTTGCATGGTGGTCGACGTCAAGTCTTTTATTCCCACCATGTGGATTGTACTGCCCTACCTTGAGGGTCATCATCCTTATCGGTGACTCCTCTCGCGCTTGTTAACGGTTTACATCATTGACCGGTAATCAAGCGATGTCTTTCCATGTTCGACTTCAAGAAATTATCACATGGATCGACTTGTACATCGAGTGAAGATCGGAAGAGATTGAAGACCCCAGATCTAGTTTCATCCATCCGGGCTGCGATATATATTCAGGACATAAAGACATTTGATATGTACACCATTACAGCAGATGATCATCCTTCTCAAAGGATGATAATTTCAGCAGAGAATTATCAGTATACCTTCAGACGATCGTCTGTTCTATGTACCAAAATGTATTTATAAAGCTGAGCATGGGAATGCCCGCCTCAGCTAGATCATGAAAAATGTACGAAAAATAATGTAGTGTATTGTATCTTATTACAGGACACTTCTCAGCAGATTGAATGAACTTCGGATCCTCTCAATAAAGCATTTCACCCGATAAACGACCTCATACTTTAGGGGGCATCTGTTATAGACAATTTTGTGCCTTACAGCAACAAGCATGAATTGTCAATAATCCAAGGGATCCAAAGTTCCCTAAACATGATGTTCCTACCCCTAGAGGAACAAGGTCAGGAAACCAACAGCGCTCAGATCAGTTCTCCACCTAAAAACACTCAAAAACAAGCAATCCTGAAATCAAAGCAGGTGCTCCACTAGGTTTCTGCGCTGAAACTCAGTTGCTCCATGGTGTACCTGCTTTGCAAAGCAAGTGGGACAAAGGCCACCTGCGCTGAGCGAAAAGCGACAAGTGGCACAGTGAGTCATTGCTTTGGAATCTTCCAAAAATGACACTTGGATCAGGTATTTCGCCTTGTGATGAGTCAGAGGCTCTGTTTCTCCAAGTGGAAGCAAAGTTCTCCAAGTGGACTCAAGAACTGAAGATCAACTAAAGATTAACTGAAGAGAGAGAGGACACAAGGCAGCTACACATCAGTTGCAAGCTGACTCATCCTTTCTCAATTCATCTATATATTGAGCTCTCTCCTATGAGCTCAGGAGGCTAGAATTTTGTGCAAAGTAATGATATGCTGTTGGTTTCACTATTGAGTTATTGGGTGATTGTTTGAGAGAGGTGAAGAAGAGCAATTCTTTCTGCTGGGAGGTGTTGCTGGGTTGGAGCCTTCAATGGTTGTAATACTCTCAGAACCTTTATTTCTTCATTAATAAAAGCTATTGAGGTTCTTCTATGTGCTCTTGTTTCAATTATATATTGTGATGATTGCATGTTTGGTTTACACTAATCCATGAACCAGTTATGATTGCATGCCTCTTGTAGTTTCCTTCTTTGTTATTTTGCAGGATCTCATCATAGCTGGGCGAGCAGAAGCACAAAGAGCTAGGAGCAAGCGGCCAAAGAGAAGAGTTTGGATTCGACATTAAGCGCAAGGCAACGGTTAGTGCTTTCTCCATTCTCTTTTGCTTTCATAAAGAAGTAAACCTTAAGTAGTTTGTTTTACAGTTGTTGCTAAGGAACTGTCACCCTTAGAGTGGGATAGGGTCATCCGAGTCGGATACTTTTCCCTACAACAGGGCAGTATGCCCTTTCATTACCCCCTCCAGGAGGGTATCCATATGGGAGTTCACAACAATATTCAGGTTACACTGGAATCACCTCAAGTGGTTGGGTACCTATGCTACCTCAACAACCAAGAGTTGTGTATTCAATGCAACGATGTGTACCTATGTCAAACATCCCGACTACACCAGCTATTGTGACGATGTCACAGGTTCAAACGCTACCTGTTGTGTGCCAACCTCAGATTTCTCAGGTTGTAATGCAACAGCCCCTTGACCCTGTGACTCAACCACAATCGTCAACTAGTGGGGCGACACAGGTCCAGACGGGTACAATTACCCCACACCTTGGTCCAACGGTTAGTATAGCGCAACAGCACATGGCTTCACAACCGTGGCTGGTGCAATACCAACAACCACAATTCCAACAAGTATACCAAGGTTCTGAGCAGCAGATATTTGTGAACAGTGGACAGCCATACATTCAAAACGGTCAAAATCAACCATTTTACAATGGTCATGTCCACCAACCATATCAGGCATACCAGCATCAACTGCATTATGCTGGTATGCAAAGGCCAACTGCTCAGGCAATTCCATCATATCCTGGGTATGCTTCACCTAACCTGAATCAACAGTTACCATTCGTGGCAACTTTAGAGTTACCTGATTTACACCGGTTAACAAACGATCCAATTGCTTATGCCCCTTGGTGGCCAGCAATTCCACATAAACTTCCATCAGATATTCCTAAATTTAATGGAAATCCAGGTGAAGATCCATCGAATCACGTGATGAAATTTCATCTATGGTGTTCATCAAACACCCTGAATAATGATTCGATAAGGCTTCGCCTCTTTCAGAGGATGTTAACGGGTCCAGCGGCAAAATGGTATATTGAATTGCCGAGAGCTTCGTTCGACAACTTCAGTACCTTAGCCACAACATTTTTAACCCATTTTCAATTACCGATAAGGTATGAAATGGGAACAGAAATCCTTACCAACTTCAAGCAGACAATGGCCACTCATATATCTGATCATATACATGAGTGGCATCGTCGTCGTAGGATGGTAAAAACGTACGTTCCCGATCAGCTATTAGCTTAATGGTTTATCAAGTCGTTATTACCTTCTGCCACTGAAGATGTGGCAAAGAGGGGAGTCGTAACAGAAGAGCAAGCTATAGCCCGTGCGCAATATCTGGACTTGATCTATACTCAGTCTGGCATGCTCTACGACAAAATACCAGACGCCCCCAGACAGGAATTCTCAATTCCTCCTCCTACTAAATTGAACAATGACTCTCATGCTGGCGATGGCATGATTGGCGAAACAGACACGAAATCGACAAAGGCTACATCTAAGAATGCCCGTAATATTTCAGACCAAAATGCAAAAGACGAGCTTCTTGCTTCGAAATTAAATGCCGTATCGACAGATAAGGGCAAAGAAACCAAACAACCAGGAAGCAAGAAGAAACAAGGCAAAGGGAAGAAGAAGAAATAGGATGAGTCATCTCCTGAAAAACCTTCTTCAAACCCTCCTGGAAATAGGAAACTGAAATATCCATGTCAAGTATGTGATGAGGATCATCGGACAGTAGAATGTCCATACAGAGCTGAGCTTAAAAGATTCTTTAAGAGTTCAAAAACCTCAGCCGTGTTAACTGATCCGTGTCCAAATCCAGGACAAAATCTGGTTGATAGTGGAAATGCTTCCCCGTCTCGAGTGCTAATGTTGTCAATTTCGAAACAACAGAATGATGCTTTGATTTCGACAAGGAACAAAGATTACGGGAATCCGCAGCCGTTGAACGACAAGGATAAAGATCAACCAAGTAGTTCGACAAAAACTTCGAAAGAAGTTGTACCACCCATCATTCCTGAATTAACAATAAAACCGCCAAAGGGAGTAGTACACAAGTCGACGTTTAATCCCCGCGCAAGAGGGGCGCAACATAATAACATAGTGGAAGATTTGGCCCAATCGCCATCCGCTATGTCGACTCTTGAGGTATTACAAAATTGCCCATCCCAAAGGCAGGCTTTGTTATCAGCCATTGGTGGGGTTGATCCTAAGGATTCCAATCTTGTATCCTTCGACCACAAAGGATACGATCCTCAGTTACCAGCCCAACTAGCTTTCCTTATTCAAGTGAAAGCCCTCAACCAAATTGTTCATCAAACAATTATTGATGAGGGGGCATCTAGATGTATTATGTCGATGAGTTGCTGGAAAACTTTAGGATCTCCAACCTTATCGCGATCTTCGACGACGTTAAAAGCATTCGATGGAAGGACATATACCCCATATGGTATCCTAAATAACTTGAAAGTTGAACTATGGGGAAAAACAGTAGAAATATATGTTGAAGTCATCGATGGAAATGTTGATTACAACATCCTACTAGGAAGACCATGGATATATGCCATGGCAGCTGTTGTGTCGACCTATTTTAGAAAGATTACATTTCCCTTTCGAGGGATTACAATCGTCGATCAACAGAAATTCCTCCCCAATGGTTCTCAAGTTACAGGAAGCATTCCCATGATCCATGGAAGCCCCCATTCGCTTCAGAATATCGGAGTAGGCCTACTAAAAAGATCCTATACTAATGGGAACTTTCGCTCTTCCACCTCCAATGTTTCTGGCAGAAGTAGCGTCGATAGGAACCTACAATATGATATCTTCCGCAAAGATTTCAGAAAACGATATCAACATGGATCATGCAATGGTTTTGCCCCCACGCCCAATAGAAATATTATAGCAATCAATGTTTCTTGCATGGGAGGAAAACCCGAATCAACGCTCATCAAGCGTTTGGGTAGATAGGTCTAGAGAATATGGTACCCCTTCAGATCCTTGGTCGCGAGTGCGTGGAACCGACAAAGGAATCATACAATCAATTTTGATTGAAGGGGCACCATGGAGTGATTGCCACCATCGTTCCCTTCTTTCAGATTATGAAGAAGATACTCAAGATGACCTTTATCATCCTTCAGTTTTTGAATTCCTATCAAATACTGTAAATACGGTGGATTCCGAGTGAAACTTATCCAACATTGAAGAGACTATAGCCATAAATATCTCGACTAAAACAGATGTTGTAGAGAATATTTATGTTGGCAAATGTTGTTCTCCTTCAGAACTGGAAATATATAACGCTCTCTTTCGCGAATTTAGAAATTTCTTTGCTTGGTCATACGGTGAAATTCCAGGCATCGACTCGAGTATCGTTGAACATGAAATTAAGATGTATCCAGATGTCAAACCGGTACGACAACGGCTCAGGAAGGTGCACCCCAAGAAAGCCGTTGCCATTAAGGCAGAAGTTGAAAAACTTCTCCATGCTGGTTTCATCTACCCGGTTCCTCTAACCGATTGGGTATCGAATATTTTCCCTGTTATGAAAAAACAAGGGACAATTAGAGTGTGTGTCGATTATAGGGATGCAAATCAAGCTTGTCCAAAAGACAACTACCCTACACCCTTCATCGACCAGATAATTGATAAATGCATCGGATGCGAAATCTTTTCATTCATGGATGGATTTTTCGGATATAATCAAATAAATATCCGCCCACAGGACCAGTCAAAGACTGCATTCATTTGTCCGTGGGGCACATTCGCATATCGAAAATTACCCTTTGGTTTAAAGAACGCAGGGGAGACGTTTCAGAGGGAAATGAATTATGCCTTCCATGACATCAAAAACATCATTCAACCATATCTCGACGACCTTCCGGCCCATTCGCGAAAGTGGACTGATCATCCGCAGCATTTAAGAGCGATATTTCTACGTTGTCGACACTACAAGATACGACTCAATCCGCACAAATGTGTATTTTGCGTTAGTTCTCGTCATTTACTTGGCTTTGTAGTCTCCAAGGATGGGATTCGTCTCGACCCGTGCAAGGTCCAGGCAATCATAAATTTTCCTCCACCTTCAAATTTGCTTCAGATTCAGAAACTCCAAGGGAAAGCAAACTTTCTGAGGAGGTTCATTCCAAATTACGCCGAACTTGCTAAAGGTTATACATGTCTTTGGAAAAAGGAGGTACCCTTTATCTAGGATCATGTTGTGCAAGCTTCCTTTGATGCTTTAAAAGATTCCTTAATGAAAGCATCATTAATGTACGCCCCCGATTATCAAAGAGATTTTAACCTGTATCTGGCTGTAGCAGATACAACCATCGCAATGGTTTTAGTTCAAGAAGTCGATGGAACACCCTATCTTTGTATCTTTGTATCTTTGTATCTTTGTATGGTATCTTTGTATCGCTTGAAAACCCTATATATTATTTAAGTAAAAACTTAAATGATACAGAAAGCAAATATTCTTATGTTGAAAAACTAGCGCTTGCAGCTGTTCAAGTGATACAAAGATTTTGACACTATGTCCTCTTTCGGAAAACTACCATTCTGTTAGATTGCAACCCCATGACTTATATATTGTCGCGACAGTTGCTGGGGGGAAAATATTCAAAATGGATAGCGATCCTTCAAGAGTTTGATCTGGAATTTGTAAAATCCAAATCAAAGAAAGCTCTAGTTTTTGCAAAATTATTATGCGATCTCCCATCGTCGTCCAACGATGAAACATCTGAAGAATCAATCGTGGATGAGAATTTGTTTCTGATATCTACAAGCAATGAGTGGTATGGAGATATAATAATTTATCTCCAAACCCAAAAGTTTAGGCCTAACACCTGTCACTCTGAACAAAAACGTATTCGATACCAAGCAAAAGACTACATGGTCGTCGGTGATACACTATACCGTCGTGGTATCGATACAATCTTGAGAAGGTGCCTCACCCATGAGGAGGCCGAGAAAGCCCTGAATGAGTGTCATTAAGGAGCTTGTGGGGGGAATCAATCTGGATATGCTACAACACAAAAAATCTTACGACCAGGATACTTCTGGCCAACAATGTTCAAAGATTGCATAACCGCAGTCAGAAGTTGCCATGCTTGTCAAATTTTTGATAGCAAAACCAGAAGACCACCTACACCTCTACAACCAATAGTTGTTGTTGGGCCATTCGCCAAATGGGGCATCGATTTCATGACATGTAACCCCACCTCGACCGGGGGGCATGGGTATATCATAGTCGCAGTTGACTATTTTACCAAATGGGCCGAGGCGATGCCTACATTAGATAATACTGGTGAAACAGCGGCCCTTTTCTTTTTCAATCATGTAGTCGCCAGATTCGGCATACCACAGGCTATAGTCACGGATCATGGATCGCATTTTCGCAATCACATGATGCTCGAATTAGCTGCCAAACTAGGATTGTCTCATGACAGCTCTACTCCGTATTATCCACAAGCCAACAGACAAGTTGAAGCGATCAACAAGGTCCTGAAGCGTATGTTGCAAAGGATGATCGGAGTTCACAAAAGAAGGTGGCACCTAATCCTGTACTCAGCCTTGTGGGCTTACCGAACATCGATAAGGAATGCAACCGGGTTCACACCCTTCCAACTGGTATATGGCCTGGAAGCAGTCTTACCAGTCCAGTGTGAAATCTCGTCTCTTAAACTCGCAATCGATCTCCTCCCCGGAACTTCAGAATAAGAGGCCCGTTTCTTGGAATTAATCCAATTGGATGAAACCCGTCATGATGCTGCTTTGGCTAACGAAGCCCATAAGAAATGAGTCAAGGCGCAGTTCGACAAAAATGTCAAACCCCGTGTCTTCTCAGAAGGTGACTTGGTCTTGCTTTACGACCAAGAATTCGATAAATTGGGAGCAGGTAAATTTAAGTCTTTATGGATGGACCCCTATATTGTTAAACGGGTGTTAGCAAAAGGAGCCTACGAGTTAATGGATTATGACGGAATTCCACTGGCGCAACCTCGTAATGGGCTGTACATCAAGCGTTACTATGCTTAAATAGTGACCAGTATGCTTTTGTTGTATTTTTTTTCGCTAAAGTGTGCGTTTTGGTCGAGTAATCCACCTTTCTACACTTATTGCAGATGTCAAACCTTTTGGAGACATGTGTTGGATATGCCGACAGAGCGAGTCGTAGTTCGCGGAACTTGTCCTCTGCAGCCTGGGCCATTTTTGATCCAAGCAGCGAGTTAGTAAGTTTCAGAGGTGTATGTATTGGTCAATCAACAAATAACATCGCTGAGTATAGCGCGTTGATAGAACTTCTCTCTGATGCCATCGCCCATGGTATATGCCGACTAATCGTCAGGCTAGACTCACAACTCGTAATACTACAACTCAATGGTATATATTCCGTCCGAAACCCAGCTATTTATCGCATGTTCCTAAGGGTTAAGATTTTGGAAAGACAATTTGATTTTATTCAATACCAACATATTTCCAAAAACTTAAACACATTAACTGACTCATTAGCAAACTATGTGTTAGGTAGACATTTGCAACATTTGTAAAAAGAAACACATCATCAATGTTTCGCATGTGGATCATATAGCTCAACCAGAATAAAACCCCGAAAATCAAAATATATATATAGTTGTTTACGGTTTACATATAATGTTCTGTAACCAAGACAAAATCGGTCGCATGAACCAAAAACTCAAAATGCTAGGGGGCACCCTAGTCTAATGATGCTCATGATAACAAGTCACAGCCTGTGCGATCATGCGTAAGAGACAAGTCCATCGTCTAGGCACACCAGTAGTATGATGCTATAATTGCAAAGGTAGCTCGTCGATCCTCACATCGGGAATACCAAGAGTAAGGCTCTCAACCTGCTCCTGCACAGCTGTGAGAGTCTCGGCCACATCAAGGTCACGAAGGATAACCCTCCCGGCAGCCTCTCCTGCTGGGGCAGCGGCTGGCACTCTCAGACGGACTACTGGATGAACAGGACCAACATCTGCATGAACACAAGAGTTTGATTAAAGTCTTGACAGAATAAAGCACAAGGACATTATAAATAAAAATAGTAAACAGTGATATGGTCAAAGATTTTACCAATAGCACCCCACTGCTCGCCATCCGACAGTACTAAATCCAAATCACCCCGGAAGTCCATGCCAGCATATGGATACTCCACATAAGCCATCTCCTGCCGATCAAACCACATGAAGAAGGTAACAGAAAATGAAATCTGAGACTGACCAGCATGCCTAGACATATGGTCAACCCATCTCTACATACGTGGTTCAGTAGGAGAAGGTAAGTCGAGTGCAATGTACTGCGGCTACATCAGTGGTATCTTCTCCAAGGCAAAGGCGGTCAAAATAGAACCGAACCCAAAGTTATTCAACCTCCCGTCCTTTATCTTGATCAACTGACTTTTCATCACAAGAAGTACTGCATCACACCAGTTGAATATTTTCGGTTGGAGGCATTCCAAGGCATGCTGCATATAGGATCTGTTGGCTACATGAAGAGACGCACTCCCGGCCATTCTACCAAAAGTAAACAGGATAGACCTAAGGGACTTGTCAGTGACATCACGGATGATGATCTTGCTGTCTTTACTCGGCTGAGATCCTTCCCTGCAATACTGGCGGACAGAATCCCTCACAGAGTCAATCCCTCGGGCCGAACCTGACAAAGAAATGGGGGCACCCCGCCTCGACAAGCCAGTCAAGCAGTAAATGTCTACTACAGTCAAAGGGATAGATTTTCCACTAATTTAGAAAACTTGATTGATAGGATCCCAAGCATCGAGCAAATACTGCAGTAGGTGGATCTGTTGTATCATGCTAGAGATGCGGAAGAACTTCAGCAAACCACAGTTCCGCAGCGCGTTCACTGTAACAGGATCATGTAGGGAAATCATGTCCTCTTCTTCATGTTCTCGTTCTCGCCATGTAAGGGTCATTTTGCTCCAATATCTCTGCAAAAACAAACAAGAGAGGAGATTAGATCCTGATTTTCATGAGAAACAGGGAAAAATTCCATTAAAAACTGTGCAACAACTTTCCTTTCTGCGCCCAACGCACCTGCACATGTGTTATAGGTGCGTTGAATGTCAAGTTACCTTCATGATGACCCACATTCAGTGCAGGTTTCGATATGCCCAGGGTGCGTTGATGGCAGAATGAACCCATCAAACCCCAGGGGCTCAAAAAAGCAGAGAATGAAGCACAGAATGCAGAAAGGAAACCATGAAATGAAAGAGCTCAGGTTTACCTCCTACCTGGTCCAGATGACGCCGAGAATCATCCACAGAATCTCCTGAAATCAGCTGATGAAAATCAAGGGGGAAGAGGCACCTCCAAAGCTCCAACAAGCCAAGTTCAAATGAAATGGTAAAATGAGAGGTAAAAACACTTTTTAATTGCTTTTTACGTAGTTCAAAGTAAAATATTAGCGTTTTAATCTCATTTCCAAGCAAATGTTGTTCATTTCTAACTAGTTTGATGTAGCAATTGAAGGTACAGTACTATCTTTGAAAAGACGAAGCTATGTATGGTAAAAAATCAAAACAAGACCATGTTATCGAGCAGTTTTAGCACATAGTTCATGCTCGTTAAAAAATAAACATAAGACCGAGCAAGTGTTTCAATCCGCATTTAAGCTCGTTAAAAAATGAACTACCCTCCAGTAAATAACCACCGTGAATGAAGATTTCAGCCATTAAAGCCTTGGTCGTGTTTGCACCGTCACCTCCACTTTTCCATTGGCCGATCATTCACCTCCATTTGATTGTTTACCCATTTTGAGGAACAACTGCGAAGAGTGATTTCACTAGCCATCCTTGTGACACTGCCGTGCATGGAAAATTCCAACCCTTACCTGGAATCAACTGCTACCCATTTTATCACTCGTTCCTCAAAAGACGAGTCTTCTTTAAGCTCTTTTCATCTGGCTCGTAAAATATGAAAAGATTGCCGAGTTTTGGCCTTCCACCTCGTTAAAGTGACCGGAAGAGCTATCCCTCCTCTAGATTTTAATCTTTTTGGACCTGAGGGATTATTGCACAAAAAGATCGAGCACTTGTTTTGTTCGGCTCGTTAAAACTATCGAAAATTCATCCCTTCTGTATTGTTTTATACTTTTTCAGACTTAAGGGATTAGTTGACGAAAAAGGAATTTTGGAGTTATCTTTACGTACCTTTTCAGACACTCTAAAAATGAAAAGGACCGAGTTATCTTTGTTGTTAAACTCGTTAAAAAGATTAATAGCGACAAACTTGTCTTTAGACGAGAACAAGTTTCACTATCGCTAGGCTCGTTAAAACATAGCGATGGGTTTTCCCGAAGGGCAAATTATAGAACAAGCATATGTTATCCTCCTCAAGCTTGACAAAAATAAAGAGGTACTGGTCAGCAATGACTGGGGAAAAAATGGGAAGAAACTCAAAGAATCTTTATTGGTAGCAAGTCGCTCTTGAACATGACACTTCCACTCCGTGCCTAAGTCGGGTTGGGTTGTTTCATTCACCGGTCACATCACCAGGGTTTCGCCATATCATCCACATTTGGGGTAAATGCTACCAATCCATCATATAAGTGTCACCGATATGTTCAAGAGAATTCATCCAGAGAAGTCACCCGTGTCCCATCCACTGCCATACATTATACTTCATTCTTTCATGACCGCCACCCTGAACCATATATCATTAGATTGTTTTCACCTCCATCAAAATAATTTGCTTCGTTCCGTGTCATTGATGTGGGATACATCAAGGCCCTCCTTTGACGGATCACTTCTTTTCGACATCAGCTCATTATCCAAGAAGTTGATCTAGGAACACCCCATTCAGTACTTTGAAGGTTGCATGCCTCAATGGCAAGTTTCTCACTTCCGGCGACAGGTATACATCAATGACCTTCGACCGAAATATTTTGCGTGGTGTTCGATGCCAAGTCCTTTATTCACACCACATGAATTGTACTGCAGTACCTTGAGGGTCATAATCCTTATCGGTGATTCCTCTCGCGCTTGTTAACAGTTTACATCATTGACTGGTAATCAAGCGATGTCTTTCCATGTTCGACTTCAAAACATTTCTCACATGGATCGACTTGTACTTCGAGTGAATATCGGACGAGATTGAAGACCCCGGATCTAGTTGCATCCATCTGGGCTATGATATATATTCAGGAAAAATAAAGACATTGACATGTACAGCATTGCAGCACAGATGATCATCCTACCAAAAGGATGATGACTTCATCAAAATCATCAGTCTACCATCAGACGATTGTCTGTCCTGTGTACATAAAAAATGAATTTATAAAGCTGAGCATGGGAATGCCTGCCTCAGCTAGATCATGAAAATAGTATAAAAATAATGTATTGTATTGTATCTTATTACAGGTCTCCTCCCAGCATTGAAAGAACTTTGGATCCTCCTAATAAAGCATTTCACCCGATAAACGACCTCATACTTTAGGGGGCAACTGTTATAGACATTTTTGTGCCTTACATCTCTAAGCATGAAATGTCCATAATCCAAGGGATCCAAAGTCCCTAAAAGTGTTGTTCCTACCCCTAAAGGAACAAGGTCAACCAATGACAGCTTCTCCCAGAAGTTCTCCACCAGAAACTGCTCAAAACTAGTAAAATCAAGATCAATTCAGATGCTCCACTAGTTGGCTGTGTTGCCAAGCACCCAAATACACTGGCTAGGTGTGTTGCAACGCACTTGAATGCACTACCCAGGTGCGTTGAGCGGGAAATGACAAGTGTCAGATTCATTCAACGAGGTGGAGAGACAATGGAAGCTTCCAGAATCTTCTCCAATGACACTTGCCTCACTGAATTCGACGAGTGATGAGTAAGAGGCTCTCAGTCTCCAAGTGGAAGCAAGAACTGACAGAGAGAAGCCACACGTCAAAACATAAGCTGACTCATCCTCTCTGCTTACATCTATATATGCATCCCTCATCCCAAAGATCCAGAGGCTGGAATTTTGTACTTTGCAGAGAATTCTTATTGGTTTTGAGATTGAGATTAGTGTATTGGGTGATTTATGCTTTGTTGGAGGTGAGGAAGGGATTCCTTTGCTGGGAGGTAGATGCTGGATCGGGACTCACTTGGTTGTATCTCCTCCTGGATTTTCTTATTGCATCAATAAAACTATTTAAGTTTCTTCTACATGCTTGTGTATCAGTGATGTTTTGTTATATTTGCATGTTTAGCTTAATCTGATCCTAAGCTTTTTATGAATGTAAATCTATATCTTCGTGTAGTTTCTCTCTTCTGTGATCTTGCAGGAACTTGGTGAAGCTGGGTCGGTAAGGGAGCAGGTAGCTGGAAGCCAACAAAGAGGAGAGCGATTGGATCAACAAAATAGCGCAAGACACAGGTTAGTTTATCCTTCCTCTTCGTTTACATTTCATAAAGAAGAATACACAAGTAGTTTTTCCTTGTTTGTGGCTAAGGCACTGTCACACCTTAGAGTGGGATAGGGGCGTTCTGAATAGATACTTTTCCCAACAACAGTGGGGCTACTTGCACAAGAATTTTTTCTTAATATAATGAATCGCTGTACAAAAAAAAATTCTTTTCCTATGCACTAAGCTGCAGGTAGTCCGCACACTTAGCTACAGATCCAGACCTATAAGCGCTCTTCTGCTGCACATGCTCGACAATAATCCTTCGTATCTCTATGTAGTGTGGGCCACCAAAATCCCACTCTTAGAATATTCTATGTAGTAGATTTTCCTATATATTGTCCACCAATTGTGCCCCCATGAGCCTCTGCCAGAATCATATGTCTTTCATGTTCAAGAACATATCTGGACAGTATCTAATCTAGCCCCATCTTATATAACTATCCTGCTATTAATGAAAATTTATGGACTTTAGCTACTAATTCTTTCTTTTCCTGCATAGTATACTCTGAAGGAGCCATTCATATCATCATAAACTGAATGATATCTCTGAAATGGTAATTTGCAACACTGATTGCAAATAATTGTACATTAGGGCGATTATCCTCTATGCTAGTTGGTTCTTCCCATGTTTCTAGTCTTGACATATATCCAGGTCCTGCATTTAGTCTCCTCCTAAGGCGGGCTTGTTAACCAAATACTTCAATGCAGAATGATTTGTAAACATTTTAAAGTCTGATCCCAACAAATGGTGTCTAAAATTCTGCAAAGCATATACCATGGCTAGTCCTTCCCTTTCTATAGTGCTATAATCCTTTTTTGCTTTAGATAACTTTATACTTGCAAAGCTATAAGATGATCAATCTCTCCTATATATGATCAATCACTCTATATATATTTTTGTAACAAGTAACAATCTTCTAAACGATGTTCACCTCTAGTCTTACATATTTCACACCATAGGCTGGATCCTGCATTCAGATGATTCAGTGCTCTAGAAGCCATGTAATTCCTTAAGATAGGGAACTATTCTTTAGCATGGCCCTCTTGTCCGCATTTTATACACCATACTTCTTCTCTAACTTCTTTTCTTTTATTGATGTCTTCTAATTATAGGGTTAGGTTTTCCAGCTGACTATGAATCTGTTTCATGCTTGCATTAGTATCTCCTATAGGCGAAGCTTCCAATTTCATCACAGTTTCTAGAGCCTCCGCTTGAGTTCCTATATTTTGTTGCGTTAATGGAAATTTGATATGCAATAGTAGTATAGATATAAACCATTCTTGTCGTTTCTACAGGGATATGTAGAAGCTTACTTGATCCAATAACACCTTAAATATTTTATCAAACTCCCAAACAGGCTTAATAGGTTTATGTTTGATATCTTTCAACTCGGTGATGCATTGCGACTTAGACTTTGGCTTCTTAAGCTATCTTATCAGTGTTGTTTATATATCTGCAAACATTCATTTTCGCTTATTTTAATACCTCATATACCATGGAAATGCTCTATCTCAGAATGTCGTAACAAGATACACTTTCTTTATATTCTCATCGTTGATCTGCTTCATTGTCCATACTGCTTCACATAAAAACAAAAATTATTAACGATCCTTCAATCCACCTCCTTTGAAAATATATAGGTTAATATCATCGACCATAATTCATCTCTGATGGGAATGGGGAGAAGTAAGGTGAGGGGGACACGGGGTAGGAGGGGTAGAGGGAGGGAGAGGGGGAGGTAGAGGGGGGCGGGGGGACGGGGAAAGCCAAAACACCCTAACTCTTACTGGATTTTGGCTTCTGCGAACTCTCAAGCTAGAAGGTTGAATACTACAGAGTTATATGAGGGTTATCAGGGAGGCCTTATTCACTTTCACATTAAATCAAAACAACGATATAATTAGCCTCTATGAATGTCTTTAGATCTTGTCCACGAGATATGTTTTTGGTATCTACTCTATATCTCTTTCTACTTCACGTTGTTTTGATCTCTTGCTCCGATTTATTCCCTCTTCTTCCAAACATAAGTAAACTAGCAATCTCATTACATCTGTACAATTCCTTTTTCACACAGAAGCATTTGAATCCAAATTTTCAATGATTTCAAATACTTACCTCGAATTCCATTGACGAATCACTGTTCCACTTCGTTGTAGGGAATAGTTGAGTCTAGTATGAACTCAGTAATGAATCCTCCCAACTATTGTTTAATATAATGAATCTTTGTACAACAAAAATTTCTT
The DNA here is from genome assembly GCA_031772625.1 of Pinus tabuliformis. Lineage (NCBI taxonomy): Eukaryota > Viridiplantae > Streptophyta > Pinopsida > Pinales > Pinaceae > Pinus > Pinus tabuliformis. The sequence goes on from CM062812.1 coordinate 971,021,794, forward strand.
GCCCTACGCACTAAGCTGCAGGAAGTCTACACACTCAGCTATAGACCTAGACATATGCAGACTCTTCTGCAGAGCCTCTCCTTCACCACAAAACTAAAGATCAAAATAGTTCAAGCATAAGCACTAATATTGATACAAAGATAGATAGGATGATTTTATTCTTATTATTATACCCTATATGTACTATTACATCTAAGGGTTACATCATTACAATATTATGGTCCAAATACCATGGACTTCCTAAAACAAGCAACTATGGCTGAAAAGCCCATTATCCTTTACAACATCATGTGATTTTACAAAAGGAGGGGATTTGACCCATTTTGATGCCCTTATATTGTGTGGTATATTCCAAGTGCTCTACTTCACTTTTTGTTTCTCTATTGTGCCCTTCGTTGCACACTCCACTAAGCACTCCGCTCCACAAAAAGGAAAGTATTTTCCAAGGTCTAGGAAAAGTTGGGTTCTACCAAACAATGTGCACATGGAAGGATGATGTAGGAATATGACATGGGTCATAAGGCATAGTGGTACTAAGGTTACAGTCATGTGGAAGGTGAAGTAGAGGTAACCCCAAGATTTGATGTTAGGATGGTGCGTGTTAAGAGTTAAGTGATGTTGGATTCTTTTGAATTACTGATACTAATATATCTCAACAAATTTGTCAATCGATGGGAATATATACATGAATGGAAGTTCATTGATCATGTAAGGGAAGCTGTATTGAATGGAGTCCCCATGCATATCCAAGGGACTAGTAAACTAGAGAATGAGGAGGTGGAAAATCAATTGATGGAGTGGAGACATATAATAGATGGTTTGCCACTTGGTTTTTAGATATTTTAATATCACGAGGCGTGTTCATCCAAATAACGTTGACTCGCCAATAGTGACAAAACATAAGATCCTATTATCTACAAGAGAGTGGTTTTCCTATTATATAATATTGTAATAGCAGAGATTTTTGTTTAATAGTATCATATGTTAGGAGGTTAGAATGATACCATCGATCGTTTTCTCTTGAAACTATTGAATTTGATAAGAACATGAATATTGTGTACTAAGTGATGTGGTGAAGGTTTCAATGTACCAGGGACGTGGAATTACACCATAACAACACATCGACATGGCATGCCGCATTTTTTTAGTAAACTAGTGTTAAAAATGCTACATCAAGTTTGGATAAAAATATTCAAGTGGGCACAACATTTCGTCTACAAATTATATTCAAAGGAAATTTATATCAGTAGAAATATCTTGAGGATTACAAATTGATGGTGGTCTTAGAAAGGAATATTAGTGTAATTAAAGAAAGAGAATAATATTTTGACAACCCCATCTCCATAATTTCACCTTGGCGGTTGGACTTAGACGCCATACATCCATAATCAATTTTTAGGGGCTAGGTTGTTTTATAGATAGTATTCCCAAATTTTTACATCATGCACTCGAGTATACAACTCCTTTTCACACATAGGGTACATGAGAATTATCCCATGAAATACGTAATAATGGTAACATGTAGGCTTTCCTCCCTACAGGAAGACTTATGTCATAATATATCCACTCACATTAATATCCACTTCAAAGGATAATAAAATTTTGATAATGCAAGATTTTGTGCTTGATTGATTTTATTCTTTCACTCGTTAAAGGCCTTTTTCTGACCCTTTCGTAACTAGAAACACATTATTCTCACTATTATGGCAAGGAATGGTGCCCTACTACTAAAACATAGGCTATGATTTTCCTCAGCTACTATGGTATCTCAACAATGCTCCTAAGCTCATAAATATTTGTAAAAATTAGCCACTTCATAATGGCATCCATATTGGTGGGATTTATATTGAGATACCTTCCACCAATCACATAGCCTAAATACACAAATGACTATTGTGAAGAATAACATTTCCTAAAATTTTCTAATAGCTTGTGCTTATTCAAAGTATCTAGCACCTGTTGCAAGTGCAATATGTGTTCCTCCCATGTAAGAGTTTTATAGCTTTTAGGGTGGTCTTCCTTAAGTATTATTTATTCACTCACATGTCATAATGCATTAGTTTGAAGTATAGATGGGTGAAGTAATTTTCTTACTAGAATTCATCTAATAGATCATATTTCCTCGCTAGGGTGTAGCTATACTTGAGAGAATATATGTTTGTTTCCTGGTAAGCAATGCACATTTAGTAAATCCAATCCTTCTTTTCAATAATTATGATGAGTGACTCATAAGTCCATTTACTTGGTCAAATCACACGTTGCTCAAGTAGCTTTCAAATATACTTGTTTACTTCACTTCTATAAATAATTATCCAAACAACTAAATATTTGGAAATGGAGAACCAACAACAATTGTATCTTTTTCTTCACATCCTTCCTAGTGGTATCCTTATAGGATATTTGAAAAATTCCTTGTATTCCTATAGAAAATGTTCTAGTTACTATCTTTGTTCATTAGAGAACCCTTCTAGAGATGTCTTTGATCTCATTTATTATTCCCTTAATAATAATAAGACATACTTTTTAGTGGAGCTAATTAGTTTCATCAGTTTGTTAGCACTTACTTGTGAAATATTAGACATCCCCTTATGCATATTGAAGATGAAGTATTTTCCATCGTTGGTAAGGTAGTACTAGTTTCTATCTACATGAATATTGCATTCTATATGCATATACAAGGACTCCTAAACATAAGTGTACATACATTCGTGGAACTGAGTCTAGTTCGAGTTTGTCGATAAAATAATCACTAGTATCAAAGTTAACTTTAATTTTTGCAGTTGCATTTATATCCACCTACTTGTTGAACCATGCCAATGGATATGGACTAAGACTATCATCAACCTTCAATGCAAATGTGTTGACTAGATCCACTGCTATGATACTTTGTAGTGAGCTTGAGTCAAAGAGAGAATTACAAATTATTTTCTTGAGTTGTATCTTTATATGAAACAATATTTTCATTTCCTTCTCTCCATGTTATTGAAGGTTATTCATACTCATATCCTTTTTCATTGAGGTGTAGAAAATATTTTCATGACACATTGGAAGCCACTCTGGAGTAGATTATTAAAATATATAGAAATGAGATTGCTTTTATTCCAATCATTCTTTCAATTATTAAATTTAATTTATACATACAATTTCCAACATTTATCCTTTATGTGGCCATTAAATTGTAATGGTTGTAGTGGTTACGAGGGTATTTGCACTAATTTGTAGTGGGTTCTTCCTTATTGTCCTTTGCTCCATTCAAATTCTCCTCTTCCCTTAGATGGACACTTCCTAGTGTTCCCTTTTCTTTCAATCACTTGACTATAATTTCTTTGTATTGGCCTACAAAATCATCATCCACCATTCCAATATTGATCAACATCACTTTCTTTCATAGATGGTTATGTCAATGCACATATATATTTTAAGAGAAAATATGGGTTCTTGGAAGAGATAACCAACAATGTTTCCACCTTCTTAAATTATATGGTGTACCCTTATACACTTCTCCCATGTTTCTTCCTAAGATATTAAAAAAAATCCATTAGTATTATATATACCTAATACTTTACAATTGGGAATTGATGATGATCTTACAATCCTACCACTTTGTTGCTACAAGATATTCCTCTAGCCTAAGGATATCCATGAGGATTTTCCTCTAGTCAAGGCAAGACCATCTAATTTCAAACAAGAAAATGAAATTATTTTGTTCCTCCCATATATGGTTACTAGTAAATGAAAATATCATTTTCTTGAGTATACCAGTATATGGTTACCAGTAATTTTAATCTTACCATGTATATTTTCATGGTCCAATATCGTTTTGTTGAGTATTATTTCTCGAGTTAGACTATGTAGAAATTCCTGAAACTTGTCACCTTTTGGGTGAATACTTCACCCATAGTTAGGGAAAAAGGGATACAATTCAGATTAAAAATGGAGTGAAACATAAAAAATATAAATTACATTGAGAGATATTACATTATATAGTTATCCATTAGAGTGAGTGATGGATATGCATAAAAACAAAATGAAATAAATTTATAGGCGATTTTGGGAATTAGGAAAATTGTTCCATGGTTGAGTACTTCTACATTTCCAAAGATTTGATTTTATTTGACAATGATATAGGTGGATATTGGTGGCTAGAAGCCTATTGAAATTAGACCCCCAACATTATTTCATTTCAATTTCCTAATTTTTAGCACAATTTCTTATTTTCACAGTTTTCTATTTTTTGGGAGTTTTTTGAGATGTGAACTTTTGGAGCCATTTTGAGGCTCTAAACATTTGTTTTTTGGGAAATGGGAAAATCTAAGGGCCACGACCTAGAATTTGCATTCAATTTTTTTCTACTCATATCAACCTTGCTATTGTGCACACTAAATGAAGATCATATGCCAAAGTTGTGACCCCACTAAGTGGATCTTCCAACTAGCCCTAATGGTGCCCACAAGCTTTTGGTTCTTCATCTCCCAAGGATAGGTTTTCGGATTTTTTTGGTTTTTCAATGTTTCTAAATCATGAAAAGGAATGAGAGCCTCATTGTAACTCAGTTGAAAAGACATGTAGTAGTCACATCTCTTCTTAGAGATAAACTGCCAACGTCGTAGCTAGTTTGTTTCCTTTTTGTAGGTAAGAAATTTTTAGAAGTTGTTATTCATTAATTGAATTTATTTTTTGTTGTATCTCTATGTTTTTTATTAAATATACATACATACATACATACATACATACATACATACATACATACATACATACATACATATACATATATATATATATATATATATATATATATATATATATCATTTCCTTCCTTCATGAATCTGGATCAGACAATATCCAAATTCTATGCTTCGCCCCCGTATATTCCTCATGTATCATTAGAGAAGGACTTGAATTGAAAAGAATATCAGTAATTTTAATAGTAATGATGGCTATAAACTAATTTAATTGTCAAAACCTACTATTAACGTTCTTTATAAGAAGCCTAACTTTGACATTGATGATTAATTCTATGTTATTGTGATTTTCTTACTTTTATTCTCTTCAAGGAATTAACAAATTTTTTATGCTTCTCTTTTACATATTTCTATCTAGTTGATGTAATCCAAACCTATTTTCAATATTTTGATATTGTTGTCTTCCTAATATAATACAAACCTCTTAATAATTATTTAAGCTAAGTTGGACAATGCTTGAACTTGGTGACCATGTTTAACCATGGTTGACATTTTTCGATTATGGTTGTTAACATTCACTTATAGGTGACTATGGCTAACCATTGTTCACCATGATCTACATTGAGAAGTGTTGATCATGGTTAGCCATAGTTTGGGATGTTAACCATTGGCCATCATTGCTCATGGTTTGGCCATGTTTAACCTTAATTGAGACCTTTTGGCCACCTTGACCATATTGGAGATGGTTAACCTTCTATTTTATGGTTGGTTATGCTTGATCACATATAACCATGGTTGATTGTATTTGACCTTAGTCAAAAAAGTGATAATCATGATTGATTTAGTTAATCATGGTTGACAATTGTTTTCAATAATTTTATTTCTTGCAACAAAACATTATTTTTTCTCAAATTATAATGATGATTGATGTTCATCACATTGTGACATTGCTTATTGTTTATCTCATTGAGAAAATGTTTATTATTCAATGTATTACAATGCCATTTTTGTTTTCTACATTGCAATGCAATTTATTATTCATCATATTGTAATGACATTTATGCTTCATCGATTTCTATAATTATTTATTAATCGTCACACTGTGATGATATATAATGTTGATTGCTTTGCGACATCTTTCATTGCTTATCACTTTGCAACATTATTTATTATTCATCATATTAAGATGAAATTTGTTATTCATCACATTATGATCTTGTTTATTATTCATCACATTGTGATAATACTTTTTGTTTGTCATACTTTGAAATTTTTTGTTATTCATCACATTGGAATAACATTTTTTTGTCACATTGTGACATCTTTTGTTGTTCATAATATAGTGAAATATTTTTTTGTTAAGCCCATTATGACATTATTTTATTTTCAACAAATTGTAATATCATTTTTCGTTCAACATATTTCAACATCATTTGTTGCTCATTGCATTGCAACATCATCTTTTATTCTTCAGAATGCAACACTGTTTGTTGTTCATCACATTGGGATATCATTTTTTATTAATCACATTATAAAATTACTTGTTATCCATCACACAAAATCCATCATTTGTTGTTCATCGCATTGGAACATCATTTGTTGATAGTAACATTGCCAATAAAATATAGTTAAAAATACCACTAAACATGTATTACAATTTTATAAGACACTTAGAAATGTTATAATAAAAATTAAATATTAAGACACCTAAAATAACATTAAATATTAAATTTATTCTATAAATATATTTAGGTTTAATTTGTCAACTTTAACAACTTTAACTTAACTATGGTTGAGCAACTTCTCGATGAGGGTTACCACAATTTCATTAAAGGAGACTTTACCCATCATTGTTCACATGCCCTCCACATGAACTTACTAATATGTGTCATGAATCTCAACGATTATATATGAACATTGAAGTTTGTGATCAACGTAAGGTTAGTATTTCCATTAATGCTCAGTTGATGTTACTTTATAGTAGATCCATGTGAATTTAATACACAATCCACATCATTTTCAAGATGATAGATACCATAGAAAACTTTAAGTTTTCAAAAACTAATAGGGATAAACTCACTCCAATCTAGAGAATGTTTCCATCATTGGATGTAGGCTTGGGATTTATCGGATATAGTGGGTTATCATTGTACATGTTTCCATTCTTCATTTTGGGAAAGGATCAGGCCTATATTTCTTTTTTCTTTTCTCAATCCTATCACATAGAGCATCACTGCATGATCCTAGAAATTGGACATGTTTCCCTAAGTTAATTTCACCAGTGCCTCTCTGCACAAATGAAATATTTTCATGTTAAGAATTGCCCCATCCTTGATCTTGCATGAAATTCCCTCATAGTGAATTATGCACATTTTGTCTCTCCATAAATAATAAGTGGCAACAATATAGGTTCATACCCAAGTGAGGCGACATCCCCCATCCTTTACTTTTTCACTCCCAGGTGGGTCTTCCCTATATTTTCCTACACTCATCCTTTGTTTGGAATCACTACTCCACAAAGACAACCATTATATTGTAACATGCCTCACAAGAGAGCATGCTTTTGATAAGGCTTAGGAGGCTATGATATGCTGAACAACACACATGCATGAACCAAAGTAGAGGAGGTAGAAAATAGGTATCGAGCACACACTTCTCTAGAAGTCCAACAAATATTTTATGACATCAAACATGAGGTGGGTAAGCAACAAGCGGAAATTTATGATATATGGATGATAAACTCTTTATCAAGTTGGATACTAACCTTGGGTTTAGAATGAGGGAGGTGAAACCAATATTTGTTATCATAGGAGTTGTATTGGGGGCTTAAGGAGATGTTGGGAAAGGTAGTATTCTATAAAATTTACAGCCATGATGAACTTCTGCTATGACTGGAGGAGTAACATTTATTACGTGAGATCAATGGACTAGATTAGTAATGGATTTTACTAAGGTATTTCCCATGGTAGGTTTTCCATGTCAATTTTTACAAATTAGTAGGAGTAATATTAATTAAGGTTTTTCAATTGGTTCATTTGATTATGTTAGTTAGCTAGAGCATCAATTAGGTATTAAGGAAAGTGTGTTATTCTGATATGTTGAGATAACTTGAGCAAGGGAGCCTATAATGCCTCCTCCCACATTTACCCACTTTTATAAGATATTCAAGGTAAACATGAGCAAATTGTGACTATGGTATGACACAATCTGCAAGTTTGAGTTATGGAAGTGGGTCCTACAAGAAAAAAATATAGTGACATACCTGAGATACTACAAATCACCTGGGAGCTTGAAATCCAACCCATGTGTTCAATCCCTTAGTTGGAACTCTTTTTCACTAGGTCTACTCCCCGAACGCACGCTTCACACATTGCGCATGCGGTTATGATGCTCCAAGTACACCTATAAACCCACCTGCATGCAATTGTGACCTAATTTCCTCTGTTTTTTGCATGTGGTCGCAATATCTATGCGAATTTTTTAGGCTAGCCTCTAGAAGACTACGCAGAACTACCTACAACTTTCTACAATCATGACAATGATGATAACAGTGCTAAGCAGTCAAAGATTGAGAAAGATATTAAATAATACATGGCTAATTGAAGATAAACATTTTGTCAAGCATATAGTAAACATGAAAGCTACAGGTCATGAATGCATATATGATCATAAAATTTTGAACTTCATCTGAGAATCACCAAGAATACGCTATGCCCTCAGAAGATAGCTGCAAAAACACTTGTAGTCCATGCATTCATCAACCATCTAATAACTTATCAAATCATCAAGAAGAGACATAAATAGAGAACATAATAGAATCGTGCATATAACCATTAGATAAGTAGATTGTAACCCATGATAAATCAGCCATATGATCGCCATAATAACCAATACAAGTGCTCATATATCACAATAGAAAAAAAATTGTATTAACATATGAAAATGGCAAGCAAGTCAAGGAATCCCACATAGCACCCAACCATAGACTGGGATGAACCAAATCTCTCTTTGAGCCAATCACCCTGTTCCATATACCAAGAATGAATGTGGGATCATAAGGGTTAAACAAAAATAGAACCAACAAGGGTTTCTAGAACCCAAACCACCTCAATCCTCAAGCATAGTGATCTCACCTAAATTATTTAGAAATCAATAACATTGACGAGATTGGTCTCTACCTGAGTTTCCGAGGGCTCTAGGAACTAGTAACTCCACCCATAACCTTGAGGGAACCCGATCTATTAGAGGTCCCTAGAGATCTCTCATATCAGCCCACAAAACCTAAGTAACCCAAGCTATTTAAGTGCTCCAAATAATTTATTCCAACCCTTAGGCATAAGAAACCTAGAAGCAAATTAGAAAACCAAATGGGGAACCCACTATGTCATGGCTATCCAGAAAATGACAATGCAAGGATGAAACCACTGTCAATCCAGACAAATATCCATGTCAATGATGCGACATAACCAAGGAACCAAATTCATATACAATGCATACAAAAACCAATAGTTAGATCACACATGCAACATGTTACCTACAAAGTAAGCCTATTATAGTTTCTAATTGAACTGTCTCCTCGTGCTTCATTTTCTATCCTTTTCTTTCTTTCTCCAAATCCAAGTGAATGCTAGATTTCTCCAAGAATACTCTAAGTGTGTAAGAGTATGAGAGTGTGGAAGGAGAGAAGAAAAATTTCATTGAAAAAAGAAATGAACAACTTCTCTGATGTCTTTTTATTATTGATTTCCCATTTTATTTCACTTTCCTTCATTTTTCCTTTGATTTCCCTTGCATGCATAATTTTGTCTCTTCACCTTCCTTTTCTCCTATTTTCCTTTATTTTAATAATTAAATTCAAGTTATTATCTCTTTTCATTTTCTAATGCCTTTCTTTCGATATCCATTTTTAAACCACAAGTTATGCCAACTACAATGCTTTCCCACCATTTAGCCTAGAATATGTATCCCATGACCTTGGTCTTATTTATTTACATGGAACATCAACCAAGGGTTGTTATAAAACCCTCCCCTTTGGGGGAACACTGACCTTGATTTTCAATGATTATTATAAATAGAAAAACATGTTTCCCATGGAGGTTTATAACACAACTCAATGCAACATTTACACCATACCAAACCCCTTAAACCATGAACATCGTATTGCTTATTAGAGCTTTATAACATAAACCATTGCAGTATTTATAACATATTTCTTATATGATCTTTATGACACAACTCAGTGCAGTATTTACAATACACACATGCATACACATAAACCAAATCATATGTAGCAAACACATTTGCTCAATTTGTAAATAAGGAATTATACAAATCTCACATCTGATAAGCCATATTCCATGTAGATTCATTGGGCCCAAAGTGCTTCCCATGCACTTTAAATTCCATGATTTCTCATTTCAGTAGCATGAGCTATTTCAACTGAAAAATGCACTGTGGATTTCATTGTAATTCTCCCTGAAGTTCCACTTGCAATACAAACCAATCAATCACATGATCAACATCATGCACATATCTCTCAAGCAATGAAACATGGAAAACATCATGGACTTTTACCGATGGTAGCAAAGAAATTATGTAGGCTAGTGTTCTAATCCTCTCAAGGATCTCAAGAGGCCCACAATACCAAGGTGCGAACTTAGCACATGACCCAATCCTAAAGGAGCTCCTCTTGGTCTTGATGCACAATTACACGTGCTCCCAAACCTAGAACTCCTTGAATTATCTATTGTAGTCTACATAACTCTTATATATGTCATATAATTCCTTTAAATTCCTTCTAATAACCTGCATCTTCTTCTCCATCTCAGCCAACATATCCATTTTAATCAGCACCCTATTAACTAGATCATGCCAACTAATAGGAGTACTAAAACTATGCCAATAAATAGCCTCAAATGGAATCATCTTTAAGTACTATTTATGCCCATTATTATATGAAAAATCTACCAATGGAAGATATTCCTCCCACTTCCTCTATTTATGCATGTCATACATCCTCTAAATGTCCTTAAGAATCCTGTTAACCCTATCCCTTTTTCCATCTGCCTACAGATGATAAGTTGTGCTGAAAGCTAACTTTGTCCGCAAGCCTACAAAAAAATCCTTCCAAGACTCGGAAGTGAACTTGGAGTCTTTGTCTAATATGATCTTCTTTGGAATACCATGCAACCTCACTATCTACCCAATGAGGATATGGGATATCTCACTAGATGAATTAGTAGACTTAACTGGAATGAAGTGAGCTACCTTGCTCAACCTTTCAACCACAACTATGATGGAATCATGCTACTTGAATGTCCATGGAAATCCTTTAATTAAGTCCATAGAGATGACCTCTCATTTCCATTCTGGAATCAGAATAGGTTGTAGCAAACCAGTTGGATGCTTACACTATTATTTCACCTATAGGAAATCCAAACATATCGCAACAATCTCAATCACCTTTTTCTTCAAGTTCAACCATTGATAGAACTTCTTCACTACTCTCAAAGTATTTTGGTATCCTAGGTGGCGTCAATATAAATTGACATGAAACTCCATCAAGATAATCTTCTTGATCTCACTTCTATCTAACACATAAATCCTATTCCTAAATCTCACCAATACTACTCATCTCTTTCACCTTCACCCTCCCACTACAATCTCTACTTAAGCTATTGGTAACTATCATCATGCTTCCCTACAGGCAATATCTACTACTCTAAAAATTTCCCATATGAACTCAGCTTAAAAATGATTTACCTGCACCCTCTTACTAATATCATCTACAACTCTACTCTCCTTCCTCTTGATGTAGCTGATCTGAAAGTCCTACTCAGTGAGGATAGCCAACCATCTAGCTTTCCTGACATTCATAATGGGCTAGTCAAGCAAGTACCTTAGCCCACTATGATCACCCATAATTACAAACCTCCTAGAAATAATATAATGTCTCCATAGCTTCAAGGAATGAATGATAGTTGGAAACTAAAGATCACAAGTCACATAGTTCTTCTCATCCTCATTGAGCTTCCTTCACTCATAGCATACAATCTACCCTTGCTACATCAAGAATCCACCAAGTCCTTACTTGCGAGCATCTGTATAGACCAAAGAGTCCTTATTAGGATCTATAATATTCAAAACTGAAGCATCTATAAGCAAATGATTCAACAGCTCAAAACTAGATGCACACTCCTCAATCCATTCAAACTTCTTCCCTTTATTTTGCAAAGATGTAATGGAATATCCAATCCTTGAGAAGTTCCTAATGAAACACTCCATGATAGCTTTAATCTTTTTGAGGTCCAATGTTATCCCCTCCTTGAAAAGAATATGTCCCAGGTAGTGAATCTAAGACTGAAAGAAACTACACTTGTTGAGTTTAGCATATAATTGATGGTCTCTCAACAATATCGACACTGCTACTAGGTGGCCCACATGCTCTTCCTCATTCTTGTAATATATCAATATATCATCCATAAACACTAAACTTGGCCAGGTAAGGATGCAACAAACTATTCATCAAACACATGAAAGTGGTTAGAGAATTCGTAAGACCAAAAGGAACCACCACAAACTCATAATACCCATACCTTGTACATAATTCAGTCTTGTAGATGTCTTCTTATTTTATGTGCACCTAATGATATCTTGATCTCAAATCAAACTTTGAGAATATTGTTTCTCCGTTCAATTGATAAAAAAAATCATCAATCCACGACAATGGATACCTATTCTTGATACTCACCTTATTCAACTACCTATAATCAATGCACAATATGACAGTACCATCCTTCTTCTTTACAAATAATACTGGTTCACCCAAAGGTGATACAGTTGGCCTTATGTATCATGTATCACACATCTCCTTAAGCTACAACTTCAATTCCACCAACTCTAGATTACTCGTCATGTACAGTGCCTTATATGTTGGTGTTCCTCCCGACATCAACTCAATAGAAAATATAACCCTTCTATGGGGAGGCAACTTTGGAAACTCTACAAGAAACACATCTTGAAACTGCTAGAAAGTAGTATATTTCCTCAGGACATCATCATCCTCAACATCCTTCCCTTTATCACTAGAAATATGAAAAACAAAGAATATATATCTCTTCCAACAACTAAACTTGTCCTGCATAGTTGTAACCATTCACACTGATATAGGATTCTTATTCCCTATATGACTTTCCTTTTTCCATCATCATCCAAGCACTCAATAGCGTTATCATAGCAGTCCACTTTAGTCTTATAAATGAAAAACCAATCCATGCCCAAAATCATACTATATGAAACCAAAGGAAGCATACTTATATGTGTTTATGTAGGCATACCATTCATCTAAAACGCATAAGAACTTGTGAAATGATGAACTCTTCTCTTAGTCCCTTGAGACAACTATACCAACCAAGCTTCAACATGCACTTCTTTATCCAAGCAACACTTGTCCACCAGTTCAGGACTGACATAACTATAAATTTATCCAGTATCAATCAAAATGGAAATAAGTTGATCATGGAGCTTACCTTCCATCTCAATAATGAATGCATGATGATCAGCCTACCTGTTATCCACTACTGCATAAATCCAAGGAATACATTCGCCAACATCTCCAATTGTTTCTGCCTCTTGAGGACTTGCGCTTTGACTACATGTTGGGCGTGGAATCCCCCCCAAGGCACGTTTTGGGGCTTAAAGCCCAAGCTTTGACTAAGTCTATTCTAAAGACTCCACGAATTGTGGTCGCAGAGCGCAAAGTTGTAGTAGAGTCATAGGGTTGGTTGCCCTCATTTTTCTAATGTAATGTCCATTTGAAAGATCTACCCATGGTCCGTGGACCATGGGATTGTATAAATAGAGTGAGGATATAATTGTAAGAGAAAAGAGGAATGAATCTAATTTAAGGATGAACCTAAGGAATCGATGAAGTATTGAGTCGAAGTGTAAGTCGTGTCATTGGGTCGTAGAGTAGGAGAAGGCTCTACAGTTGAGTATGCAGAGGCCTAGTAGTCTGCAGTTCAGTCGGCGGACCACTGCAGCTAAGTGCATAGGGCAGGTCGAGTCTGTAATAATGGGAAGAAGTAATAAAAGAAAAGTGTTACCATATTTTTGTGTATATTTTCCTATTTTATGTATTATTTGGTATGAATAGCAGGTTTACTATTTATTTACTATGTGAACTGATATGAATGTGTTGAATAAGTAAATATAATATAAGGCATCTATTTAAGCGAAGATAAGTAACTATTATAAGAAGATAAGTAACATCTTGGGTGTGTCTTAGGGGAATAGTGCAGATCGCTGCTCTTGCAACGCGAGAGCCCCACAACTCTTGGTTAGGGCTGCTAAACGATGAATATATTAGGGTGTGAAAGCCAAGGAAGTGTGTAGAGTAACCTGTGTGAAGGGACTCAGAGTTGGACCAAATCAACCCATCATACATCCTAAGGGTTCAGAAACTTGGTTCCAGCAGCCCCCCATACTACTTCAGGTGAGACCTCAGTCTGTGCTCCATGGACTATTGCTAAAAGGGCTAGTAGTACAGGGAGTTGTTTGGCTAACTAACTTTGAACCTGGGTTAGGCCCCAAGAAGCCAAAAAATGGTTTCGTTGCCGGGACCAAGATTTGCATAAGAGATGTTTGATGTCGTATCACTGTAATCCAACTAAGAAAGAAATTGGAGATTGGTTGGATAGAAGGATCCACAATCTAGCAATGCAGGAGAGTAGGAATCCACGACTATCAAAGGAAAAGTGGTTATACTTCTACTTGTACATAGAGATCCATGAAATTTTCTTCGCATCTTTCCCAACTGAGTTGTACAAGTGGATAGTGAAGCTAGCAGATAGCCAAGGAAGGTGGAAACTTGATAATGCTATTGTGTGGACCCCATAGTTGGTGCACAGATTGTAACCATCAGAGGATAAGATCATGCGCACTATTGATCATTGGCTCGATCAAATTACAAGAGTATTCATCATTGAGTTCATGGTAGATACTTCAGTTACCTATAGTGAGGCAGAATGTCACTTCCTCAAAGGACCACGAGGTAAGTACATTAAGTCTATGAACACTTGGATTAAAATGCTACTGTGTGAAAAATGGATTTTATGAGTACATTGATGTTTTAGGCTATGCGAAGTGGAAGAATTTATAGAAACAGAGCTCGCGAAGGTCTCACCAAGAAGTGTGATAAATTTGATAAGGAAAAGGATTCCATGAATACCACCCCCACCCATGACACCACTAGTGTCACCGCATTCACCCCCATCTTCACCCATACCACCTCTTCCACCACCGCAAGTTGATATGGCAGGCGCGATAAAGTTTCCCGTATTCAAGGTAATAGGAAATGAAGATCTAGACCAGTTTTGGTTTGTGATAAGGGTTGTGTGTGAAGCGTAAGGAGTTAAAGATGATAATGTAAAGAAAGTAACGCTAGTTAATGCTTTTCAGGATCACATGCTAACCTGGTAATCAAGTATTCTAATGATAATCTGAATGCAGGGTTCGCAGATATCCAAAATGTGTTGAAAAAAGAATTTAGTAGGCCAAAGTGAGGGGTGGAGTCGATCATTGGGTTCAAGGATATCAAAATGCTACCAGGCGAGACTCCTTGGGAGTTGGATTAGAGACTGAAGTGAATAATTCATGAAGCCAATATGACTTTGAAAGATGGAAAACATCAAGAATGGTTTGTAGCATCACTAACTTCGCATTTAAGAAACACGCTGTCACAAAAAAGGCCAATGACTTAGGCAAAGGAATTGGAGATCGGAATAAGGCTTCATGAAACCTTGATACAGGATCCTAACCTAGGAGTTAAATAGATCCACATGTAGTTGAAAAACCTATGCCTTCAGATGTAGAGTCTAAAACAGGATAGGACAGCTTTTCCAGTGGTGCGCGAAGAGGAATAGTGTCTTAAATATAAGGGTCAGCGACATGACAAGGACAATTACCCAGTGTTCACAAATTACCTCAAAGGAGGAGGTCTAATGTCATTGAGACCAGAGGCACAAAAAACACCTCACGCGATGCCTACTTTGTAGTGTGTAATTTTTCAAATAGGAGGAAAGCATATTACAGACAACTATCATCTGTTGCAAAAGTACACAAAGAATTTGTAGCAGTTGTTCTGTAATTTCTATAGGTCAGTAGGACAGTATGAACGCACCTGTAGAAGCTATGATCTGATGATCGATAGGACTCCCACCAAAAGATTTTAGACTGAAATGCGCCCCCTTGACCAGAATGCAGGGATGGCACAAACTAGATTTCAGAGGCACTGATGAGGCAGAGGTGGAGGAGGGCTTGGAAGAGGTCATGGACAATTGATATGTTACAATTGCAGAGGGCGAGGAGATTATCCCCCTGATTGCATGAATCTGACACGACCATCATGTTTATATTGTACATTGTTTAATCATGAGATGGCGGATTGTCCCACACTCACAGCTACGCTACGCGACAAGGGAGCGCGCCAACCTCCCTCGACTCAGAACCTGTAGATGATGAGGTCTGAGCTACGGGAGTAAGATTCTAACATGAACATTGTGCTCTGAAGTGGAATTATGATAGAGTTTGATAAAGGTAAGCAACTTGAAGATAGTAATTTGCTTCGGAAGGCTATGAAGAAAGAACCAAAATTTGATTTGGAGCGTGCTAAGGGAACCTTCATGAAAGCTAGGAAGAGCTTTGTTGATGCCTCCACTTCAAAAAGAAAAGATAGAACAGAGCTGAAAATGGACCCATCAATGCTCACAACGTTCCTAGAAACATGCATGAAGTTGTTGCGTAACAACAAAGATGTAAAAGGATTGCAGTAACTCATCAGTCCATGTATTGGGACTGCACTAGGGGAAACAAGCATAGTTCGGAAGATTGGACAGAATGCGATGAAGATGGGAAGAGAAATGTGAATGACCATGTACATCAGAGGATATGAGATGGACCAAGTGATTATGGACCTAGGATTGGACGTGAACATTCTACCGAGGTAGACATGGAAGCACATGGGGAGGCCTACGCCGCAATGGTCTCCTATCCAGCTCCGAATGGAAAACCAACAAAAGATAATACCTATGGGTAGATTGCAGGGAATCATAGTGGATGTTGAAGGAACGAGCGCGCTAGAAGACATCAAAGTCATAAATATTGTTGATGATATCAATCCCTACCATGCACTGTTAAGAATCGATTGTGCTACTAACATGAACAGGTTGATAAACTTAAAGAAGTGCAAGATGATTTTTGAGAAAAATTCCCTATGCATAGTATTACCTTTCGACCCTGCAGAAGGATCGCACTACATGAAGTTAGTGCACGATTATGAAAGTGATGATAACTTGGATTACATCTACAAGATCACCACGCAAGAGTAAGTCTGGGTAAATCCCACCGTAGATGGGAAAATCTCATTGGAGCGCAAAATCTCCTGTATGTCGGATTCAGATGAAGTGATAGAGCAATGGTAGAACCCGTTACATGAGGTAACCATGCTGAACTATAGCATGATGACAAGTTCCTTGCAATGCGTGTCAATGGAAGTAAGGGATTTGCCTACTTATGATGGGTTAAGTGAGGTAGGTTCTTTCTTAAACATATTTGAAAGGGAGGTGTCCGAACAACACCAAGGAAACTTTGAGAACTAGCGTGAATGTAGGATAATTATGTGCATGCATTTTGGCAAGCCTTAGATGTGATTAATCGATAAGATTTCTGAACGGGACACTCCACGTGTGCACCTTTCCAGATGGATACAGGAATGTCTTAAAAAACATGTGTAGATGCACACAAACTTCATGTTAAGGGGCACAATCAATAAGAAGGTGTGGGTGAGGCAATTGCACGAGTGACCCGTCCAGCTAGAACAATGGAGTATGGAACGAACAAGAATGCAGAGGGTTATGCACGCAGAAGCCTTCAACTAAGTATGAGAAGCCCTGAACAAGCTATATAATGCATGGAAATCTGATTAGGACCTACGCATACCAGTGCTTCTCTTGGCTTATATGACAACATGCAAGAAATTTATGGAGCAGATGCCTTTGAGGCTCGAATATGGAGAAAATGCTCTAATCCCCGTAGAGTATAAGATGGCTAGTATGTGCATAGCAACACTAGTAGATATGACAGCTTGCAAAGTCTTAGAAGAAGGGATCGCACAGCTGAATGAAGCAAAATGCTTGGGACCTGAGGAGGAAGTTCTACAGGGTGATCTTAGGCTCCAAGAACTTTTGAAGGAAAGGGTGCAATTAAGGGAGAAAAGCGCTCTAGTGGAAGTGAAAGTCAAGAAGCTGGAGGATGAAATAAAGGAGGGTTTTCTCAATAAGAAATCTAGGGTAATAATATAGGGTGCACACGATTATGCTAACGAATTAGGGGACTACCACCGAGAGTTGATCAACCTAATGCCTTGGATTGGACCACATATTACTAAAGGGATCACCCATGGTGGCACGCTACAGATGCTAAAGTGTGCGACACTCCTACCAATAATAAAAGGTGGATATTTTCTAGGAAAAGTGATGTATGACCAGGTTAAACCATATACAGGTGGCACGTCCACCTAACTAGCTATGGGAAGTATAGTCTTAGTGCTCCAGGTAGTTGAAAGGCAGTGCGAGACTATAAACTACTATGCCTAGGAGCTGCACGATGTTGGGGCTGCGTGCAGGATAAATGTGTCACAGGGTTTGCGACTGCGCAAGGGGGGATACGCAGCCATGTAGATTCACTAGAAAGTGGCCATTGTAGTCACTATTCATGATGTGATGCTTTACTTGAGACCAAATGGACTAGGCAACAGCCATTTAAGATGAGTTTTATGGGCAATATTTTGGAAAATCTACCGCCAAGGGAGCATTAATGAACAAGATTTTGGGGGAATGGGCAAATTCAAATTGAAAAGGAACTATAAAGTACAAAGGGCTAGCCCGTAAACAATACGCGGTCATTTTCCAATTGATTTATTATGCACCATCAGTATCCCGAACTGAGATCTGTTGGCCCTATGCAGAGCATTGATTGAGCCCCTGATTAAGCGCTTGAGATATTTATGGATGAGCAAGATGGCAACATCTAAGGAATCTATGGAAATTGTAGAGATCGCTACCGAAGAGGCTGCGTAGGCCCTGACTATGGAAGATGCCCTTGAAGGCAGAGGGATTGTTGTAGAAATCCCTAAATCTCCGCGCACACCGAGGCCAAAGAATGATAAACAACCAATGACTCTGGGATGTGTGTCCCCGCGAAACTCACTGTGCAACATATTAACAATGGAGGAGAAATGGAAAGCATTTAACATGGACACTGGTGAGGAGGAAGACATCGAGGATTTCACAATTGAAGAAGATGAGGATGAAGTCATGGAAGTAGAAACTGAGGTTGTGCACCCTCCAACCAAGCTCCCCGTGTATATCTCCCTATGGAAGGGGAAGGTAAAAGTGCCCAAGGACCTCGATGAGAGCAAGAGCTCTCTGCACACTCCACTCCTTCGTGATGACATCATTTTTGAGCGCACACACCTGGGATAGGTCCTAAGCTTGAAGTTTTAATATTGGGATCTCGCTGAGCACGAGAAATTACCTCACCTAGAGAACGTGCATGACATGAAGTCGAAGCGGAATACCATGGCGGGGGTTATAGAAGTGGAGTCGTGAAAGTGGTTACGTGGAGTGGAAAAGGCACAGTTATTAAACATGTTCTGGGTGTCGCACTACCACCGCACCCCAGTGATGATCTTCGTCATCAAGCAGCTATATTGCCTGCTACATGGTGGCTATTTGTGGCTGGAGGAGCACATCCCCATCACGGACCACTTAATCCACCGCATTACCCAGCTTCTATGTAAAGGAGAGGACCCTGCAGACATGTTAGAGGGGAAGAGTAGCGATTTGGCCATCGTGGAGGCCATGAAGAAGAAATACAAGCTAGAGAAGAAGAAAAGGGGCTACATGATCTCCAGTATCAACAACAAAGGAGTCAAGCTGGAAACTCAGATACTGGCAGGTAAGGTCATGCAAAAGTGTTGCGCGGATGAGGTACTTGCGTCGGTGGTGGCACTTGTTGCACAATGCACAGAAGGGTCCAGTTTAACTTCTTTGAATTCTTGTGCAAAGAGTTCATGGAGAATTGACATGAGGCAGAAGAACAAGGAAAAATGTTCCACTATGCATGACTTGTATTGTCCATAGTGCTGGTGGTAGGGGAATTGCTGGAGGACAGCTAATTCCCAAAGATTGCAAGGGATCTTCCAGAGGCTGCGAAGTATGGTTTGTTGTGGGCCATGAAACACATGAACTAGATACGCAACAACAAGATATTAAAGGTGTTCATGGAGATGAACATGAGAATGGGGATTAACCGCAAGTTGTAGTTATCACCCACTGTCTACAATAGCCTGCAAAGTTTTGCATAATTTAAAACAGACTTTCGCCACATATATCATAGAGCGTGCAAGGACCTAGCCAAGAAATGGATCGAGTTACCCTTCATAGCTATCGATGATGTGCTTTTCGATGTACTAGAGACATGGTCGTTGAAGTGTCATGCCCCAAATATCACCGCGATGGAGAAGTCTGTTGCACAGAGGAAGAAGGAGGAGGCTAAACTGTGCATGTCACAATTGGAAGAAAACAAAAGGCAAGAAGTAGCAACAACAAAAGCACAGGTGGCATGGGACACTATGCAGACAGCAACATAATAGAAAAAGGTCACAGCAACAACAACACAGAAGGCACGTGAGGGCCAGAAGTTGCCTTCACATGGGTAGGAGAAAGAGATGGAAACAGAGGAAGAGGAGGGTTGCGTGGACCCACAAACAGCGTGCACGCAATTGAAGCATGAGTGCCCAAGTGAATGGAGGGGCCACAGAAGAAGGTGAAAGCATCCAAGCTGTCGATCGAGCTGATCATCCTTACTGAGGGTGATCTGCACAACATAGGCAAGACAGTGTGTGATGTCACCACAGAGGCCCTCCAAAAATTCCTAGAGGAGAATCAAATTGTGTTGGGGGCCCTCCGAGCATAGATTCTGAAGTTGTGGGTGCACATTCCTAAGGCTAGTACTCTTTTGACCAGCCTCGCAGTAGGGACAGCTCTAGCTGAGCAAATGTTACACTCTTGGACAAATAACACAATAGTGCTGCCAAAAGGGGCACTAGTTATAAGCTTACAGTTAGCGTATTAGAAGGGACAAGGATCAACATGGTTGTGCTCTCACGGGAGATGCTCTATGCTCTGTAGGATGGGATTACTGTAGAATTGTAGGCTAGGGAGAGTCGCACGTTATAGGTTCTGAGCATGCAGAAGATCGACATGGAGCAGTTGAACTTGCAGCACGACAAGGTTTTGTCGCAGACCGGGCAAATGGTACAGGTTCTAGAAGAAGCCTACCAGATGGTCCCTGAGATGGCCATCCCAACAGAAGCACCAGAAGAGGCACGCATCCAAAGACTAGAATCAGGGGTGCATGAGGCATGAGAATAAATTGCCAAGGTTTATATAGAAGAGTTGCAGTTGAAGGTGTAGCCCTCAAATTGTCCAAAAGTAAGGGAAAAACACACCAGCATCATTACATCAGGTTGGAGGACATGAGCAGTGTAGTAAGGGACTGCACAAGAATGTTGGAAGAGTCATTTTGAGGTCCTCACCAATATGCAGGAGGACCCTAACATCCAATGCTTAGAGATAGAGGCACGTGAGCTCTAAGGGGCCACGCAGATGGTGATCGTCACTCAGAGGCTCACACGAATGCAACAGGCCAAAGCACTGAAAGAGAAAGTGGGTGCAGCATGTCACAAAGAAGCAATTTTGAAGGTGTGCATTCAGCCTTGGATCGATGAGGCCTTCGTAACCACAACAATAATTCAAAACAAGATTGCACAAATGTAAGGGATGCATGACCAGATGGAGGGAAGCAGTTCTCACACCGTGGTCTCAGAGCAACGTATGCTACCAACCTTGTAGCTTTCAGAGCAGAGTTAGAGGGACTCCATGCAAAGATCTCCACACCAACAGAGTGACTTGAGGGCGAGTCATGATGTTTGTTTTGGGGGCATGTTGGGCATGGAATCCACTCCAAGGCATGTTTTGGGCCTTAGAGTCCAAGTTTTGACTAAGTCTATTGTAAAGACTCAGCAAATTGTGGGCGCGGAGCATGAAGTCCTAATAGAGTCATAGGGTTGTCCGCCCTTGTTTTTGTAATGTATTGTTAGTTTGAAAGATCCACAGATAGTTCATGGACCATGGGATTGTATAAATAGAGTGAGGCTCTAAATGTAAGAGAAAAGAGGAATGAATCTAATTAAAGGATGAATCTAAGGAATCGACGAAGTATTGAGTCAAAGTGTAATTCATGTTATTGGGATGTTGAGTAGGAGAAGGCCCTCCAGCTGAGTGCGCGGACAGCTATAGCTGAGTGTGCAGGGTAGGTCGAGTCTGTAATAGTGGGAAGAATTAAAAGAGAAGTGTTACCATATTCCTGTGTATCCTTTCCTGTTTTATTCATTATTCTTTATGAATAGCAAGTTTAATGTTTATTTACTGCGCGAACTCATATGAATGTGTTGAATAAGTAAATATAATATAAGGTATACGTGAAGATAACTAACTCTTATAAGAAGATAAGTGAGATCTCAGGTGTGACTTAGGGGAATACCGCAGATCACTAATCCGGTAGCATGAAAGCCCCATAACCCTTGGTTAGGGTTGTGTGAAGGCGAATATATCAAGGCATGAAAGCCAAGGAAGTGTGCAGAGTAACATTCATAAAGGGACTCATAGATGGACTAAATCAGCTCCTCAGCCATCTCAAGGGTGTAGAAACCTGGCTCGAGCACCCCCCCATACCACTTTTGGTGAGACCTCAGTCCACGTTCTGCAAACTCTTGTATAGAGGGCCACTAGTATGGGGATTTGTTTATCTAATTAACTCCAAACATTGGTCAGGGCCCAACAAGCCAACAACTCATAAGAATCCTTCAATGTCCTGATGACTTCCTCCAATGACTGAGCCTCATTATACTGAATCCAATATTTAAATGCTAAAGAAAATCCACTGATGAACCTTTGGACCTTTGTTTTCTCATCCTTGAGGTATCGCACATACCTCAAAAACTCCAAAAAATTTGTCATGTACTCTTAATATGTCATGGAACCCATCCTCAACTCATAGATCTCCTCACCCTTTCCATCATAAAATATCCCAAACATGTCCTTCTTCTTCAAGAGTGTTTTAAATTCATGTTTACTTAGCTCCTCTACCCTCATTCCTCTGACATGATTCACATATTCCCAAGAGATATATTACTTTCAGTTTAAACTGAACATTGTTATGTTGGCCTTCATATTATCTTAATAATCATGCAATCCAAAGAACTTCTTCATCCCAAGAAACCATGCTTTTACATCTTCTGATTTCTTCACATCACCATTAAAATTAGGAGGCTTGGATTTATTGAACTCTTCTAGAAAGTATCCCCTCCCACTCCTCCTATCAAAATGTTGGTAATAATGACAATGATATTCTCATAACTATGTTGGGTGGTGTTATATTTTTCTCACAACTAGCCCACATAGTTATCGAGGGATTAGACGGCAGCCCCCCCCCCTTTTCTTTCACTGATTGCGCAGTAGGGGAGGTCAAAAGGCGGGTGAAAACCCCAACTCTTCGGGGGGTTTGACGGGGGTGGGTAACCCCCCTCTACGGGATTGGGGGCAATCTCTTAGGAATTTTTTTTCAAACACTATATTAGGTTGGGCGGACCTACCTATGGTTTTGTGCATGTTTTGGACACAATGGTTTTCAATCTATGGTTTTGGACACGATGGTTTTCAATCCATGGTTTTGGACTCGATGGTTTTTGGTCCATCGTATTGGATGATTCGACATGTATAAATATATATTGTAATATTTAAAGGAAAATAATGAAAAATCAAGTAGGTAGTCTCAGTTTTTGAATTCAAGGGGAAATATATGTGTATATGTGTTTAATGTGTTATGCTCTAGCATTTTTTATTTTCTATTGTTAGAATTTGTATACAGGTACTTTTTCTATGGGGTTAAATCCTACATTTGGTATCATAGTTATTTTGGCTTGAAGGGGATGCCTTTATTGCCGAGGGGCTTGCTCGGGCCTATGGTAGACACTATTCAGTCAGAGATCTGCGAGATCGATTTTGGTGGTGAAAGAAGATGGTGAGTGGTGGAAAGACAAAGACCGAGAAATTCAATGGTCATAGTTTTGAGTTGTGGAAACTCAAGATGCAGGATATGTTGGTGGATAAAGATCAGTAGATCATAGTAGATCTGGGTACTAAACCGACAGGAGTGTCCAACGAAGAATGGAAGAAGTTGGATCAGAAGGCAAAGAGCACGATACAATTGTGTGTCTCAGATTCAATATTGCTGAATGTATCAGGGGAAGCTACGACTAAGGCTTTGTGGGATAAGTTAGGGACTTTGTAGCAATCAAAGTATTTGGTGAATAAATATTCCTATGGAAAAAGTTATATAACCTGAGGATGAAATAGGGAGACTTGGTGACAGAGCATTTGAACGCATTTAATACTATGGTAAGTTAGTTATTATCTATTGATATTAAAATTTCAGATGAAGATAAGTGCATCAGTTTGTTGTGTTCATTACCAAATTCATGGGATAGTCTGGTTATTGGAATAGGTAGCAATGCAACTGCCTTGCAGTTTGATGAAAGAGTCTCATCCTTGCTAGAATAGGAGATGACACGAAAAAATATGGAGAGACAAAATGGTGATGCCTTCTTCGAACGAGGACGGTCCTAGAATAGAAACCAAAATAAGTCATCAAGTGGGAGATCTAAATCTACAGGGAGATCTAAATCTCCAGGAAAACCTATAAAGGTGGCCTAATGGAAATGCAGAAAGGAACGACACTACAAAAGGGGTGATAAATCTAAAGGTCCTGAGAAAGGAGAGGGATCTGATGATGCTCTTTCTGCAGAGGTGAAAACCACCTCAAATGATTCAGGTGGGGATGTGTACTTGGATTCTTCAACTACACATGTAGATCATGAGGCATGGTTGATTGACTCAGGTGCATCCTTTCACTTCACTCCCCATAGAGAGCCATTTTGCGAGTATGAGAAATATGATCATGGTGATGTCTTCTTGGGGGATGACAGGAAGGTTAGAATCGTTGGTCACAGAAAAGTAAAAATGAAGCTGCAAGGTGGAAGGGTTAGCACACTTCTTGGTGTTCTGCATATTCCTGCATTAGCCAGAAATTTGATTTGTATAAGCAAGATGGATTATGCAAGTTTAAAAACAGTGTTCAAGAAGGATACCTACAAGATGGTTCAGGGAGCATTGGTATTGATGTGAAGAGTTTGAATTGGAACTCTGTACAAGTTTCAAGGTAGCATCATTGTTGATGGGTGCAACAGTCCTGTTGTTCCTAAAAGTGGAGTAAAAAATCTAGTTGTCCCTAGAGAGAAGACCATGCTGTGGCATCAAAGGCTTGGACATATTGGAGAGAAGGGTCTTCAAACAATTCATGGTAAAGGTGTCGTAGAAGGTATGAGTAATATCTCTCTAGATTTTTATTTCTATGAAAATTTTCTTACATGGAAAGCAGAATCGGGTGAGTTTCCCCTCTGATGCTAAGAGGGCGAAACATATATTAGAACTTGTGCACAGTGATGTGTTTGGACCTGTGAAGATTCCATCACTGGGTAAGTATGTGCATTATGTATCATTTATAGATGACTTCTCAATGAATAAATGGATATATTTCCTTAAGAAGAAATATGAAGTCTTTGAGAGGTTTAAAGAATTTAAGGCTCCAGCAGAAAACCAGACAAAGAAGAAGATAAAGGTGTTGGGGACATATAACGGTGGAGAGTTTTGCAATAAGGAGTTTGAAGAATTTTGTAAGAAGTGTGATATAGCACGACATAAGAGTACTCCATACAAAACTGAGAAAAATGGAGTTGCAGAAAGAATGAACAAGACATTGATGGAAATGGCAAGAAGCATGCTCAGTGGTGCCGGGTTAGGACATGAATTCTAGGTAGAGGTGGTGGAGACAACATGTTACCTGGTTAATAGATCACCTTCATCAGCGTTGGAGGATAAGACTTCACAAGAGGTATGGACTAGTAAGAAACCCTCTCTTTCACATCTGAGGGTATTTGGATGTGATGCATATGTACATGTTCCAAAGGAGAAAAGAACCAAGATGGATAGTAAATCTGAAAAGTTCATCTTTACTGGGTATAAGGATGGTCTAAAGGGTTATAAGACTTGGAACCCAGTAACAAGGAAGGTTGTGTACAATTGAGATGTGGTATTTAGAGAGGTGAAAGATGTTATTAAACGTGAAGTCCAACCAAAGGAACCTAGGAAGATAGATTTTGAGCTCAAGGAGGAAGAATCAGATTCTACAGTAGAAGAAGAATCAGAAGATGAAGAGCCACAAAATCTGGGTGTGAGAAGACCAGTTCGAGAAAGAAGGTAGCCATAAAGGTATAGTCCATTTTCTTTTTGTTCAAATTTTTCTTTACCTATTATTGATGATGATCTGAGAACTGTGAAGGAAGCAGTAGATTCAGAGGATGTCAAACTTTGGAAAGAGGCCATGGTTGATCAAATGGCATCTTTGCAAAAAATTTAGGATTGGGATATGGTGGAGTTGTCGGCTGGAAGGAAACCTGTTGGAAGTAGACGGGTGTTCAAGAAGAAGACAAATGTAGAAGGAAAGGTGGAGAAATACAAAGCTCGGTTCGTAGCAAAAGGTTATTCCCACGTGCCAGAAATTGATTTTGGTGATATTTTTTCTCCTGTTGCCAAGGTAGCTTCTATTAGATTACTTTTATCTGTTGCTACTACTTTTGATTTTGAGTTAGAACAGATGGATGTGAACACATCATTTCTTCACAGGGATCTGGAAGAGGAGATCTACATGAAGCAACCTGAAGGCTTTGCGGTGAAGGGTAAGAAAGAACTAGTATGCAAGTTAAATAAGTCTCTCTATGGGTTAAAATAGTCGCCAAGGATGTGGTATCATAAATTTGATACATTTATACAGGGACATGGCTTCACCAGAAGCATAGCAGATCACTGTGTATATTTTAAATTAATTGGTGACCATCCTATTTAGTTGTCCTTATATGTTGATGATATGTTGTTGGTTGAAAATGAAAAAGAAATTATCCAGGATTTGAAGACCCAATTGTCCTCCTAATTCAGCATGAAAGATCATGGTGCTCTCAAATATATTTTGGGCACAGAAATTAAAAGAGATTGGGCAAAGAGGAATCTCTGTTTAAACCAGAGGAAGTATGTCAAGACAATACTGCAAAGGTTTAATATGCATGATAATAAAATGATGGAGGTTCCTATTCCTGTAGGTGTGACGTTATCTGCTGAAGAATGTCCTAAGACACAAGAAGAGGAAGAGGACATGTCCTGTGTTCCATATGCAAGTGTAATCGGTAGCTTGATGTATGAAATACTCTATACTAGACCAAACGTTACAC
This sequence comes from Pinus tabuliformis, assembly GCA_031772625.1. Classification (NCBI taxonomy): domain Eukaryota; kingdom Viridiplantae; phylum Streptophyta; class Pinopsida; order Pinales; family Pinaceae; genus Pinus; species Pinus tabuliformis. Next base: position 971,048,998 of record CM062812.1, read on the forward strand.
ATGCAGTGGGATTATTGAGAAGGTTTATGTCAAAACTAGGGAAGGAGCACTGGGTAGCAGTGAAGCAAGTTTTCAGGTATTTGCGTGGCACTAGTGATTATGGTTTTTGGTACAAAGGAAGACTGGGATCGGATAGATCTTTGGATATTTGTGGCTTTTTTATGTTGACTAGGCTGGAGATCTGGACCAAGGAAGATCTACAAGTGGGTATGTGTTTAACCTATTTGGAGGTGCATTCAGTTGGATGCATAAGAAACAATTTGTAGTGGCACTATCAACTACAGAGGCGGAATACATGGCAACCACTCATGCAAGCAAGGAAGCATTTTGGTTGTAGAGACTGTGTTCAAGTATGGGGTTAGTACAGGGAGCTATAAGGATAGATTGTTATGGCGAAAGTGCAATTTTCTTGGCAAAGAAACTTGCTTACCATTAAAAAAAAAAGCACATTGATGTTCAGTATCACTTTGTGAGGGATATGAAAAAAGACAAAAGGGTGTTGCTAGTAAAGGTGGACACTTTGAAGAATACTGCAGATCCATTGACAGAATCTGTGACCTCTGAGAAGTTCTCTTGGTGTAGAGAAATAATGGGTGTTGCAAGGCTGGAAAATGACTGAGCTCTCCTATGGGCACCTATGGAAAGAAAACAACCAGTGGGAGAATGTCGGGTTGTGTTATATTCTTTCCATAACTAGCCCACATAGTCAACGACGGGGTTAGAGCGGGGGTGGAGGCCCCCCTTCGTTGCGCCGATTGCACTGTGGGGGTGCCAAAGGGCACGTGATAACCCCCCCTGTCTGGGGGATTTGGGGGGGTAGGTAGCCCCCCTCTACAGGGTCTGGAGTGGTGCCCAGACAAATTTTATTTTGGACCCTATATTAGGTTGGGCAGACCTACCTATTGTTTTGTGCATGCCTTTCACATATCATTTTGGATGTGATGGTTTTCGGTCCATGGTATTGGATGCTTCAACATGTATAAATATGTATTGTAACATTGAAAGGAACATAAAGAAAAATCAAGCTGGTAGTCCCAGTTCTGGGATCTAGGGGAAAATATCTGTATATATGTGTTTAATGTGTTATGCTCTTGCATTGTTTATTTTATGTTGTTAGAATTCGTATGCAGGTAATTTCTATATAGGGTTAAAACCTACAAACTAGAGCTGGAATAAAATCCGTTAGTGATAGCCCACCTATGAGGTGTATCCAAAGATCTTCCACCTTTGACTACATCATCCATTTTCAGCCTGTGTCCTTTATGACAGGTGCTTCCATATGCCTCATTTATTATTTTATTCCTATCCATGAATGATCCCTAGATGTCCCTACTTCTGTAAATTCTAAAGGTTTTGAAGGATGACTTCCCTAACCTTTCCTTTCTTTTCCGGAGCTCTGGAAAGTCTTCATGGACCTCAGTTAGCCCATTATTATCTTCCTTGCACCTTATGATCCTTACCTTCAAGATTCTCATTATATCTGCTAAATTAGGAGAGTAATCTTATCCTTGCTTCCCAACTGACCTTTCCCATTCCATAGAATTCAGATTAGGCCTATAAGAGGAGTCATGTGGATTGTAGTCCACTATCATTCTCTTCATATATGATCTTTTATGTCCTACACACCTGTCATGTTAGATAAACCAAATATATACTTAAGTAAAATCATACCTTAGTGTGTTTCAGGGGAGGCTATCACATCTATATAAATCAATCCAAATTAACACGATAAAATACCACAATCATATCAATTCTTACATAAATATCATAACCATAACCATGATAAACATGACTTGAGTGTCACTATGATATGACCTCCAAGTTCCAGTTATTGAAGCAGGGCCTCCAATTAGAACATATATTGACATACCTCAAAGACTATAGAAAAATAAGGAGCCCAACAGTGACCCTAGTGGGTCAATCCCTAAGTTGGAACTATTTCTCACTAGGTTTACTCCCCAAATTCACCTTGACACACCATGCATGTAGTTATGAGGCTCCAACCACATCCATAAGCTTGTCTGAATACATTTGTGACCCAATTTCCTTTGTTCTATGCATGCCATTGCAAGACCTATGCCACTTTTTTATGCTAGCCTCCAGACCAATACACAAAACTTCCTACAACATTCCAGAATCATGAAAATCATGATAAAAATTATAAAAAATCAAAGCTAGAGAAATATGTTGACCAATACATGCCTAATGTAAGATAGACATTTTTTTAGATAAAGAGTAAACATGGAAGCTACATCTCATGAATGCATATCTGATCATAAACTTCTAAAATTCATCTGAGAATTATCAAGATGACTATATTCACTCTTAAGCTGGCTACAAAAATACTTGTTAGTCCATGCATTCATCAACCATCTAGTAAATTATTGAATCATGAACAAAATCCATAAAGAAATCACATAATAGAAACATGTATATAAGCAGTAGATAAAAAAACTAGAACTCATGAAAATTACACCATAAAATCAACATAATAACCAGTACAAGTGCCCATAGATCACAATAGGAAAATAACTCATATCAAAATATGAAAATTCCAACCAATTCAGGGACTTCACCACTCGACCATATATTGTCTTGAACCAAATATCTCTTTTATCCAATCAGCCCCTGTTCCATATTCCAAGGATTAATGTGGGATCATAAGGGTTAAACCAAAATAGAACCAACCAATGCTTCCAGAGGCCAAACCAACATAGCCCTCTGTTACACAAAAATATCGTCACCATGATTATTTGCAGTCAGTATGGGTCTATCATCACTTGTACTGTCCTCCTAAGCAAGTCTCAGACCTCATCTCTTCAAGTCAAGCTTTGGAAATGAGAGAGAGACATTAAAAATCAATGTAACTCTGGTTCCGCACATTCTCTCACTGTCACCTACGGTCCTGCACCTTCTGTTTACAAAAACTGCGAACTTGCCCGCTCTGTACCTAATGGTGTAGGTGCGGACCCCTGTGAAAGTCAAAAGGCACAAGTTTTATCTTAAAAAACTCACTTTGGGTTAATTCTAGAGGATTCTAGAAGGAATTTTGACGTGGATTGTTCACTCTGAGGTGGTTCATGCATCCCAAAAGAGAAGGAGCTAATCCATTGATGAGGGGAGCTATCCCTTTGAAGGAGTGCTTTATCCCTTTGAAGGAGGACCTAGTAACCTCCCTCCATTGCACTATAAATATAGGCATTGGGCTGGTTTCTGGGGAGGTTAGAATCTGAACATTTTTTAGGGTAAATGCTGGTGAAATCAAGACTTCCTAGCTGAGCTTAAGAGGAGAGATCACATACCTTTTTGGCTTCATTAGGTAGTGAGTGAAACTTGTCAAAGTAGAGGAGACTTCTTGCTAGATCCTGGCAGGAGCTTGTACAGTGTGAAGAAAAAGGTTGTAAAGTTCTTCTTCTTTTGAATTAATACAATCAAACTCATTTTTCTCAACAGGTATCTCATGTTATTTGTTTGATGGACTCCTTGACTTTCATGTTAAATATGTTTTATGATATTGGCTTTTCAGGTGCTATTTAATTTGTTTGCGTTGTTTGTGTTTGCAGATTCGCGACAAAGGAACTCATTTGGATCAAAGGAGCGAGGGCATCCACAAACTTGCGTTGGACCTAAGGTAGGCCTTAAAATCACTTGTTTGTCATTGTTTATTAAAGCATATTTAGAGAAAGATAGTGTATGGTTGGTTTGCTTGTCATTAGGTCTTCTTTAGATTCTAGGAAGGTCTATCTTGTCTGCAAGATCGACTTATTCTGTGTGACAAAATGCCGACTCCACTAGGGACTTGATTGTTTTCCTTGTTTTTACTTTGACATGAGAAACTGTGTTTTTGTTTCTGTTTTTGGCTTGTTGTATGTAAAATTGGGTAGAGTTTGTAGATCCAGGGTTATTTTCTATTTTTCATAGCTTTGGGAGAGGACCGCAGCCTAGCCGTTTGACACAGTGCGTACCTACCCACAGCTTGGGTTTTAGCATAGAGCGGGACCGCACCTGTGTCAACTGTGGGTCAGCGGACCCTGTCAAAATTTTGAAAAACCTAAGATTTCCTCTATTAGTCAGCTTAGTTTTTGTTTAGAAATTGTTATCCACTTCCCAGACCTGCATATAACCTGTCAGAAGCTTTCATTACGTTGATTTCGTTAGTATTAGGGTTTTAGGTGAAATTCCTAGGAGTTTTGCTTGTTGGGTTTGTTTTTCATTTTGGTTGTGTAGTGGCTCTGAGCTTAGAAGCTGTAGGGACTTCAGATCACCTTAGTGTCTACTAGCCTTCTTATGAGTCTGACAATTTATGAAATCTCCCCTTGTTGAGGAATCCGCTTTGAGTTTTCTCTTTACAAAACTTCGAAAATCTTGTGTTTGAATGTTTGGATTTTCATTTCCAAAAAGAAAACAAAATTGGTTGTTTGTGACTGATTTGTGATTCTGCATAAATTAGTCCTTAGCTTACATCTAGCTAAGTAAAACATCCTTAAAAAAGACATTTAGTAGGCTTTGAATTCAAATACGTTTTTATAATTTATAGATGTCAAAGTTAGTCATTTTCATAGTTTTGAGTGTTTTATAAAAAATATAAAAAATATCTTTTTGAAAAAGTTTGTTTTTTGTAGTGATTGAGTGCTTCGAAATGAAAAAGAGAAATTTTTGTGAAATAACTAGTCTCATTTTGAGTGCATTGGAAAAGGACAAAAGCTCTTTTTTTAATTTGTTTGATTGAGAAAGATTTGTGTTTACAAAGTATTTGCATTCTCAAACTCTTTCTTAGTTTAGAAGTTCATCGAAGGGAAAAAGATTGTTTGAATCATCTTAGGTGCATTTTTAGTGATTTTGAGTCGAGTCTTCATACCACGAGTTTCATCTCCACACCTTTTGACTTAAATAAAAACCAATAAAAAATAACGCTTAAAGTAAAATTCATCTAGTAACTTTTTTATTTCCAAGGCTCTGATACACCAACTTAGCTTAGGCTAGTGTCTTGGAGTAAGAGAGTAATTAACTCTCCAAGACAGTAAAAACAAAAAAGTAGTTGTATCTTGTGGTAGGGAAGAAATCCAATTGTTGCATTTATGCTCTGGGAAATCTCCTCTTAAAGAGAAGCACGAGATCATGTCCAAACCAGTGTGGGAATCAATCCTTCCTCATTGGGAACGACGCCAGATATTCACGTATTCGAAATAGTAAACCTCAGATTAACCATTATCGAGGAGCCTGGGGTCACTTGTTGGTAAACCTTGGATTATGTCAAGGAGCCTTCAAGGGGATTGAGCTTGCTACTCTACCCTTGCGTGCGTATTGGATCGTAGACTGTTCCCCGAGGTATATTTGTTTCAGTTGGTAACCTTAGTGGCCATATTCTTTAGGACTCTTCCTAAGGTGACAGTGGTGGGAAGATCCCACTATACCTGGAGCAGACGTCAGCTAGACTCACTTTGATTTTCTGGGGGCTTCTCTTCACTCAAGACGGTTAAGTGGAGGAACTTGTGCTAGTCTATTCATTAAGCAGGTTGCCGGGGTAACTGTTCCAATCGCCATTTCTGTATTGAACTCTACGACGTTGGATTTCATCACCAACTAGTGTTTTCACTACGGAAACTTACTGTTTGTGTGTGTTTGATCTCCTAGATTCTTTAGGCATGTGATTCAAATTTGTTTGGTTCTTTAGAGACTTTAGGTGCTTTTCATTGAGATTTTACTTTGTTTGTGTGTGAAGTAGTTAAAATTTTTTAACTGTGGCTGAATTACCAAGGTAGTCCTGTAGACTTCGGGGCCAATCTCCTGAGTTTGAAAACATTGTTGAGTTACTGAGGAAGTCCCGTAGACTTCGGGGCCAACCTCTTGAGGAAGTACCGAGCCATCTTGAAGGCTTGAAAGTCTTCGTAACTCCTAGAGACAGTAGGGTTGGGTCACTTGAAGAAGGAGAATCTTCTTTGATAGTACATCCTGATTTTCAACCGTTAGTGGCAGATTATAATCCACAGTCACTGTCTGTTTCCGAAGTTACTGGTAGCTTTTCATCTACTAGTGATATAGGTGAGGAACCTAAAATATCGGATCCTGAAAGTGAATTTGCTACTACTTCGCCATCGGGGTTTGTTTCTCTAGCTTCTAGTGGTCATGGTTCACCTAGGGTAGAAAGAGTAATCACCGAAGATCTTCCTTCTGGACTTATTGCTATTGAAGAACTTGCTCCAGAAGAAGAAGTAGGCATCCCTACCCTTGAAAATCAACCTGTTATTGAGCTAAGGGAGCGTGAATCAATTTTTTACAGTCCACCTAGGAGCAGTTCTTGGTATCTTTCTTTGACTAATTTCTCAGAAAACTCAGGGTTAAGTTTTTCACCACCTCGTGCTCCTTATCACCCAACACCTAGAGGTTTTTGTACTCTCGTAAATATGTCGGGACAGTCATCCATGTTTACTCAATCACCTGAATCTTTTTGTATGGCAGTCCTTCTGTTCCCTCTGGGTATCAGTCACTTTCTGGTACTTTTTCGGGAGCATCTCCTCAACCCATTGAGCAAGGGTTATTAACTAGAAGAAATGGTACTTAGTCGTTGAGCATAGAAGACATTCTTATGATGTCAGGTTCTATTCCCAATCCTCAACCTCAAGGTGGCCAATTACTGCCTGGGGGGCAGCCTCAATTAACGCCTGGGGGGCAAACTCAAGGTACACAATTTGCATCTGGGGGGAAACCTCAAGGACAATACATACCTATGGGACAGTACGTTCCTCAAGGTCAACCCCAGACTCAATATGTACCCCAAGGTCAACCTCAGTATCAATTTATACCTCAAGTTCAACCCCAGTATCAATACGTGCCTCAAGGGTATCAACCCCAAGGTCAATACTCGAACCAAGGTTTCCAACCACCCTCCAGTCAAATGTATGTTCAAGGAACAAGAAATGTACCTTTCAATTATCAATCCTACCATCAACCTCGTTATGGTCCTCAATATTCTCAAACTATTATGGGTTAGTACCCCAGAATGAATATAGTGTGGGATCCATCGAAAACCCAACAGGTGTTGCAGCCAAATGTACAGTTTTCATCTCAAACTAGACAACCCTTAGTTTTTGGTTGACCCCAGCAACAAGTCTAGTCTAACATTCAAACTTCTGTACCTTTGGTAGTTTCTCAGCCTGGGCCTAGTATGTCTCGTACTCCACCGCAAACTACTGCTACAACTGCTGCAACATCTGTTCAATCTACCCTACCTACTTCTGGAGTATCGACAGCTCCGGTTTCTACTGTTCCTGTATCTACTCCTCAGACATCTTTACCACCGTTTGGATCTATGATTCAAACTTCGGTTCAAATGCTTGTAGGACAACCTAGTTCAAGTATGGTTGTCACAAGTCAACCACAATTTACTTATCAACCGTGCCAGGGACAGTACCAATTCGGTCGTGCTGTGCAGCAGCCAGTCTATCAGTATCAATCCTACCCTGGGTACACTTATCAACAACCTCAACAACTCTAGTATGGTGTGGTTAATCCTGGTTTTCCGGGAGGATAAAATATCCCAAACGCAATTCCTATTCCTAGTTATCTTGGATATCCTCCTCCTGGCGCTGGTCTCATGACCCAGAGTTTTAGGGATCCTAATCGGCAATCACCATTTATCGCAACTTTGGACTTACCTGACTTGCCGCGTCTAACGAACGATCCCATTAATTATATTTCCTTTTGGCCGCCAATTTCGAATAAGTTGCCCAGTGACATTCCCAAGTTCGAAGGTAAATCAGGAGAGGACCCGTCGAACCATGTGACGACTTACCACCTCTGGTGTGCATCTAACTCCATTTCAGATGATTTAATCCGTCTTAGACTTTTCCAATGCACTCTAATTGGTCTCGCGGCCAAGTGGTACATTGAGTTACCGTGAGGCACTTTTTATAATGTTAGTCAGTTAGCTACCTCGTTTTTAACTCATTTTCAGTTGCCAGTCCGATACGACAATGGCACGGAATTGCTAACTTCGCTAAAACAATCGACATCCACTTACATTTCAGATCATATTCATGAGTGGAGACGTCGACGACGTTTAGTGAAGGTTTTTATTCCGGATCAAATCTTGGCCGAGTGGTTTGTAAAATCTTTGTTGCCAAAGATCATTGAAGATGTAGCTAAAGCCGGAGTTGTTACTGAGGAGCAAGTAATTTCTCAAGCACAGTACCTTGACTTGGTCTATACTCAGTTAGGTACGTTACACAAGAAAATCCTCGATCTTCCCAAGCAAAATCAAATCGTTGCAGCTCCTTCGGGATCTCATGCCACCGATGGTATGATTGGTACGGTTAACACTAAAAGTAAGAAGAAACCTTCCAATAATTCTTCTCCTATCATAACCTTGAGTGATTCCCCAACAGGAGATTCTTCTGCAGAGATTTCCACCGATATTCACATTGTAGAGTCATCTACAGCCAAATCAAAATCCGGTGGGAAGAAGAAAGGAAAGAAGAATAATAAAATGGACAAAAGTTCAAAGGAGAAACCTGAAAAGGCGGAATCCAATGATGAAAAGCGCAAACCTCGTTACCCTTGTCTCATTTGTGACGATGAACATTTTACAAGAGACTGCCCTCATCGTGCAGAGGTTGCAAAGATTGTCAAAGGTTCCGAAACTCCTGCTGTTTTGAAGGATCCTTTTCCAGCTCAAGACAGTAAGATGATAGGTTCATCCTCGAGTGCCAATGAAGAGCCCATATTGATGATGTCCCATGTTAGGATTGCGACTCGATCGCAAGATTATGGTAGTAAAAGTCATGTTGATGGTAAAGAAGCAGAATCTTCTCATTCTAATTCATCAACCTCAGCTCCCGGTTCCGATCCAATACAGATCGAGAAACCTAATCAAGACTTGGTAATCAAACCACCCGCCAAGGGTATACTTCGAAAGTCAGCTTTCAATCCACATGTGAGAGCGGCTCACAATTATAACATTGTTGAGGATTTAGCTATTTCACCCTCAGAAATGTCGGCTTTGGAAGTGCTGCAATCATGTCCAGCACAACGTAAATTACTTCTGTCCACTATAGGAGTTGTTGACGTTCAGGACTCGAACGAGCTGTTGATGTTCAGGACTAGAAAATAGTACACCGCGTTTTCCTCATCAAATGGCTTTCCAGATTCCAGTGATAGTAAAAAACATGCCTATTCATCGGACTGTAATTGGTGAGGGAGCCTCAATGTGTATTATGTCGATACAGTGTTAGAGATCGCTTGGTTCTCCTTCGATAAATCAATCCCTGACGATTCTAAAGGCCTTTGACGGCCGTGGGTTTCATCCTTTTGGCATTCTACAGGATTTGCCTATAGGGGTTGAAGGAAAAACCGTTAGTCTAGATGTGGAGGTGGTTGATGCCCCTCTAGATTACAACCTTCTCTTGGGTCGAAGTTGGTCTTACGCTATGACAGCGGTCGTTTCATCGGTCTTTCAAGTAATAAAGTTTCCACATAATGGAAAGATCGTAACAATAGACCAGCTGGCTTACTTTTCATCCAACCCAGCCTCTTCTGAGAGTATTCAACATGTCGGTAAAATGACTATCCCATATAAGGATGTTGGAGTAGGACTAGTTAAAGATGCCGGTTTACTAGGAACTTTTACTTTTCCTCCGATCAATGCATCGTCTTCATTTGCAACCATTCATATGATCACATCGGACACCATTGTTTATGATGATCCTTGGATCGTTCCTTCTGAATCTGAGATAGACTCATTTGGTAATGCCATGCCTTTGAGTCCATATGAAATTGCCTATGAAGCCGTGCAGTCGTTTGCCGACCCATCTTCAACCGAAAATGACTTCATGAATGTGGTCCGTGAGGAATCACTTTTCACATCAAGCTTGGATTTAATCACGTTTTCTGAACTTGTTCACTCTGATGAGAAAATTAGTGAAATCATATGTGTAGATGATCTACCATGGGAAGCTCTCCATCACAGAACTTCATTTTTACCCGAGGATGATCGTTTTGAAAATGATTTCTCATCAATTTTTACAACTGAATATGTCAAGGAACCTCAGAATCCAATGAAACATCCCGATTCAGAGTTAAATTTGGGAAACATCTCTCGAACTATTCCTATTGACATTTCGGTTAAGCCCGAAATTGTTGAGAACATTCATATAGGTGCCTCGTGTACAGATGACGAAATTCAGCTATATAAGGCCCTATTTCAAGAATTCCGCGACGTGTTTGCCTGGTCCTATCAGGAAATGATAGGAATTGATCTCGCGATTGTTGTTCATGAGATCAAGACTTACCCGGACGCTAAACCCATCCAACAATGTTTGCGTCAAATTCACCCACGAAAAGCTGCTACAATTAAAGCAGAAGTTGAAAAACTATTGAAAGCAGGTTTCATTTATCCGATCCTGTTAACAGATTGGCTATTGAATATTGTTCCGGTTAACAAAAAACAGGGAACAATAAGAATATGCATCGACTATAGGGACATTAATCGAGCCTATCCAAAGGACAATTACCCAACTCCCTATATCGATCAAATCATTGATGATTGTGACGGCAGCGAAATATTCTCCTTCATGGACGATTTTTCCGGATACAATGAAATCAATATTCTACCTGCCGATCAACCAAAAACGGCTTTCATTTGTCCATGGGGGACATTTTCTTATTGCAAGTTACCTTTAGGGCTTAAGAATGTTGGAGCAACTTTTCAAAGGGCGATGTCATATGCATTTCATGACATCAAACACATTGTGCAACCCTATCTCGATGACTTGCCTGCTCATTCATTACATCGAGCTGATCACCTCCTCCATCTACGAGCAATCTTTATGAGGTGTAGGCATTATCGGATTCGTTTCAACCCACACAAACGTGTCTTCCGTATAGAAATGGGTCGATTGCTGGGGTTTGTAGTTTCGAAAGCCAACATTCGCGTCGATCCCTCGAAGTTTGAAGCTATCATCAAATTGCCTCCTCCTTCGAGTCTTCGCCAACTCCAAAGTTTTACCCAGTTGTTGAAGCAAAATACTCCATTCTATTGGGATGAGATAGATTAGAAATATTTTGATGCACTCAAACACGTGTTGACCCATGCACCGTTGTTGTATCCTCCCAACTACAACCAGGATTACTTCTTGTATCTCGCCGCCTCTCATTCCATTATTGGAATGGTCTTAGTTCAAGAAGATGAATTTGGAACTGAACATGTGATATATTACCTTAGTTGATCTTTAAATCCAACTGAGCTAAAATACTCACATGTGGAGGAATTGGAATTGGACGCTGTTCAAGCTGTCCAACGTTTTCATCACTACATTTTACTACGTAAAAATACGGTAATTTCGGATTGCAACCCTATGATCTACATTTTGACCAAGCAATTGCTAGGGGGAAAGTACTCTAAATGGATCGTTATCCTGCAGGAGTTCAACTTGGAATTCAAAAAATCCAAGTCTAAGAAATCTATAGTTTTTGCGGAATTAATGTGTGACTTCTCGCGTGCTGACACGAAAACTGTGGCAGAGGTGCCCATTGCGGACGAATCCTTGTTTCTAATCAGTACTTTAGATCCGTGGTATGGGGATATCATCGTTTATCTCGAGACCCAATCCTTTCGGCTAGAAATTTCAAGGTCAGAACGTCGAAAAATTCAATTCCAGTCCCAACAATTCAGGATTATTGGAGATATTCTTTATCGCCGTGGAGCGGACTTTGTTTTTCAACGTTGCTTAACTCACGAGGAAGCTGAAAGGGTTCTAAATGACTGTCACTCTGGACCATGTGGCGGTCATATGTCTAGGTTTGCCACAGCCCAAAAGATATTGCGCGCTGGCTACTTCTGGCCATCTTTATTTAAAGATTGTATTACGACAGTCCGAAAATGCTACAAGTGACAATTTTTTGATCGAAAGATGCGCGCTCCACCTGCTCCTCTCCACCCTTTAATTGCCGTTGGTCCTTTTGCCAAATCGGGTATCAATTTTATTACATGTAACCCTCACTCGGCCGGGGGGCATACATATATCATCCTTGCGTTAGATTATTTTACTAAGTGGGCCGAGGCGATGCCTACATTTGAGGCAGACAGAAAGACAACTGCAATTTTCCTGTTCAATCATATAATTTCTAGGTTTGGTGTCCCAGAAGTGATAACCATTGATCATGGGCACCATTTTCGAAACGTTATGATGACTGAACTTACAGGCCAGCTTGGTTTACGTCACGATAGTTCAACCCCTTATTATCCACAAGCGAATGGTCTGGTTGAATCCATCAACAAAGTTTTAGTTATCATGATCCAACGAATCATTGGGATTCATCAGTCGAATTGGCACAACATGCTATTTTCGTCGCTTTGGGCGTACCGAACTTCAGTAAAAACATCAACAGGGTTCACTCCTTTCCAACTAGTCTATGGTTTGGAAGCTGTGTTACCCATTGAATGTGAAATCCCGTCACTGCAAATGGCCATTGAGTTACTTCCATCCACTTCCAAAGAGGAAAAACATTTGTTATACTTGGCTCAATTAGATGAGAATCGACGCGATGCTACATTGGTGATCGAGACTCACGCAAAACACATGAAAGCTCAGTATGATTGAAACGTGACCCCTCGAAATTTTTTGGAAGGAGATCTAGTCTTAGTTTACGATCAAGCTAATGATAAATTAGGCGCTGTAAAATTCGTTCCTATGTGGCATGGTCCCTATGTTGTCAAGCGAAAGCTAGTAAAAGGGGCCTATGAATTGGTAGACTTTGACGGGGACTCTTTGGGTAAACCCAAAAATGGTCTTTACTTGAAGAGGTATTATGCTTAAAGAATGGGTATGGAGATTTTTAGTTAGGATAGTTTTTCTTTCTAGCTGGTGTGTTTTAGTTTAAACAGTGTGCTTAGCTTAGACAATTTTTTTTTTTCGTTATTCCTGCTTATCTTGGTTTTACTCTTGATATTGCAGATGTTGATGCCTTTCCAAACATACATTGGTTTTGCTGATGGTGCTTGTCGTAATACACGGAACATCTCTTCCGCAGCTTGGGTTATCTATTCGCCCTCTGACGAGTTAGTATCTATGCATGGGGTAAGCCTAGGTCAAACAATGAACAACATTGTCGAGTATAGTGTAGTGATTGAGTTATTATTTGAATATATTTCATTTGAGATTCAGAGTTTGATAGTGAGGTTGGATTCTGAACTCGTTGTATTACAGCTTAATAGAGTGTATGCCATTAGAAATCCAGTGTTATTAAGATTATTTTTGAGAGTGCATCTCTTGGAACGTGAATTTGATTATATTGAATATTAGCATATTCCAAGATCTTTAAATACATTAGCAGATGCAATTTCTTCTCGAATGTTAAATGGACATTTGCAATAATCATACATGTAAATTTAAAACCATTCCATAACATGATTTACAAGATAAGCCGGTAATAATGATATGTATATAGGAGTGTGTCAAAAAATACATCGTCCTTAATCATAGGTTGAAAAACACCTTATGATCGGCAAAAATGATAAGTACAAAAAACAAAAATGTCACATGTTCCCACAATAGGCGATCATCCTATCACTGGCGATGATCTCTTTAAGAAACCACTGCATAGGCCACCTTGCAAAGGAACCTCCTAAAAGGTCCCGGGACCCCAATCACATAGCGCTGAAGTCGACGAGGAATTTCATCTATAATGGTCTTCAGAATATCTCCTGTCAAGCGCTCGAGATGAACCTCCAACTCGGCCAAAACCTCTGCTGATTCATCCTGTGGGGCTGGCGCGGGTGCAATTGGTTGTTTCCTCTCGTAAGGCCGGAGAGCGGCTGGTCACTGTGGACCCACATCTGCATTTGAAATTTTTACTATCAGTTTTGAGACGATGGAAAAATAATAAAAAAATTAAAATAGGGAAAATATTGAAAAGGATTTTACCTGAATCATCCCACTGCTCTCGTGGTGGAAGAACCATATCTGGGTCACCACGAAAATCTATCCTAGCGTAAGGGAAGTCCTGAATAGAAAAGACCTGGTTTTCCAGCCATTGGAAATACTCAGGTTTGAGTCGGGAAACCTATGTCCTCTCGTCTGGGTGACAGGCCATAACTGCAACTCATCGCATCAGTTTGGGCTCTCGAGGAAGCCCAGCTCCAACAGTAAGGTATCAAGGGATCAGCATAGGACCCCTCTCCAGGCCAAAACTCACAACCAAGCCCCATAACCAAAGGTCTTTAGTTGTTTGTTCTTGACCCTGGTCAGTTGGCCTTTCACATTGGCCAACACATAATCGTACCAGTTGAAGATGGTGCCTCGTAAGCAATCAACTGCCATACGCATCAGGGATCCGATGGAAATATGTAATGCGGCAGCTCCGCAAAGTCTGGTGGCAGTGAACACAATCACCATGAGCTCAAGACGGGATATGGTCTTTATGTCTATCCCTTTGTCTCTAGCATGGCTGTTGCAGTACTCTAGCCTAAGGCTATCGACAGACTGGCCACCTGCTCTAGCCCCAAACAGAGTCAAGTCTTCGCCTCTCTTAGGCAAACCAGTCAAGAAATATATGTCTGCCAGCTTGATTTCGAGCTGGTGGCCACCAATGAGGAAGCACTGGTCCTGTATGCTCCATCTGTCAACCAACCACTATAAGAAATCCACATGAGCCCTCATGCCTGGAATGGCCCAGAATTTGTATAAGCCGCATGCCCTCAAAGCATCAAGTGAAGGTTGATGATTCCATGCGGCGGCATCCACGTCCTCATGCTCTCGTTCACGCCAATCTAGCATGATGTACTCTCTGCATCAAGCATAAGGATAAATTAAATTGCTAGAATTATTTTGATTGGTCCATTTTTGAGAAATTTTGGGTTAAAAACCCTTGCGACGGGGACTGCACCCTCCGGGTTAGACACAGTGCATGGGACCGCACTTTGTCTACAAGGAAGGTGCGGACCCCGAGCTTTTTCCCAATGGAGAAAAAGTCAGGGTCCGCAGGCCAGCAGTGGTAAACCTGTGGGCCCCCGCGCGCGGGCTTTATCCCTAAAAACCCTCCCAAAAAATGAAATAAATGACTAAAACAAAAAATGAAACGGTTAAAAATGAAGAGTAGGATGATGTGGATTACCTGGAGAAGATGGCATTTGATTCCGATGGTTGGATTTTCCGCAATCTTCATGGGAAGTTTTCTAAGCAAAAGTACTATTTTCTCACCCAAAACTCAAACGGTAAAAATGAATTGACAAAGGCCCTTTTTATAAGTTTTTTGAGTAAATAAATTGCAAATTTGTTTATGTTTCACTTTGAAAAGTTATTTTTGCGACATTTTTATCCATTTCAAACAGGTATGAGTAATGTTTGTGTTTTTGTGCAGAATAAAGGATTATTCAGGTGAAATATATCATTTTCAACGAAGAAACATTTAGAGTCACCTTTAAGCTCTTTTTTGACTCCTAAAACATGAAAAGATTGCCGAGTGTTTCTTTTTAACTTGTTAAAACGGAATTAAAAGACAGTCCACTTACAACTCTTTTCCGACAGTAAAAACATGTAATGGTTGCCTGATTTTTGTCATTTCAAATTCGATATTGGTTATAAAACAACATGTAGTTGATCTCTTTTTTACTTTTTCGGATCAAGGGCACTAGTGACGAAAAGTACTCCTTGGTCGTAAAATATCAAATGGTTCTCTCAAGTATTATTTTATACTTTTTTGGGCTTGGGAGACAGAAATTTACGAAAAAGGTCAACCCTCGAGTCTTCTTAAGTTTTTTCAGACTCTCTAAAATTAAAAAATATCGAGTTTCTCCTATACTGGACTCGTTAAAATTTCATAGTAAAGGGTCTGTTCAATTACAAACCGGAACGAACCACTCCTTCTTAGGGTTTGAATTTAAACTAAGTTGGACTCATCCGAAGGATGAGCTTATAATCAAGCAAATGTTATCCTCCTCAAGCTTGTCAAAAATAAAGAGGTACTTGCTAGAAATGATGGGGGAAAAGAGAGAAAAATGAGTCTATTTGTCATACTTTGTAACCACTCTTTAAAATGACACTTTTATTCACCTGGGTTGGGAAATCCTTTGTCTAACAGTTGATCAAACCACATTGAAAGTCTTCAGCCAGTTTCTGTGTATTAACTTTGGGTCAATTGTCACCAAACCATCTGTCGTGTCGTTATGTGTTCAAGAGATCACTGCCAATAAGCCATTCATCTGCAAAATATCTGTCATCCATCTTGACCATCCCTGAGTCAGCCCTTACAACTAAATTTCTTCAACTTGATCTATGATTTCGTGTTGTGGGCTTGCCTACGACGGATCGTTCTCTATCGACATCAACTCATTATCTAGAAAGATGATCTAGAAATTATCAGTACCTTGGGATCTGCATGTCTCAATGGAAGGTTTCTCGCCTTTGACGACAGGTTGCATCATTGACCTTCGATCAAAGGATTCTATGACATGTTCGACATCAACACATTTATTCGCATCTCATGGATTGTACTGGGTACTTTGAGAGCCATTGACATCACTGGTGGTTTCTCTCACACTTGTTAACATTTTACAACATTGACTGGTAATCAAGTGGTTTCTACCATGTTCGACATCAACACATTCATTCGCATGGATAGAATCGTACTGTTTCGGGAAGTAGAAATGAAGACCCTGGATCTAGTTTCCACAATCCAGCCTGCGAGGAATTTTGTATTCATTATATAATGGACTATTCATAAACAGATGGCTGCATCCATACTGTGTCCACCTGAGTCTATACTTGTGATGTTTTACAAAATCATTCCTATATCAGAGCAGTAGTTAGTTTTTCTAGTCGGTTTTGATCCGAGTATGGGAATGCCTACCTCATCGATGATATGATCTCATATATATATCTTGCATTGAATGTTTTTACCGGTTCCAACTGGGCTATCCACAAGATGATCCTCGAAATGATAAAGTACTTCACTCTTCCTAAATGATCAACAAAATCCTCATCTACTACAAACTTCGCATTTTAGGGGGCAATCTGTTACACAAAAATATCATCACCATGATTATTTGCAGTCAGTATGGGTCTATCATCACTTGTACTGTCCTCCTAAGCAAGTTTCAGACCTCAGCTCTTCAAGTCAAGCTTTGGAAATGAGAGAAAGACATTAAAAATCAATGTAACTCTAGTTCCGCACTTTATCTCACTGTCACCTTCGGTCCCGCACCTTCTGTTTACAAAAACTGCGGACTTGCCCGCTCTGTCCCTAACGGTGTAGGTGCAGACCCCTGCGAAAGTCAAAAGGCGCAAGTTTTATCTTAAAAAACTCACTTTGGGTTAACTCTAGAGGATTCTAGAAGGAATTTTGCTGTGGATTGTTCACTCTGAGGTGGTTCATGCATCCCAAAAGAGAAGGAGCTAAGCCCTTGATGAGAGGAGTTATCCCTTTGAAGGAGGGCTTTATCCCTTTGAAGGAGGACCTAGTAACCTCCCTCCATTGCACTATAAATATAAGCATTGGGCTGGTTGCTGGGGAGGTTAGAAGGTGAACATTTTTGAGGGTAAATGCTGGTGAAATCAAGACTTCGTAGTTGAGCTTAAGAGGAGAGATCACATACCCTTTTGGCTTCATTGGGGAGTGAGTGAAACTTGTCAAAGTAGAGGAGACTTCTTGCCAGACGCTGGGAGGAGCTTGTACAGCGTCAAGACAAAGGTTGTGAAGTTCTTCTTCTTTTGAATTAAAACAATCAAACTCATTTTTATCAACAAGTATCTCATGTTATTTGTTTCATGGACTCCTTGACTTTCATGTTAAATATGTTTTATGATATTGGATTTTCAGGTGTTATTTAATTTGTTTTCCTTGTTTGTGTTTGTAGATTCGCGACAAAGGAGCTCATTTGGATCAAAGGAGCGAGGGCATCCACAAACTTGCGTTGGACCTAAGGTAGGCCCTAAAAACACTTGTTTGCCATTGTTTATTAAAGCATATTTAGAGAAAGATAGTGTCTGGTTGGTTTGCTTGTCATTAGGTCTTCTTTAGATTCTAGGAAGGTCTATCTTGTCTCCAAGATTGACTTATTCCGTGTGACACCCTCAATCGTAGTGCTCTCACTTATATGGTCCAGAGATCACTAACATCAACCACACTTGTCTCTACCCAAGTTGTCACGACTCCAGGAGCTAGTTACTCAACCCACAACCTCTAGGAAACCCAAGCTATTATAGGGATCCAATGATATCTCATCTCAACCCACAACCTCCACGGAACTAAAGTTGTCTCAAGCCTCCAGAAAATTTGTTCCGAACCATAGCCATAGGAAACCCGAGAACTAGTCAGAAAAAAAAATGAGGGACCCAATACATCATGTTTATCTAGGAAATGGAAAGACAAGGCTTAAACCACTGTCAATCTAGAAAAATATCCATGCCAATGATAACACATAACAAAGGAACCACATGCATATACCATGCATCCAAAAATAAGAAAGGAGATCACATATGAGACCTGTTACCTATAAAGCATGTCTGCTGTATTTGTTTATCCAATTGTCTCCTTGTGCTTCCTTTGCTTTCCTTTTCTTTATTTCTCCAAATCCAAGTGAATGCTAGAGTGCTCCAAGAATGCTCTAAGTGTGAAAGAGTATGAGAGTGTGGAAGGAGAGAACGAAAACTAAACTGAAAAAAGATGTGAATTGTATTTCCCATTTTATTTCATTTTCCTTTATTTTTGCTCTAATTTCCCTTCCATGCATATTTATGTCTCTTCATCTCCCTTTTATCCTATTTTCCTTTATTTTCGTAATTAAATGCAATTTATTTCCTCTTTTCCTCTACCAATTCCTTTTCTAGTTTCCATGGCCATTATTAAACCATAAGTGATGCCCACTATAATGTTTTCCCATCATTCAACTTGCAATACATCTACCATGACCTTTGTCTTCTTTATTTACATGGAAAATCATCCAACCGTTGTTACAAAACAATTTGATAAGGGAATGTATACTACATTTGTAAACTTTTGGTAATGAGAGTAAAGGCTAGAGCTTTACATGTTTTTTGTTCTATATGCTCATGATGATTTCCTTTGTGAGCAATGTTTATATGTGATAATCATGGTTGAATTGGTAAAATTTATGTTAAGGTTAATTAGTGCACCCGTTCTTTATTTTTTTTTTATTCATAATAAATCACATACACCATAAGTCATGGTAATAGGAGTGTATATGAGAAATGGAGAATATGTGTGGGAAAACAATGGCTCATAACATATTCTCATTTCCCTTCGATCTATATAAACCTAGTTTGCATGTTCCTTCATAGGCGGTTTGGCTGAGACCTTTCTCATTCCATAAGTGTTACCATAAGGGTCAGTACTCGACGAGGATTTTGTTGGTCGTGTAACCAATAAAAACCTAGGTGGGAAACTACAAAGAACTAAAAAATGGTTATGTTATGAGGGCTGGGATTTATGATTGAAGGGGATGTGGAACCCTATGAAGGAAGAAATTTTGAAGTCGTTTGAAACTAAGCTAGCTCATTTTCATGCTCATGAAATTAGGAATCAATTGATTAACATTAATAGATGATTGCAGTGATATACCATTTATGAAGTCTATGAAATTTTGTTTGTTGAATTCCATATATTTCTTGTAGAATAGATTCAAATGTTCAACAACCATAATATAAATTGGAAAGTGGTAGAACCTGTAAGTTGTACCCCTCAGAGTGTTTGAAGGCCTCAATTGGTGGATAATAATATTTCTCGAGCCATCGGTTCCTGGTTTGGAAGTGTGGTTGGAGGATATATTACAAAGTTTTCCATACAGTATTTTATCTCATACACTGTTGCTGAATGAAAAGTCTAGGGAGGAAAATGAGGATGGTTTACTTGGGCCTTGTCAACCTTTATAAAAATACTGATATGGAACAAAGGTGTACTAAAGATGGAATTTGACCTTATAATTAGCTAAACCCCTTATGCATAAAGGGTGAGTTGGGGGGTCGATAGGGAATAATCTGAGTGAACCAAACTCAAATGTAGAAGTAGTAGAAGGTAAAGGAAAAAGGAGGTGGAGAAGATCCCTCATGAAGACTATGAAAAGGGTATCCCAAGGAAATCAATTAAATAGTGTGAGGAAGGGGAAATATGATGGAGTTTGAGGTTTGAGTTTTTCACAATGGTATAAGGTTCGAATATGAGAGTGATAGAGGAGGGAGGTTTGCATTGGTGATTATATTTTGTTGAATCCCAGTAAAGGAAATAGTCATAAGTCATTACAGAAGGAGGAGGAGTGGATATCAGAGAATTCTATATGGAACAAACATTGGAATACCATGCATAGAAGGAGAGAAAAGGGGACCTTTGTAACTTAGGTTGATAATAATAAAGAATGTAGATCTATAGATGATCTAGGTGGATGTTGGTGGCAACCCGTCTATCCCACTTGGACCCCCACAACTCTCTTTGATTTTTTCAGTTTCCATAATTAGAGCACAATTCACTATTTTTAGTAGTTTTTTCGGGTCCTTAACTTTCAGAGCTATTTTGAGGCCATAAATGATGTTTTTTTTGAAAACTAGGAGCAACATGGGTCATAAATGGATGTTTCTCTTCCCAAATTTATAGTCCTAGGATAGATCTTCCTAAGGAGTTATTGTACATGTCAAACGAAGATAGGGTTCCAAAGTTATGACCACGGGAAGTTGATGTACCAACTTACCCAAAACGAACCCACAATTTGGAATTTCATCTTCTAGGCTTAGGTTTTGGGATGTTAAGGGTTTTCCATTGTTTATCATCAATAAATAGGCCTTCGAGCCTCATTGTAACATAGTTCAAAGGCATGTAGCTATCACATCTCTTCTCAGAGATAAGCTACCATCGCCCTAGCTGGTTTATTTACATTTTTATTTGTAAGCATATTTCAGTATTTTATAGTAATGAAATGAAGTATTATTTCCATTGCATATCTATGTTTATGGTTATCTTTGTAGTTTTTTGTGCTCCTATTTAAATCTAGATAAATGGAATCAGAGCAGTCTGCTTTCTCTCTGTTTTTCTTTGTATGTCCCCAACGAGGTCGAAATATAAGGATTCAGGGTTTGAACTAGTCGAACCTTTGCAAGACCAACCTCAAAAACCCTGACGGCCTGCCATGACAGATGAAAAGAAAGACGAGGGGGCAGGATATCCTATAAAAATATTTCTCGAAGAAGCCCTCAAGTGATAAAGGAACGTGATGATCAACAACTTTCCCAGATCCTCCTGCGGCTACCTAGAGGCAACTCATCAACCTGCAACAGCTACTCTGGAAACGCCACACCATTTAAGGTACAAGTTAATTTTGAAATCCCCATCTTCGAGGGTCAAATAGATGTAAATGTTGTCGATAAATTGTTAAATCAGTTAGATGGGTATTTTTCTGTTCATGAATTTTTGAGTCGAGAAAATATTGTTTTTTCTCTTCTCAAAGTAGCCCCCCACATCAAGGACTGGTGCGAAACCTAATGCGAGAAGAAGAATGAAAGTATGGGCTCACTATTTTTAGCTACACCCACTTGGGATTCATTCCGGGATGTCATCAAGGAGAAATAATACCCTGTTAAAATATATGAGGAAAAATACATCAAATGGACCAC
The DNA here is from genome assembly GCA_031772625.1 of Pinus tabuliformis. NCBI lineage: Eukaryota > Viridiplantae > Streptophyta > Pinopsida > Pinales > Pinaceae > Pinus > Pinus tabuliformis. The sequence continues at coordinate 971,070,609 of CM062812.1, forward strand.
ACTATAGCAGGGATTGGACCAAGATGTGCTGGAGTTCACAAACATTTTTCATACCCTTCGCACACAGTTGGGTATCAACGCTCTGAGCTGCATTTGGTACTCAAATACCACGACTACCTACACAGATACATCTAAGAAGAGATGGAGTTCCTGAACATCTACTCGCTCGGCACGACGTACCAATACGCTGTCAAAATCGAGCAAAAGTTCAAACAAAAGAAGCCAGAATTTGGATCTGCAAATCCAAAGACCAAAGGACAAAGCCAATGCGGGGTGACCCAAAACAGCCCATCGAAGCAGTAAGAAAAGAACAACACCACGAAGTTGAAGAAGGACACAGGAAAGTGGTTTGAGTTCCACAAGAGTCCCACTCATAACACAAGTGAGTGTCTGACCAAGCAGTCGCTGGTGGCCAAGTTGAAGGCTTCAGAATTAGATGCATGTTCTGACCCTAAGCTAGAACCTGACGATGGGAATTGAAAACGGAAGCAAATCATTGATGCAGAGCCCAACATTACTATTGCCACTACCAAGATCCAGAAGAATGAGCCCGAAGATCCAAAAGAGCGGGAACGTGTTTTCCACTCACACATGTGGGTGAAGGGTTCACCACTGCAATTCATTTTTGACAGTGGCAACCAAAAGAAGCTCATTTTAGGAGAGGTCATGAAGCAGTTCGGCCAAATTACTACACGACACCCACAACCATACAATATCAGGTGGCTTCATGAAGGGCGATATCTCAAAGTTCGCCAGTAGTGCTGCCTTCCTTATAACATCAAGCCCTTCATAGACGAGGTATTGTGTGATGTTATAGCTCTGGATGTTTGTGATGTATTATTAGGCCATCCATACTTGTAGAGGTGGCATGTTGTGTATGAGTCAAGGCCTAGTGTTTTTATTGCTTCTTTGGGTAATTCATTATACCATATACCAGAGGTAGCCCCACCTACTACCACCTCTTTAGTCATTTGTAAGAAAGGTAACAAGCTCATCTCACACACTAGGAAATTTATTTTCTGTCTAGTTTACTCTCAAAGGAAAAGATCATTGCTACATCCATGAAGCCCATGAAGGGATCCTCCATGCAATAGTAGCAACAAAGGAATACAGTCATGACAGAAAACAGGAATAACTTCTCCTCACCCACAAGGGTATCACATAGGTTTCAAGTGGACGATAAAGTTTGGTTACATCTCCAGAAAAAACACCTTACAAGAGCCCATCAGAAGCTCATACCACTCTGACATGGTCATTAGAGCAGTACTAAGGCTTTGGGGAACAATGCTTTGGAGCACAACATTCCTCCATTCCTTCGCCTGCACCAAGTGTTCAATGTGGACCATCATTGACCATGCTTCCCACCATTACTGGACACATCAAATATTGCAGAACAAGTTCAACAAATGGAGGAAATTAACGTAATGGGGACCATTGCTTCTTAGAGGGGGAGGAATGATCCAGGTGGATGTTGGTGGCCAACCACCTATCCCACTTGGACCCCCACTATTGTCTCTTTAATTTTTTTTCAGTTTTCGTAACTATAGCACAATTTACTATTTTTAGTAGTTTTTCGGGTCCTGAACATCCAGAGCCGTTTTGAGGCCCTAAACGACATTTTTTGGGAAAACCGAGGAGGATGAATTCATTGAAAGAGAGTTTGATTCAATGTTCAAACCTTTGCAAGTTTCTGTATCTCTAGGTTTGAATAAAATTGATACTCTCAAGAAGAAGATCACAGATTTGGAATCTTCAATTCATCATACAAGGTCAGAAATGATACAGTTGTCATCCAAGCTTCAAATACTTTTGATTATGATGATTGTAATTCTAAATTAACAAGTTTGCTGATGAAAAATGTTCCAGTTCTTGAAGGGATATCCCTAAAGAAAAATGTTGAGCTATTTAATGTGATGGGCAATGGAGATAGAGTGGTTATTCCAATAAGGATTAAAGTCCCTAGCATTAAATCTTATACTTTGGATGCTCAAATAGATTCTGGTGCTATGAGTAGCTGCTGAAAATATAAAGCCACCCCCCATTATTATTGGCAGCCTACTAAACTCCAATTCAAGGCTATCACTACTGTTCTCTGGTTTCCGTGGGATTTTGTCTGAATAAAATCTCCACTGTGTAATTACTTTTATATAAGGATCAATCAAAAGAAATCCTTTTATATCCTACTTTATTTGAACATATACTGTTCTCTGGTTTCCGCGGGATTTATTCCAAATAAAATCTTCATTGTGTAATTACTTTTATATAAGAGTCGATGTCCTTGATTCCAACCATATTTTCATTTTAGATATGTCATGATTCGCTCCCCATATGGCTTAGCCTCCAAGGGACGAGATAACAAGTGGTTGTCCCCACTTGCCCGAATCTTTAGAACTATTCATTACTTTTTGTACAAAGTCCTTTCGTGATAGACATCTTTATAACCATATTTTATAACCAAGAATAAAACACACTCTTATAACCCAGAATAAAACATGCTCAGTTCATATTAACTTCAAATAATTACAGACAATTAAATATGAGAATAGCACTCCGTGATGCAAGAATATCGAGAAAACTTCTCACAGATGAAGAGCAGGGAGACTTAGTCTTGGACAGACCGAAAAGACTCAAACTAACATCACAGAATATAGAGTTAAAACTATGTGGTGCAAGCATATCGAGAAAACTTCTCGCAGATGCAAATTAGGGAGACTTCACTCAGACTCAAACTTCTTAGACTCTCTAAAACTCTCCAAAAACTCCTTGCCCAAATGAACTTACAATGCTAGTATTTATAAGATCATAAGAAGTCATTCGGTGAAAACTTTTACCAGGAACTTGAAACCACAAGAATAAAAATTTCGCCTAGAACATCATGCAAGATTTCTATCACGAAAGGAGTTTGTACAAAAAGTAATGAATAGTTCTAAAGATTCGAGCAAGTGGGGACAACCACTTGTTATCTTGTCCCTTGGAGGCTGAGCCATATGGGGACCGAATCATGACATATCTAAAATGAAAATATGGTCAGAATCTAGGACATCGGCTCTTATATAAAAGTAATTACAGAGTGGAGATTTTATTCGGGCTAAATCCCATGGAAACTAGAGAAAAATATATGTAAAAATAAAGTAGGATATGAAAGGATTTCTTTCGAGTGATCCTCTTATAAAAGTAATTACAGAGTGGAGATTTTATTTGGACTAAATCCCACGGAAAACAGAGAAAAATATATGTACAAATAACGTAGGATGTGAAAGGATTTCTTTTGATTGATCCATTCAATGAGTCATTGTTAGCTCTGTCATCATAATCATGTGCATGAGTATCTGGGACAACTAGATTATTATGGCCAAGTCTGTTTTGGTCCTGTTCTATCAATTCATCAATTAATTCTTCAATATTTGGAGCAAGCACCTAGTATGGGATAGATTCATCTATCCAATATGGTGCTGTATCTCTGGTACAACAAAAGAATGGGAATGTGAACATGAATGTTGGCCTGTGTTGTTTGCCCATTGATATCAATCCTCTGAATCTGACAGAAAGCTTAAAGGACTCATCTTCTTCTTTAGGAATGACAATTGTGTGTAGGTGGATGAACTCAAACTCTAAGACATAATCACTCTGGACATCTACATGTATTTCCCAATGGAAAATTCTGACAAACTTAGCAAAAGTCCTATGAAAAACATTTTTAGCTCTAGGCAAATACCTAAACATAAATAGCTTAAACCATGGACTCCACCAATTGTTAGAGGGATCGATAGCTGCTGCATAAAATATGACCTTAACCGAACCATGTATCCTAGCTCTCTAGTGAATAGAAAAATAGTCTGACCATGTCCAGTCTGTGTTTTGAATACATCCAAAATAAACAGGATCTGGTTCCCTAGACAATGCATAATAAACATGCCATGGCCTAATCCTATATGGTAACTCTTTTGTATATGACAATCTAGACTCCTTAGAGTCAAACCATTTTTGCAGAATTATTTGTCTCAGGCATAATGGTAAGACTTGGAACTGTTTTGATAGACATTCTAGACAAAACTCATAATGGTAGTTACTACAGACTGTGACATACTTGACTCTTTTAGACTCAACATGACTGGATTGACTTGTAGAAGATTCATGTTGATTAACTGGTCTGAACATCTTGATTTCCTTGATTTCTTGAGCACCTTCTCTGGTAAGCATGTCAACAAGATAATTTTCTGCACCAAATTTGTAAATAATATTAAAATCAAAACCTTCAAGCCATAGTGCCCGTCTCAGCACTTTGGTACTACCTTGTTCTAGCAATCTTTTGTTTGCCAACATCTGTTTCATATGCTTTAGATCTGTTCTGACAATAAATTTAAAACTTTTCAAGAACAAGTGAAATCTCTTTATTCCTCTCTTTACTGCAAGTATTTCTTTATGAGAAGAAGGATACTTTTTCTCTGTATCATCAAAAAATCCTGAGGAATAGGCACAAACCAATTCTTTTCTTCCATGCTTTTGTAACAAAACTACAACCCAAGTGTGATCAGAAGCATTTGTCTCAAGTATAAAAGGAAGATTAGTATCAGGAAGCTTAAGTTTTGGAAAATCATTAAGCTTACTCTTAATACTAATTACTGCTGCTGTCATTTCATCTGTCCAACTAACAACTTTCTTCTTTAGTCTTTTCAGCAGTATCTTTGTATTCTCTGATTGTTTGGCATAAAAATTCCTTATATAATTCAGAAATCCAAGAAATCTCTGTAGTGTTTTCACATCAGTAATAATATCGGGAAATTTCAATAGATGGGTTACCACATGTGGATGAAGTTCTACATGTCCTTTTTCTATGTGTAGACCCAGGTAGTCAATCTTGACTTTCCGAATTTGAAATTTTTCTTCTGTATCTGAAAGTACCAAGCCACGATTATATACAAGTTGGTAGAACTATTCTAAATGGACCTTGTGCATATTTACATCTCTACTAAATACAAGCAAATCATCAATATATATAATAATGTACTCTACCCCACCAAAAATCTCTTCCATTCTTTTTTGGAATTCAGATGGAGCATTTTTCAGACCAAAGGGCATCACAGTCCATTGATATTGGCCATGAGGAACAACGAAAGCTGTTTTATATCTATCAGTAGGAATAATACCAATCTGCCAAAATCCACTTTTAATATCAAACTTGCTAAACACATTAGCATTAGCAATATTAGCAAGTAACAATTCCTTGTTAGGCAGGGGGTATCTAATAGGAAGAAGAGTGTCATTCAATGCTTTATAATTAATCACAAGTCTTTTCTTACCTCTTTTCTGCTCACTGTGCTTATTGACATAAAAAGCAGGGCAAGCCCAAGGGCTCTTACAGGGTTCAATAAGCTTCTGTTCTAACAGCTGTTCAATTTTTGCTTTGCACAATTCTTGATCTTGCGGACTCATATGATTTTCACTAGCTTTTTGTGGCCTGGGAACATATCTTTCTTTGTAAGGTAGTGCAACAAAATACTTTTCCCATACCCAAAAGGCATCTGACCTGCTGGAAGTACAATCTGCATGAAGCCTATCAGTAATCTGTTGCAAAGTCATGGGACCATGTAACTTTGCATTTTTGACAATCTTATTAATATTGGTCAGATCTTGTAGACTATACTGCAGAGGATCCTCATCTTCAGGCTGCACATTGATTTTCTAGTCACTGGAAGCAGGGACTGTGATAGGACCAGTAGTGGTGGAGAATATAACATAATCTTGTCCAAACGTGACTGGCAAATATTTCTTCAGAAAATCTTGTCCTAAGAGAACATTAGCACCAGTATCAAAACTATACAAAGTGACGAAAACCTGTACATCATTCAATAAAATAGGAAATTCAGGAGCTATATGACTTATTTCCATTAAATCACCAGTGATAGCCTTGAATTGGAGTTTAGTACACTGCCAATAATAATGGGGGATGGATTTATATTTGCAGCAACTACTCATAGCACTAGAATCTATTTGAGCATCCAAAGTATAAGGTTTAATGTTAGGGACTTTAATCCTTATTGGAATAACCACTCTATCTCCAATGCCCATCACATTAAACAGCTCAACATTTTTCTTTGGGGATATCCCTTCAATAACTGGAACATTTTTCATCAGTAAACTTGTTAATTTAGAATTACAATCATCATAATCAGAAATAAGTATTTGAAGCTTGGATGATAACTGTATCATTTCTAACCTTGTATGATGAATTGAAGATACCAAATCTGTGATCTTCTTTTTGAGAGTATCAATTTGATTCAAACCTGGAGATACAGAAACCTACAAAGGTTTGAACATTGAATTGAACTCTCTTTCGATGAATTCATCCTCCTCTCTTTCTACTTCTAAAAATGTTTCTTTCTTTTTAGATGGCAGTTGTTTCACAAGATTCTCAAGTTTTTCAGTCAATCTTCTTCTTGCTGTAAACTGGACTGGACCTAACTGTGTTAGATCAGCTTTGACTACTGCAACCTTTTCTTGTATATCTCCTAAACATTTTAAACTGAACATTTTAATATCAGGAATGAATGTTTCATCACAATCAGATGACTCTGAATCAATTGTTAATTTCATGATTTCAGGAATTTCATTGTCTGAAGATTCTGAAGAAGAACTTGAAACTTCAAAATATTCTCCATCAGAGTGAGATATTAGATCCCAATCTCGTGGATCGTGGATTGTAGAAAAGGTATTCATTATCTTCATCTGCTTCTTATCTTTTCTTTCTCTGCAAGCGTTAGCATAATGACCTTCTTTACCACAAATAAAACACACAACTTTTTTAGAAGGTTTTGATATTTTCCTAAATACTGCCCTTCTTCCTTTAAATGATCTTTTGGAAGGAAAGTACTTTTTCTTTTTAGGAAAGTATTTATCAGTCTTGCAAGAGCAGGACTTGTCAAAATTTTTCTTTTTAGAAACCTTTCTTTCACTTTTCTTATGACAACCAAAATCATAGGTTTCTTTGAAATTATTGCAAAGCTTTGTGCTAAAGTGCATCTGTTTGGAAAAATTCTTCTTAGCTTTGCTTTCTGCACATTCTTTTTTAAAAATTGTGACAATCATTTGGTGAATAGCTACAAATGATTGTCCTTCCAAATTCACTTTATGATCTGCTATGTACTGATTAATGAGGTCAGTAATTTTACCAGGCATAGACTGAATGTAATACCTTAGATAGGCAACATGATGTGGATCACTAGCCTGATATAGAAGTTTCTGCATAACACAAAAATACTCTTGCAAATAATCAATGTTGCATAGCTTCTAGGAGAGAAATAGTTGTGGATGATGGGTTGAGTCTTCAGGAACTAATCCAACAAATTCATGTTTTATTGCTTCAAACAATTCTCTTAATGGATCAGTACTATGTTCAACTATTTGATCTTTTTCTTCTTCTACAATACTTTCCCACAATTGCTTTAGTATGCCAGTAAAAGACCATACAATTTGAGTGACTATATCAGACCATGGTGCTTTGGTTTCAGCTTTTCTCTGTAGTGCCCATGCATGGACATTTGCAAAATAGCAATGAATTCATTATAATCATGGCAATCAATATTTACTAACAATGAGTTTCCATAGCCTCTGGAAGAAGGATTGTCTAGCCTTACAGATGTGGATTGCAGATTTTCAGTATATCTACTGAATGGGCTTGATGATGATGCTTCATGTGCAGAGGTATCACCATCACCTCTTTTTCCTTTGTTGGAATAGAAAAAGGAATCACTTTTATCCCTTTTAGAACGTGGTTCACCTTGTGTTTGTTCACTAGTTATTCCTGACATGACCATTATTGTAGGAGTGGATGATTGGCCATTTTGTTTTATTAAAGAACTAAGGCTGACATAGTTCTTTGGTAATTTTAGACTTTCAACATAAGGAAGATCAGCTAGTCTATTCTTCATCAACTCTGTCTTTTCTCTAGCTAGATTGATTCCTTTTTAGATCTTCTCAAGTCTGGCTCTATCTATATTCTCTACCCCCTTAAAAAAATATGCTTTGATTCATTAGAATTGGAGGAGAATTTCAGCTTTGAACTTGAGACATCTACTTCTCTATAATGAGGTGGAGAAGCAGGAGTGGGGAGTGCATTTGTAAGATGTTCCAAAGACTTGGAGATGATACCCATGCTTGATTGGATATTATTTAACTTTTCTGTGTGTGCATCTTGGGTTCCCAATGTCTCAATATAACCAGTATGCATCTTTTTGATATTTTCTTTAATTTCTAAAACATCTCTAGCTATATCATCAATATTCTAAAGCATACAAACTATTTGGTAGTTTTTATAATTATGAAACTTTTCATTTTTGTTCTGATCTGGATCAGAAGTTGCTCTCATAGATAACCATTGGAAATCTGCTTTCTTTGTTCCATTGCTAAATGTCCTCCTAGAATTTCTAGATTCTAAATATCTTTCTGGTATTTTTGCAGTGACTTCCGACTGAGCTCTAGGAAGTGAGAAACTTTTAATATCAGGTACAAAGACTTCAGAGCTAGGGGAATCTTCAGTCTGGAATGTAGAAGATGAATATGGAATGCAGAACTGACAATCATCAGGTTTACGAGAGGTAGACTTTCTATGATCCTCTCTTGGAGCAGAATGTCTTGACGATAAACTTCTAGAAACAGAGGGTATATGTGCATTTATACCATTCAAAATTTTAGATCTAGGGAAGGGTGACATAGATCTAGTAAGTGAAGGAGTGGTAAATTTAAGACCAAAGGATCCGTTAGGATGTTGGATGAGAGACAATTTCGGAGGAACTTTAGATGTTTGTAGTTGAGGATATTTATGTGAAAGTGGAATATAAGTACTATTTCACTCATCTAGAAGAGTACATTCTGCAAAACCAATCTGTAGGGGAGCAGTGTTACCAAGGCCAACAATAACACCTTCTTTTAAGGCTCTACCAGTTAACTTTGTGTTGAGAGGAGGCATGGAGGTAGAGACAAATCTCAGGCATATAGAAGCATGGAGCTGAGCAATTTGTGACTGTGGGGCAACATTAAAACCATAAAACTGAATATAAGAATTCAAGAATTCATTGATATAAGGGTCTGCCAGTGAAACTTGATATATGGGGATAATTGATGACCAAACAGGGCCATTATTGAGGGGACTTTGGAATCCTCCCAATAAGGCGTCGTAAAAGTCATTCATTCTGGTATCAAGGACACATGTCAAGCATGAAGTATTCAGACTAGGATGGACTAGTGGATTAATTCCAAATTTTATGATACCTATATGGATATACCTATAACAATTTTCTAAACCCCATTTGATATTTTCTGACTGTATTAGTGGGATTTGGTATACAGACTGGCCAGTGGAAATAGTAACACTCACAGATGTAAATCTAAATAATTGAGCAGCTCAAAACTGAAAAACAAGCATTTTATAAAGCTTATCAATATCAATCTCTGGCAATGTCCAGTTAGGTTGAGGTTCAAACTCTTGTACTAACACTTTTTCATCATAGAGAACATCTTCATTTCTGGATTTATTTGAAAACTTATTCAGAAAAGACCATCGATTATTATGAGCTATCTTTCTGTCTTCGGGCTTCTGAAGAGAAAAAGCATTCATATAACCAGCCACTGAAAGAAAGTATGAGTAAGCACCTGAAGAGAGGAGAAAAAAAGTCTTTGTGCACCAGGAAAGAAAACACGACAGTCCTTTGCCTTCACAGCTCTCTACCAGCACCTTATCGCCAACTTAGATTCGTGGACAATAGCTCAGACAAATACAACTAAATGGAAAAATGAGACAGTACCAAATAGCTTGTACAAAGAACCAGAAGGCTCTAATACCATATTTTATAACCCAGAATGAAACACACTCTTAGAACCCAAAATAAAACATGCTCAATTCATATTAAATTTAGATAATTACACACAATCAAATATGAGAATAGCACTCTGCGATGCAAGCAGATCGAGAAAACTTCTCATAGATGCAAAGCAGGGAGACCTAGTCTTGGACAGACTCAAAAGACTCAAACTAGCATCAAAGACTATAGAGTTAAAACTCCGTGGTGCAAGAAGATCGAGAAAAATTCTCGCAGATGCAGAGCAGGGAGACTTCACTCAGACTCAAACTTCTTAGACTCTCTAAAACTCTCCAAAAACTCCTTCCCCAAATGAACCTAAAATTATTTTATTTATAATATCCTAGCAAGTCCTATGGTGCCCCAATGTTGCTCTCCCTAGAGTTATAATCCTCGAATATATCTTTCTAACGAGCTATTGTATGCGTCAAACAAAGATCAGGTGCCAAAGCTATGACCCTGGGAAGTTGATGTACCAACTTACCCAAAGCAGGGCCCATAATTTGGCATTTCATCTTCTAGGGTTAGGTTTTAGGATGTTAAGGGTTTTCCATTGTTTCTCAACAATAAATAAGCCTATGAACGTCATTGTAACACAGCTCGGAGGTGTGTAGCAACCACATCTCTTCTCATAGATAAGCTACCATCACCCTACCTAGTTTATTTCCATTTTTGTTTGTAAGCATATTTCAGTATTTTACAGTAATTAAATGAAATATTATTTCTGCTGCATATCTATGTTTATGGTTATCTCTGTAATTTGTTTGTTCCTATTTAAATCTGGATCAAAAGGATCTTACTTAGAGTATGCCCTAGGTCAAACCTGCAACCCCTTGTGAACCTATTCATATAAAGGTAATTTCTCCTAGTGGTGTGTTGTATACTCTACTTAGTCAAGGAAGTGGAGGGAGTGAATGTAGTAGTCAAATTGAATATAGTCAACTAGGAGGGGCTGCATCACAACAAATAATAGTTTTATCTAGTGGAATATCATCAAGAGTTGGTAGATAAAGAAAAATTAGGGACACTCTACAGCTTTCATTTTTTCACAGTGTTGGGAATGAAGATCTGTTGAGGGCCCTGAAATCGGGTCAACAACAAGGGGGATACCCACCCGGTCGGGAACCTGGTTGGCGGCTCCTTGCCTGTTTGGTGTAGCGGGTCCGACTGAGGATAGTGGGACCAACTTCCCAATCTGAAAGATGTGTGTGTGTGTGTGTGTGTGTAGATTTTGAAGATACTAATCTAAAGGTAATTTTAAGCTAATTTAATTCTAGACTCTAAACTGACTCTATGCTACTGTAATCTAACAAAAAACAACACATCTAATCTATACTAACCTGGGGTAAAATTCTTTCATTATGCGATCTAAAAATATTTCATACAACAACTGGTAATAAAGATCATTCAGCTATCATAAGAATATAAATCAATTAAGATGAACCATTCTGCATAAGAAGTTAGGCAAAACAATTGTGAACAGCATATCGCATAATCAGTTATTCATATGTCAAGCACAAACAAATGACTCCACCATACAAAAGTGCCAAATGGTAACCCACACATTCATACATTAACATACAAACAACTCAGCTGTATATTACTCTAAGAATATGAGCAGAAATTAATCAAGAGATAAAAGTACCATTTATGACTGATTTCACTCACAAACCTCAAGCAATAATGATTTATCTCTACTTACTTCTAACATCTACTAAGAGTACAGAAGTGCAACATCAGTAGTAGACATTAAAATGTAAACATAAATAAATCTCGATCCATCCATTCATCAAAAACCCCCTCCGAGGGTGCAAAAGTGCATGTTCTGAGGACAAGTTTTTTGACAAATTTCCGGACCCTTCTCCAAATACCATGAGAAGGGTTAAATACTACTAACTAACTAATCTTAATTACACAAATTTAGGAAACAGCTTCAAATGACCTCGCTTTTACTAAAACAAATTTGTTTCTAAAAATTGAATCTAATTTCTAACCGTTTCTGTATCTGCTCCTTAGTGCTGTAAGCAATGCAAGGTTCGCCTGGAAAGAGTCGGTTGGTTGTCTTTTCCTTTTGCTCGAGCAATAAAAGTAGAAATAACAAAAGCTGGCACCTCTTTCTGGCAAACTAGAAGATATTTTTGAAAATCTTCCTCTGGCTGGGTGTTTTTTGCTGTGTGTATACTTAGTATAACCCAGATTTCTTTCAAACTGATTGTGCTGTTGCTATTTTGGTTTCCGCCCGTGCGAATGACTCAATGAGTTAGGGATTTCGTTGCCTGAACAATCTTACGTATTGAAAATTGCTTCCGTTCTTTGTTCCAGGCTTTTCTGAAGCATCATCCCTTTTCAGCGTTTTCTTTTTGCTTTACCCAATCTAACCTTCAGGATCTTTTGCAAACATGCTGCTTTTGTGCGCCTTTGACTCTGAGTCTTGGATAGTCTATTTTCATCAGTGCCTGTTGAGTGATACTCTAGAATTCGCGGCCCTGCTGCATGCGGCATTCATTTGCGAAGGCATCTCCTCTCTGTTCTTCTAGTATTGGCGCTTTACCCTTTTCCTTGGATGTTTCGTGCATATAGATTTATATTAGTTCCTGCCTTGCAGTTCACGCAAAGGAAAAGAGAATTGACAAAAAGATTGACATGAAAGCTTTAAGTTCTAATGAATGCATAATCATGACACTCATAATGACTTGACTCTTCGAAAAATGCAACACGATCATCTTTGGATACTCAGGCGTGTAGTCATTAATTCTCCTTAAGGTGCGCGCTAAATTTTGGGCTCGCAGATCATGTCGAAGAAACTTTGCGATGAGTGGTTTCTGCGATTTGCATCGCAGCAATTAATAGTCTCATTCGTCGCAGATGGCAAATCGCAAAATCGCAGTTTTCATTTGCTCATTGTGTGCTGCTTCTGCGACGTTTGCGATATGCGACGTCGCATATCCGCCGTCGGCGATTCCTTTTTGTTTTCTTTTAAGGGCGCTTTCAAACTATGCGATGCGATGAATTTTGCATCGCTTCTTTGCAACTTATTTATGCGCATAGGAAAACTCTTCATTCTCTCTTTGCGATGCGATATAACTTCTAGGGAGTTAAATACAAAAATTTTGATAAAAAAAATTTGGGATATTTTGTTAAGGGTTCCCCTTTGCTTGATGTTATTGCTAATATCAAACAAAGAGGGGGGTTTTTGGTGACCACAACAATGGCGATTCACTGTGAAGAACCAGTTATCTCTGCTTTTCTATTGACATTTCCACTTCCGAAACAGAAAAATTTTCATATGTCTAAATTTTGTTATGGACAGATAGAGTAGATTACCCCTTATCTTGTCAATGATACTTTGTCTCAACCTTTCTTTTATTCCAATTGTCTGCTTCCTAAGGCTTAGTTCTTGCATTCATACCAAACATTACTTGGCCCTTTTTAAAGATAAAATAAGGTCTTCTCTGCGTACTAGCTTTAAACTATGCTCATTTGTCGTAGGTAGAGCCTCTGCTGCCCGCAAGTGTCGATAGCCTCGACAGGGTTACCATATTATCCAGCAATGATCCTTTTTCCTGCTTGAAGTTATTTACAACATTTCAGAGAAAAATCCTTTTTGACACTTTTTCCTTTTTTACTCTCTAAAGAACAATGTCTTGGTTTGGTGGCCAAATTATGACACAGTCATTCAATTGATTTACACATTTGCTGAACAAGCTGGCTCGTGATGAGACCCCTTGTCTTTTAATTGCAACAATCTTGAGTCGTTGCCCTGTTTTGATAGACAGTATTGGCAAAGTCAGCAAGTTATAATATCTGTGATCATGATAAGCCAGCTCGTGGTGAGACCTCTTATTCTTTGAGATATAGTGTTTTCTCGGATTGTTTCTCTGAATGCTGCGGTTTCCTTTAGTAGGGAGGAAGTCATTGTTTTTCCTTAAGAAAGCTCTGGACAACAATAATAGAGTTTTGAAAATAACAGCTTTACAGAGAATATTTATTTTATTATTGATGATACCTTTCATTGTGCTGGCATAAAACAATTTTTTACCAAAGGTTGATTTCATCAAAGTTTTTGAGAGGTTGAAACTAATATCATATTCAGGTTAAAGTTAACTCGATTTGTCAATAATAAAAATCAGATTTTTCGAAAAGTTTTGCTATTTGTACAAGTGAAATCAAAATCTGATAGAGAGTTGGTGTGCTCTTTCATGAATCTTATTCAATGATCATTTACAACCGGTTTTATTTATACGAAAGAGAAAAACAAAATAAAAGAAACTAAAACTATGCTACCAAAATAGAAGAGTGATCTTCTATGGAAAATACATTTTAAGAATCTGTCCATTCTGTAGGAATTTACAGGGTAAGTTCCACAGAAAAAATACCAAAAGGACACCGCTCACAACCAGATCTCAAATCAATACACCAGTATTTTTGACGTGGTTAAAACCCTCAGAGTGCAAGGAGGGAAACAGTCCACGTCTTGTCCCAACGTGGGTACTACAGGCAATTTATTAATCAAAGAATGAAAATTTACATAAGCTTCTCTCATGCACGGATTACCCGAACAATGACCCTCCATGCGCTTTAAATAGAACTCATGGACCAATCAGGTGTCAAGCCACGGATCAAGTGTCGGTAATACCGAGGTGAGAGTGAACCGTCGGATCACTACATATCGTGACCATCGGATTGTAAGTTACAAAATGTACAACGGTAAAGAAACACACTTTACCTAACTCTAACCTAACTCTATACTAGACCAAGTTGAACTTAACTATATCCTATGTGTCGGAATATCCTAACATCCCCCCTTAAGAACAACTTGGGATAGGATTAAAGGATTTACAAATATGACACAATAGGAGAAGGAAGGAGGCACTAGAGCCTATCCCCCCTTAGTGACAACTTCCTGAACTCCAAGCATATATCGAAGTTTAGTGAACTTCGCCTCTGTGAGAGCCTTTGTGAAGATGTCTGCAACCTGATCATCTGTTGGACAATATTGCACTTCAAGAACATGGTCATGAAGGAGCTTTCTGATGAAGTGCATGTGTAGTTCAATGTGTTTGCTGCGCTGATGCTGGACTGGATCTTTGCATAGCTGAATGGCACTTTGATTATCACACCAAAGTGTGGTTGGATGCTGCTGCTCAAAGCCAAACTCAGATAGGATCTGACGAAGCCACAAGGCTTCCTTACTAGCTTCCACGGCACCACGATACTCTGCTTCTGCTGACGAAAGAGAAATGGCAGCCTGTTTCTTACAAGCCCATGTAATAGGTCCTGAACCAAGAGTGAAGACATAGCCGGCAGTAGACTTCTGATCATCAGGGTCACCAGCCCAATCAGAATCAGTGAAACCAACTAACAGAGGAGCTGCTTTGGCACTGTAATGAATCCCAAACTGTATTGTACCTCGAACATAACGAAGTATTCTTTTAGCTGCTTTCCAATGACTTTGACGGGGATTTTGCATAAAACGAGCAACAAGGCCAACAACAAAGGAAAGATCAGGACGAGTATGGGTTAAATACAAGAGTTTGCCGACAAGTTGACGGTACAAGGTAGCATCAACTTCAGGAGAAGTACAAGAGACTGAAAGTTTGACTCCAGACTGAAAGGGAGAAGGGGCTGGCTTACAGTCTTCCATGTGAAAATGGCGAAGAATATCACAAGCATACTTGGACTGGGAAAGGAAAAAACCCTCTTGGGATTGCAAGACTTGAAGACCGAGAAAATAGTGTAAGTGTCCTAAGTCTGTCATTTCAAATTTCTTTTTAAGGCTGGACTTCACATGGTTTATAAGGTTGGGATCACTACCAGTAAGAATAAGATCATCAACATAAAGAACAAGGATGATAAGAGAGTTGCCCACTTTCTTGGTGTAGACAGTATTGTCAGAATGACACCTAGAAAAGCCAGATTCTAAAAGAAAGCTATCCATTTTGGCATACCAAGCCCGAGGAGCTTGCTTGAGGCCATAAAGGGATTTCTTAAGTCGACAAACAAGGCTGGAGTTTGTTTGTATCAAGCCAATGGGTTGTTCCATATAGATTTCTTCCTGCAAGTCCCCATGCAAGAAGGCAGATTTAACATCCATTTGATGGACTTCCCATTTTAAAGAGGCAGCAAGGGAAAGAACAAGGCGGATAGAGTTCATTTTGGCAACAGGGGAGAAGGTTTCAGTGTAGTCAATGCCTTCGACCTGTGAAAAGCCCTTAGCAACGAGACGAGATTTATGTTTATCAACTTTCCCATCTCGTCCATACTTGGTTCTGTAAACCCATTTACATCTAACAAGTTTGCGTCCCTTTGGTAGAGGAACAAGATCCCATGTATCATTTGTCATTAATGAATGATATTCTTCATTCATAGCTGCTTCCCAATGTGGATGGCTTGAAGCGTCTGCAAAAGTGTCAGGATCATGATTTACTGGAGCTTGAGCCAGTAAAGAAGAGACTCTTTCAAACTGAGAACGTGTACGTCGCTGATCTGTAGGATCACCGGCAAGATCACCTGCTGCATCCCGAGTAGCACGGACCCATCTTGGAAGTTGAGGATCCTGAGAAGGTGGGGGAGGATTATCATCCTCGCTTTCATCATCTGAAGAAGAAATGTTTTCAAAAGTAGAAGAGAGAGGAAGAGGTGGCACATCCGCCGGACTAGGCTCGCAGGCTGATTTATTTTCATCAAATTTTACATATCTTCTAATGATAACATTTTTGGACTTAAATGGAATAAGTCTATAACCTTTTACATCTTCAGAATATCCAACAAAAGTACATTTCTCACTCTTAGGTTCTAAAGCTTTATGCTTTTCATCTGGAATATGGGCCCATGCTTCACTTCCAAACACACGAAAGTGACTTACATCTGGTTTAATGGAACTCCAAGCTTCTTCTGGAGTGATATTCTCTAGAACCTTAGTAGGAGTGCGATTGATTATATAATTTGCACAATTAATTGCTTCGGCCCAAAAACTAAGACTGAGTCCTTTAGATTGCAGCATACAATTAGCCATTTCCTTTAAGGTGCGATTTTTCCTTTCAGCTACACCATTTTGTTGTGGAGTGTATGGAACAGTATGTTGCATTTGAATTCCATTTTCGGTGCAAAAGTTGATGAATGTGTTTTTAACATATTCTCCACCATTATCAGTTCTTAGCTTAAGAATTTGATGTCCAGATTGTTTTTCAACAAATGCTTTGAAGGCCAAAAAAGTGGTAAATACTTCGCTCTTGAGTTTTAAGAAGTATACCCAAGTGCGTCTGGAGAAATCATCAATGAAAGTTAAGAAGTACTTGCAGCCAGAGAATGAAGCAACAGGAAGAGGACCACATAAATCACTGTGCACAAGCTGTAAAGGGGTTGAGGCGTGCCAAGAGGCACGTTTGTCAAAACTGTCCCGATGATGTTTTCTGAGTACACATCAGGAACAAACACCATCTCTGCAAGATACCATAGGAAGACCTGTCACCATATTTTCTTTACATAGATGCTGAAGGGAGCGATAGTTTAAGTGACCAAATCGCTCATGCCAAAGTTTGCTCACTTCATCATTATGAGCAACAAATACTGAGGGAAGATTGGATGACTCAAAGTTGTGAAACTTATACAACCTTTTGGAATCATCAGCAAGACCAGTAGCTAGAATCTGTTTAGGATCTTTTAGATCCTTGATTACAACATCATGAGGTGAAAATTCAACAATTTTACCTTCACCTGAATGAGTTATCTGATAGACAGATAGAAGGTTGCAGGATAAGGTTGGAACACATAATACATCATTAAACTGACCATTGTCTAGATGAACAGTTCCAGTCCCTACAACATTAAGAGATCTATCATCACCAATATATATATTTTTGGTGTTACAATCAGTTAAAGAAGAAAACATGGCTTGGTTTTTGGCCATGTGACAGGAGGCTCCAGAGTCAATGAGCCACTCATGAGAATGAGAAGAAGAAGAAGATACATTTAATGCATAACCAGACTAAGATGATTGACAATGAGATGCAGAAAGTGCCATTCCGGAAGTTGAAGTTGAAGTAGGCTCCACATGGATGTTATGTTTCTTCATTGCGGCTTCCAAGGCTTCCATCTTCTTAAAGCATTTAGATTCTAAGTGGCCATCTCGATTACAAAAGTTACAATGTCTATCAGTCTTCTTCCATTTGTTTTTATTGGTCTTATCATTTTGCTGAAACGATCTTTCATTTTGAGGCTGAAATGGTTTAGGACCATTCTTTTGAGGATATGACTTCTTAGGATTCTTTGAATTTGGTTGCTGCTGGGCGGCTAACGCTTTCGTGGAAGAGTTTCCAAGATTAAGAAGACCAAGGTGTAAGAGTTTTTCTTGTTCTCTTATTAAGGAATCACAAAAGGAGTCAAAGGAAGGGGGCTTGTAGTCTTGTCCTTGACAAATGAAAGCTTCTCTTGTAGAATGGAAAGTGGAAACAAATACAGAGTAGGCTGGTCCCAACTTAGTAAGGATGGAATAAATAAGGTTACCATCGTCTTTCTTAACTTTAACACCTTCCAAGAGATATCTAAGGTTCTTGAATTTGGACAAGAAATCTTCAATGCAAGAAAAATTATTAGGATCCAAAGTAAGCAGCTCATTTTCAAGTTGATGGGCTCTAATTTCATTTTTAATCCCAAAAACTTTAGCAAGTTTTTCTAATGCTTCATGAGGAGTCTCAAGTTCTGCAATGTGGAATCTAAGATCAGGAGAAATAGACATCCCTATCAAACCACGTGCTTGATCTTGTCTATTTTCCCATTTTGCCGCCTTGTCTTCATCTTTTGGTTTCTTCTCTTGGTCTGTGGCTATTCTGAAGAGACATTTACTTCTAAGTAAATCTTCGATGTAGGCTACCCATTGGAAGTAGTTAGTGCTGTCAAGAATGACTTGGCATGGGCTTTCCATTTTTTAAAAAAAACTGAAGCTGAAGATGCTGAAAGTAGGTGTTCCAATGGATAGATCTCGAAAAAATAGGCGGTTTTAAAAAAAACGGCTCTGAAAAAGGCTTCCGGATGAAGAAGTTATGGCTTTTTGAAAAATAATTGTTGAAGTTGCCGGCAGAGTGCGCGAATGTGCGGGAATGAAAAAATCCGCCCCCACAAAATGGAGACTTGAACCCAAGACCTCTACTCTCTTAAAATAGCTTTGAACCAATTGATCTATACAAAAAATTTGAGAGAGAGAGAGAGAGAGAGAGAGAGAGGGGGGGGGGGCCTCGGTTTGCGTGCCTGCCTTGAGAAAGCTCTTTTTCCCTACAAAAAACAAAACACAAAACCCAACACGAATATGCAAAGAAAAACGAACCTTGCGGCTCGAAGTTAGCTTTAGCCAAAAAACTAGAAATTTAAAAAAAATCTCAAAGTTAGCTTTAGCCGAAAAACTAAATATTTTTCTCAATGTTTCTGATTTTCCGAGATCACACTAAGGTGCAGGGAAAAGAGCATACGCATGAGAAAAATCCTTCCTTTCTGTTTCTGATTTGCCCAGATCGCACAGAGTCGCAGGGCAAAGAGCATACGCAGAGATGAAAGGTATAGATCCGGTTAAAAAAAAGGCTAAATAAACTGAGACCGAAATAAGCAGAGAGAAAATAACAGTAAACTGCAAAAAAAACACTATATACCTCCTGATCTGAAAAATGACGCAGCTAGGGCTACCGGAAACCTTTTCGCATGAAACGAAAGGGGTTCCTCACTGGAACAGATGCTCCGAACGCAACAGAGCAGTCCTCTCGGCCCGAAAGCGGTCAGAAACATCAGATCTAGGAAACGACAGCCGCATGCAGTTCTACCGGCTTCAGATTTGGATCACCAACGGACGCGGCCCTCAAATAGCTCTGATACCATGTAGGAATTTACAGGGTAAGTTCCACAGAAAGAATACCAAAAGGACACCGCTCACAACCAGATCTCAAATCAATACACCAGTATTTTTGACGTGGTTAAAACCCTCAGAGTGCAAGGAGGGAAACAGTCCACGGCCTGTCCCAAAGTGGGTACTACAGGCAATTTATTAATCAAAGAATGAAAATTTACATAACCTTCTCTCATGCACGGATTACCCGAACAATGACCCTCAATGCGCTTTAAATAGAACTCATGGACCAATCGGGTGTCAAGCCACGGATCAAGTGTCGGTAATACCGAGGTGAGAGTGAACCGTCGGATCACTACATATCGTGACCGTCGGATTGTAAGTTACAAAATGTACAACGGTAAAGAAACACACTTTACCTAACTCTAACCTAACTCTATACTAGACCAAGTTGAACTTAACTATATCCTATGTGTCGGAATATCCTAACACATTCATAGGCAAAGAATCTCTTCTACCTGCCAAATCCTGCAACATAAACGTCGATGGGCCTATGACTTCTACAATCTGAAAAGGACCAAGCCATAGCTTCTGAAATTTCATATGTTTCCCCTTTTCTTCATGAGCCTGTTGTGCTACACAACAACCCCCCATTTCATAACATTTTTATTTACAAAATTATTATATGGAATGGGTCCCTTTAGAAGTCAATTGGTATCAATATTGCATTATTTGTAAAAGGTCCGCAAACCAAATGAAGGCATTATATGAAACCTTTTAAAAAACCCATATTGAATCAAAGATAACAATCTTTTATCATTGCGATAAAGCGATCGCAAGATCGCATATCGCAATGACATAGAAGATGCAAATAAGTGACATATGGGATCCCGCCGATGCGAAATCGCTATCGGTTATCGGCAAAACTCCATGCACATCATAAACCACCCCATGCCATTAGTCCCGACGCGATGCGCACTTGGCAATCAGCGATTACTTTATATTTGATAAGCACCTTAAGTCATTCACCCCGTTCCGATGCAATTTCACAATCGGCAATCGGAAATTTCCCATGTATAATAATAAGGCGAATAAATACCCCCGATGCGATGCGATTTCACTATCGGCAGTCGGGGGTATGCTATTCGTGTGTTTATACAACACCTATTCTCCCAATGCGATGCGATATCGCTATCGGCGATCGGCGTTTCAAAATTGCCAACATAAAGATTTAAAGTCTTCCCGATGCCCGATTGCGATACAGCGCGGATTTCGAAAAAGCCGTTAAATGGAGGTGTCACACGGAATCTGTCAAGGGTGCGGACACGACTGACCTTCCTAGAAGTCTAAGACATTCTAATGACAAACAAGACAAAATGGAGTGATCTTTCTCTAAATACACCTTTTACAACATGAAAACTACAAGTGTTTAGGCTTACCTTATTCCAAAACGCTGTTGTTGAAGTCCGTTCTTGACGATCCGGATGAGCTCCTCCTTCAAGTCAATTCCTGCAACCACAAACAATCAAACAATTACCAAGCACTTGCATTTCATATAATAAAACATATATTCAACATGCAGACCAAGGAACACATGAAATAACTCATTAACACAAGCTATTGAGAAAAATAAACCAGTTTGTATTAATAACGAAACAAAGAAACTCTTACAACCTGGCCTTGGTGTTGTGCAAGTTCCTCCCAGGGTCCATCAAGGGTTTTCCTCTACTTTGACAAAGCTCACCCTCTCCCAAGTAGAATCAAGTGAAGACAATCTCTCCTCACAAAGGCTCTAATGGAAGACCTAAATTCTGCAGCATTTACCCAAAGAAAATGTATAGCTCCAACCTCCTCTCCTTCTGGCTCAATGCCTTTATTTATAGTGCTGTAAAGAGGTTATTCAGGTCCACTATCAATGGGATCATCCCCCTCTATGGGTGGGATAGCTCCCTTATTGATGGGATAAGTTCCCCCTTAATAGAGATACATGAACCAACTGGAGGCGCATCCATTTCATCAAACCGACCTCTAGAATGTTCTAGAAGTAACCACAAGTAACTTTTTCAAGATAAAACTCGCGCATTTTGCCTTTTACAGAGGGACGCACCTGTCCCTTAACATACAGAGCGTCCATGGACGCAGATTTTGTGAACATGGTCAGCGTCCCCGCAGGTAAGGCTAGAGAGAACCTGCGACCCCAGAGATAAACATAGTTTTTACAAGACTTTCTCTCTTCTTTGAGTTTGAGATGGATAACAGAGGCATGAGACTTGCCTAAGAGGGTAGCATGACTGTTGATTTGAGCCATACTAACTGTAAGTAGTCAAGGTGACATTTTTTAGTGTAACAGATTGCCCCCTAAAGTGCGAAGCCTGGAATAGAATAGGGTTTTGTAATTCTAGGAAGGGTGAAGCGCTTTATCATTTCAAGGATTGCCTTGTGGATGGCCTGGTTGGAACCTGCAATTTTCAACACAAAATACATGGATAAGATTATATCATCACTGAGGTAGGCATTCCCATACTCAGATTCAAAACTTTAACTAATGGACTAACTATTCTGATACAGGAATGATCTTGCAGTACATCATTTTTATAGACTTTTGTAGACACAGTATGGACGCAGCCATCTGTTTATGATTAGTCTACATAGATAATGAATACAAAACTCCTCGCAGCCTGGATGGTAGAAACTAGATCCAGGGTCTTCACTTCTACTTCCCGAATTGGTACGATTCTAGCCATGTGATTAAATGATTCGATGTCGAACATGGTAGAAACCACTTGATTACCAGTCAATGATGTAAACTGTTAACAAGCGTGAGAGAAACCACCAGTAATGTCAATGGTTCTCAAAGTACCAAGCACAACCCGTGAAATGTGAATAGATGTTTTGGTGTCGAACACTTCACGGAATCCTCTGATCGAAAGTCAATGATGTAAACTGACGTCAAAGGCGAGAAACCTGCCATTGATGCATGCAGACTTCAAGGTACTGTCGATTCCTAAGTCATCTTTCTAGATAATGTGTCGATGTCGATAGAAAGCGACCCGTTGCAGGCAAGCCCGCAACACGAAATCATTGTTCAAGTTGAAGAAATGTTGCTGTAAGGACTGACTCAGGGATGGTCAAATGGATGACAAGTATTTTGCAGATGAAAGTTTTTGCTTGCAGACCTCTTGAACACATAACGACACAACAGATGGCTTGGTGACGTATAACTCAAAGTTAACCCCTGGAACCCGGTTAAAGACTTTCAAAGTGATTTGGTCAACTGTGAGGTAAAAGATTTCCCAACCCAGGTGAATGAAAAGTGTCGTGTTCAAGAGTGGTAATAAAGTTTCTTCCGAGACTAAAGGTGACAAACAGGTTCATTCTTCTCTTTTTTCCCCCACCATTTCTGGCAAGTACCTCTTTATTTTTAACAAGCTTGAGGAGGATAACATATGCTTGATTATAAGCTCATCCTTCGGACGAGTCCAACCTAGTTTAAATTCGAACCCTAGGAAGGAGTGGTTCGTTCCTGTTTGTAATTGAACAGGTCCTCTACTGTAAAAGTTTAACGAGCCCAGTATAGGAGAAACTCGGCGTTTTTCAATTTTAGAGAGTCTGAAAAAACTAAAGGAGACTCCACGTTGAACTTTTTCGTATATTTGTGTCCCTCAAGCCCGAAAAAGTATAAAATAATACCTGGGGGAACCGCTTGATCTTGCGACCAAGGAGTACTTTCATAATAGTGTCGTTAACCTGAAAAGTAAAAAGCGATCAAGGACACGTCGTTTTATTTCCTTATCGAGTTCGAAACGACAAAAACCCGGCGATCTTTTCCTGATTTTGCGGTCAGAAAAGAGCTAAAAGGGGACCGTCTTTTAATTCCGTTTTAACGAGTGAAAAAGAAACACTCGGCGATCTTTTCATGTTTTAGGAGTCAGAAAAGGGCTTAAAAGATGACTCTGAAATTTTGTTTGTGAAAAATTACAATTTCCCTCGAAATCCCTTTGTCCTGCACAAAAGCGACACATTACTCATACCTGTTTAAAATAGGCAAAAATACATTCAAAAACATCTTTTCATGGTAAAAAATGAACTAATTCATCCAAAAAACCTATAAAAAGACCTTTTACCATGTCATTTTTACCGTTTCACTGTTGAGGTTGAAAAAGGAGCTTTTGACAAGAAACTTCCCGTGGTCGCTGCGGAAAATCTGACCGTTGGAATCGAACGCCGTCTCATCCAGGTATTTTACACATCCTACTCTGCATTTCTATCCGTTTAGAATCAATTTTTAGGTTTTAGTTTCATTTTTTGGGGGGGTTTTGGTTTTGGAATGCGCCTCTCGGCGGACGCAGGTGCCCTTCGGGTGACCTGCGTCCCCCGACTTTTTCTCATACGGGAAAACGGTCGGAAGACGCAGTCCGCCTTCAGGCCAGCTGCGTCCGGGCGCCCTGTGCTACAAAGCCGGGGTGCGTCCTCCGAGAAACGCGCATTTCAAAACCCCAACTCTCTCAAAAAACCACCAAAAATTCCCAAATTAATTTCTAATTGCTATTTTTGATATGCAGGGCATTAATCATGTTAGACTGGAGAGAAAGAGAGCATGTAGAGGAAGATGAAGCTGCAATAAATCATCAACCTTCCCTGGATGCCCTAAGAGCATGCGGATTATACAAATATTGGACCATACCGGGCATGAGGGGCCAGGTAAGATTCTTGGAATGGCTGGTTGAGCGATGGAACGTACAAGAACAATGCTTTTACATAGGAGGGCACCAGCTCGAGATAGAGCCCTCGGATGTATACTTTCTCACTGGCTTGCCAAACAGAGGTGAGCAACTCAGTCTTGCGGGGACTAGGCCGGGTGGCCAATCCCTTGATAGTCTCCGCGAGAATTGGTGCACACCTGGGGCTCACCATTCAAAAGGCATAGAGATAAAACACATCACTCTGCCGGAACTCAAAGTCATAGCGTTCACGGTTACCAGAATTTGCGGCGCGGCCGCTTTACACATTGCTTCCGGATCCCAAATGCGGATGGCAATTGACTGTTACCAAGGCACCATTTTCAACTGGTGTGAAGCTGTGTCGGCTCATATGAAGAGCCAACTGACCAAGGCAAAGAACGGACGACTAAAGACTTTTGGATATGGGCCTATAGTCGTGAGCTTTGCCTTGGAGAGAATTCCAATGCTGATCCCTCAGCAACTCACTGTTGATATCTTGGGTCCCCAGCAGCCAAAGCTGATACGATGGGTTGCGGTGATGGCCCGGCATCCTGACGAGGGCGCGACAGTAGTTCGATTCTCAGATAGTTATTTTGACTGGTTAGAGGGCCAGCTTTTTGTGATACAGGACTTTCCGTATGCCGGAATGGATTTCAGAGGTGATCCGGACATGGTTCTTCCACAGGGAGAACAATGGGACGACAGAGGTACTTTTTATTTTCACAAGTTTTCTAGTTATGTATTTTTTTGTATTTTTTATATATATCGTCTCAAAACTAATAGTAAACTTTTTCAAAATGCAGATGTTGGTCCACAGCGTCCAGCCAACCTCCGGCCTTATGATAGACTACATCCAGCTGCACCGGTACCGGCCCCACAGGATGCGACAGCAGAAGTACTAGCTGAGTTGGAGCATGATCTAGAGCGTCTCACGGCAGATATACCTGAGACTACTATGGACGACATTCCTATCAGGCTTCAGCGCTTCGTAGTCGCGGTCCCTGGACCGTTTAGGAGATTTTTGCGTAAGGTAGCCCGCGCAGTGGTGTCGTACAGAGAGCACCACCAGTGATTGACTAGTCACTTTTGTAGTCACATGTGACATTTTTGACTTTTTGTACTATCATTTTGCCGATCATAAGGTGTTTTAAACCTATGATCGAAGACGATGTATATATTTTTTGACACACTTCTATCTATATATATCACTATTACCGGCTTATCTTGTTTAACATATGTGATGAAATGTTTTTAAATTTACTTGCATGATTATCGTAAATGTCTGTCCAACATTCGAGAAGCAATTGCATCTGCTAATGTATTCAAAGACCTTGGAATATGTTGATATTCAATGTAATCAAATTCACGTTCCAAGAGACGCACTCTCAAAAACAACCTTAATAACACAGGATTTCTAATGGCATAAACTCTATTAAGCTGTAATACAACAAGTTCAGAATCTAACCTCACTATCAAACGTCGAATTCCAAATGAAATAGATTCGGATAATAATTCAACCACTGCACTGTATTCTGCAATGTTATTCGTTGTTTGACCGAGGCTTACCCCATGCATAGAAACTAACTCGTCAGAGGGCGAATAGATAACCCAAGCTGCGGAAGAGATATTCCGTGTATTACGACAAGCACCATCAGCAAATCCAATGTATGTTTGGAGAGGCGTCGACATCTACAATATCAAGAGTAAAACCAAGATAAGCCAGAATAATGACGAAAAACCACACTTGCTAAGCTAAGCACACTGACTAAACTAACACACTTGCTAGCTAGAAAGAAAATCTAACCTATCTAAAAATTTCTCCATACCCATCATTTTAAGCATAATACCTCTTTAGGTAAAGTCCATTTCTGGGTTTACCCAAAGAGTCCCCATCAAAATCAACTAACTCATAAGCCCCTTTTGCTAACTTTCGCTTTACAATGTAGGGCCCATGCCACATGGGAACGAATTTTCCGGCACCTAGCTTATCGTTAGCTTGATCATATAATAGTACTAGGTCTCCTTCCGAAAAACTTCGAGGGGTTACATTTTTATCGTACTGAGCTTTCATTCGTTTCGCGTGAGTCTCGATAGCTAAAGTAGCGTCACGTCGAGTCTCATCTAATTTAGCCAAGTATAATAACCGTTTCTCCTCTTCGGAAGTAGCTGGAAGTAATTCGACAGCCATTTGAAGTGATGGGATTTCGCATTCAATAGGTAACACGGCTTCTAAGCCATAAACTAGCTGGAAAGGGGTGAAACCTGTTGAATTTTTCACTGAAGTTCGATATGCCCATAGCGCCGAAAATAACATGTTATGCCAATTCGTTCGATGGATACCAATGATCCGTCGAATCATGATGACTAGAACTTTGTTGATTGACTCAACCAAACCGTTGGCTTGCGGATAATAAGGAGTAGAGCTATCGTGGCGCAAACCAAGCTGGCTTGTAAGCTCAGTCATCATGACGTTTCGAAAATGGCTCCCATGGTCAGTAATGATTGCTTGTGGGACACCAAACCTAGTTATGATATGATTGAATACGAAAACTGCAGCTGTCTTGCCGCTTGCGTCGAATGTAGGCATCGCCTCGGCCCATTTTGTAAAATAATCAACCGCGAGGATGATATACGCATGCCCCCCGGCCGAGTGAGGGTTACAAGTAATAAAGTCAATGCCCCATTTGGCGAATGGACCAGCGGCAATTATAGGGTGGAGAGGAGCAGGTGGAGCGCGCATCTTTCGATCAAACACTTGACAGTTGTGGCATGTTCTGACAGCAAGGATACAATCTTTAAACATAGACGGCCAGAAATAGCCAGCGCGCAACACCTTCTGAGCTGTGGCATACCCAGACATATGACCGCCACATGCTCCAGAGTGACAATCATTCAAAACTCTCTCAGCCTCTTCGTGAGTTAAACAACGTCGAAAAACTAAGTCTGCCCCCCGGCGATAAAGTGTATCTCCAATAATTCTGTATTGCTGGGATCGAAACCGAATTTTTCGACGGTCTTCCTTGGAAGCTTCAGGCCGAAAGGTTTGGGTTTGGAGATAGATGATTATATCCCCATACCACGGATCTAAAGTGCTAATAAGAAACAAAGATTCGTCCACAATGGACTCCTCTGCCACAGTCTCTGTGTCAGCACTCGGGAAATCACACATCAATTCCGCAAAAACTAAAGATTTCTTAGACTTGGACTTCTCGAACTCCAAGTCGAACTCTTGCAGGATAACAATCCATTTAGAGTACTTGCCCCCTAGCAGTTGTTTTGTCAAAATATAAATCATAGGGTTGCAATCCGAAATAACTGTAGTCTTGCGGAGAAGAATGTAGTGACGAAAACGCTGGACAGCTTGAACGGCTGCCAGGGCCAATTTCTCCACATGCGAATATTTTAACTCAGTGGGATTTAAGGTTCTACTAAGATAATATATCACATGCTCTGCTTTGAATTCATCTTCTTGAACTAACACCATTCCAATGGTGGAATGCGAAGCTGCGAGGTATAAGAAGTAGTCCTGGTTGTAGTTGGGAGGATGCAATAACGGTGCATGGGTCAACGCGTGTTTTAGTGCATCAAAAGATTGTTGGGCAATCTCGTCCCAAAAGAATTGTGCGTTCTGTTTCAACAACCGTGTAAAACCTTTAGTGACCTCGGCGTAGTTTGGGATGAATCGGCGTAAAAAGTTCGCTTTCCCTTGCAAACTTTGGAGTTGGCGCAAACTCGAAGGAGGAGGCAATTTGATGATAGCCTCGACTTTCGAGGGATCGACGCGAATGCCGGCTTTTGAAACAACAAATCCCAGCAATCGACCTGTTTCTATACAGAAAACACACTTGTGGGGATTCAACCGAATTCGATAATGCCTACACCTCATAAAGATTGCTCGTAGGTGGACAAGGTGATCAGCTCGTTGTAAAGAATGAGCAGGCAAATCATCGAGATAGGGTTGCACAATGTGCTTGATGTCATGAAATGCATAAGACATCGCCCGTTGAAAAGTGGCCCCGGCATTCTTAAGTCCAAAAGGTAATTTGCAATAAGCAAATGTCCCCCATGGACAAATGAATGCCGTTTTTGGTTGATCGGCAGGTAGAATATTGATTTGATTATAGCCTGAGAAACCATCCATGAAGGAAAACATCTCACTTCCGGCACAATCATCAATAATTTGATCGATATAAGGCGTAGGATAGTTGTCTTTTGGACAAGCTCGATTGATATCCCTATAGTCGATACAGATTCTTATTGTTCCTTGTTTTTTATTGACGGGAACAATATTCGATACCCAATCCGTTAACGGGATCGGATAAATGAAACCTGCTTTCAACAGCTTTTCGACTTCTGCTTTAATCGCAGCCGCTTTTCGAGGGTGAATCTGACGCAACCGTTGCCGAATGGGTTTAGCATCCGGGTAGGTTTTGATTTCATGAACAACAATGGCAGGATCAATTCCCGGCATTTCCTCGTAAGACCAGGCAAACACGTCGCGGAATTCTTGGAATAGGGCCTTGTAAGTTTGGATTTCTTCTTCAGTACATGCGGCACCTATATGAATGTTCTCCTCGATTCCGGGCTTCACTGAAATATCAATGGGAATAGTACGAGAAATATTCCCTAAATTCAGCTCTGAATCAGAATGTTTCGTTGGATCCTGAGCGTCTTTGACATATTCAGCGGTAAAGATAGATGAAAAATCATTTTCAAATGCATCATCCTTAGGTAAAAACGAAGATCTGTGATGGAGATCTTCCCATGGTAGATCATCTACACTTAGGATTTCGCGAAGTTGTTCGTCAGATGACACTTCTTCGGGAAACGTTATCCGTTCTAAGGGTGAGGTGAAAAGTGACTCTTCACTGACCACATTCATTTGGTCGATTTCGGTTGAATGAAAGTCGGTAAAAGACATAAGAGCTTCATAAGCAATCTCATACGGACTCAACGGCATAACATCACCGAGTGAGTCTAGCTCAGAGTCAGATGGAACATACCAAGGATCATCATAAATAATGTTTTCTGACGTGATCATATGAATTGTTGCGAACGAAGGGTCTGCATTGAGTGGAGGGAGAGGAAAAGTTCCCAGTAAACCGGAATCCTTAACTAAACCTACACCAATGTCCCTATAAGGGATTGTCGTTTTGCCAACATGCTGGATAGTTTCTAAAGAGGTTGGGTCGGATGAAAAGTATGTCAGCTGATCAATAGTCACGATCTTACCGTTATGTGGAAACTTAATGACTCTGAAGACCGATGAAACGACCGCTGTCATAGCATATGACCAACTTCGACCCAAAAGAAGGTTGTAGTCTAGAGGGGCATCAACCACTTCCACATCCAGACTAACGGTTTTACCTTCGACCCCTATAGGCAATTCTTGTAGAATACCAAACGGACGGAACCCACGGCCATCAAAGGCCTTAAGGATGGTGGGGGATTGGTTCAATGAAGGAGAACCAAGCGATCTCCAACATTGAATCGACATAATACACGTAGAAGCTCCCTCATCAATCACAGTCCGATGAATAGGCCTGTTTTTGACTATCACTGGAATTTGGAAAGCCATTTGATGGGGGAGACGCGGTGTACTACTTTCTAGATCAAAGATCATTAGGTTCGGGTCCTGAACATCGACAGCTCCAATAGCCGACAAAAGCAATTTTCGTTGCGCTGGACATGATTGCAGCACTTCGAGTGCCGACATTGCTGAAGGTGAAACAGCTAAGTCTTCAACAATGTTGTAATTCTGGGCTGCTCTCGCATGTGGATTGAAAGCAGACCTTCGAAGTACACCCTTGGCGGGCGGCTTAATCACTAAGTCTGGGTTAGGTTTTTCGATCTGTAGTGGATCGGAACCAGGAGCTGAGGTTGATGGGTTAGAGTGAGAAGATTCTGCTTCCTTACCATCAACAGGAGCCTTACTACCATAATCTTGCGATCGAGTCGCAATCCTGACATGAGACATCATCAAAATGGGTTCTTCACTGGCATTCGAAGAAGAACCTATCATCTTATTCTCCTGCTCTGGAAATGGATTTTTTAACACAGCAGGAGTGGGAGAACCTTTGACTATTTTCACTACCTCGGCCCGATGAGGGCAGTCTCTCGTAAAATGATCTTCTTCACAAATAAGACAAGGATATCGAGGTTTGCGCTTTTCGTCATTGGTTTCCGACTTTTCCGTTTTCTCCTTTGGAGCCTTGTCTGCTTTAGCCTTCTTCTTTCCTTTCTTCTTTCCACCGTTTTTGGATTTGGCCGTAGATGACTCTACAGCGTGAATGTCGGCGGTAAGTTCAGGAGGAGAAGACTCTCCTGTCGGAGAATCAGGCAAAGTGATAATTGGAGTATTGGAGGTCTTGGAAGACTTCTTCTTACTCTTCGTAGTCACGATACCGATCATACCATCAGCGGCATGAGATCCCGAAGGAGCAGCAGCGATTTGGTTTGACTTTGGAAGATCCGGAATTTTCTCGTGTAACGTACCCGACTGAGTGTAAACTAAGTCAAGGTATTGTGCCTGAGCAATGACTTGCTCCTCAGTAACTACTCCGGCCTTAGCGACATCTTCAGTAATTCTTGGTAATAATGATTTGACAAACCATTCAGCTAAGATTTGGTCCGGGATAAAAACTTTCACTAATCTTCTTCGACGTCTCCACTCATGGATGTGATCAGAAATGTACGTGGATGTCGATTGTTTTAGCGAAGTTAATAATTCTGTACCATTATCGTATCTGACTGGTAACTGAAAATGAGTTAAGAACGAGGTAGCTAACTGGCTAAAGTTGTAAAAAGAGGCCCGTGGTAACTCAATGTACCACTTGGCTGCGAGACCAATGAGTGTACGCTGGAAAAGACGTAAGCGGATGGAATCATCTGAGATGGAATTTGATGCACACCAGAGGTGGTAAGTCATCACGTGATTAGACGGATCCTCTCCAGACTTACCTTCGAACTTGGGTATATCGCTGGGCAACTTATTTGGCATTGGCGGCCAGAACGGAAGATATTGAATTGGATCGTTCGTTAGGCGCGTCAAGTCGGGTAAATCTAAAGTCGCAATAAACGGTAACTGCCGGTTAGGATCTCTAAAACTCTGAGTCACAATACCAGCCCCAGGAGGAGGATATCCAGGATAACTAGGAACAGGAGTCGCATTTGGGATATTATATCCTCCTGGAAAACCAGGATTAACCGGACCGTACTGGGGTTGCTGAGGTTGTTGATAAGTGTACCCAGGATACGGTTGATACTGGTAAACCGGTTGTTGGGCAGCTTGCCCAGGTTGATACTGTCCCTGGTACGGAGGTTGAACAAATTGAGGTTGAGTAGTAACAACCGTACTTGTACCAGGTTGGCCTGCAGGCATCTGGACTGTGGTTTGAACCGTGGGTCCAGACAACGGTACAGATGTCTGAGGAGTGGTTACAGGGACAGTAGAAACCGGAGCTGCCGATACTCCAGAAGTAAGCATGGTAGATGAAGCGGTAGTTGCTGCAGCCGTGTGAGGTGGAGTACCAGGTGCAATTGGCGGCTGAGTAACTACGGAAGTTACAGGGGTCTGAACACTTGACTGGACAGGTTGCGGTTGCTGGGGTGGACCAGGAACTGCAGGTTGTCCTGCTTGAGGTACCGACTGTATACTTGGTTGCGACATCTGTTGACCCTGTGACGGATCCCATGTTAACATTCCAGGGTATTGACTCGTAACAGGTTGAGGATACTGAGATCCATAGCCGTATTGAGGATAGGGTTGATAACTGTAAGGTGCAGTCCCATATGATTGCCCTTGAGGTGGTTGATAACCTTGACCAGGGTATTGACCCGTAGGTTGATAACCTTGAGGTAAATACGAATACTGGGGTTGACCTTGACCTTGAGGTTGGTATCCTTGAGGTTGATACCCTTGGGGTTGATACCCTTGGGGTTGCCATCCTTGAGGTTGCCATCCTTGAGGTTGATACTGATACTGAGGTTGACTTTGGGGTACATATTGAGGCTGGGGTTGATACCCTTGGGGTTGATACCCTTGAGGTTGCCCCCCAGTCACAAATGAAGTACCTTGAGGTTGCCCCCCAGGCATTAACGAAGGTTGCCCCCCAGGCGGTAATTGGCCACCTTGAGGTTGGTTAATGGGAGTTGAACCTGACATCATATAAACTTCACCTATACTCAATGGTACATTACCACTGTTTCCAACTAATAACCCATGATCAATGGGTTGAGGAGATGCTCCCGCAAAGGTACCAGAAAGTGATTGATACCCAGTAGGAACAGAAGGACCGCCATGTAAAAATGATTCAGGACTTTGTGAAAACACAGATGACTGACCAGACATATTTACAGGAGAATGAATTCCTCTAGGTGGAACCGGAGTACGAGGTGTAGAAAAACCTACTGAGTTGTCTAAAAAATTGGTTAATGCAAGGTACCAAGATTCACTTCTAGGAGGACTGTAAAAGATGGATTCACGCTCCCTTAGATCAAGGGTAATTAGATCTTCAGAATCAGAAACGCCTATTTCTTCCTCTGGAACAAGTTCTTCTATAGCAATTAATCCAACAGGAAGATTTTCGGTGATAATTCTTTCTATTCTTGGTGAATCAGGAACACTAGGAGTTGGAGTAACAGGTTCTGAAATTTCAGGTTCTTCGCCTGTTTCACTGGCAGATGAAAAACTACCAGCAAGCTCGGAAACTGTAACAGCTTCGGGATTGTAACCTGTTTCTAAACTTTGGTAATCTGGATGGACTACCAAGGAAGATTCTCCTTCTTCAGGTGATCCTACTCTACTGCCACTAGGAGGAGTTACAAGGACCTTTAACCCTTCTAAATTACCTGGGTCGTCTCGAGGAGGGGATCCCCTAAGTCTACGGGATCTTCTCAACAATTCGGCCACAGAAACAACTTCAGGAGACTGGCCCGCAATTCGACGGGACCTTCTCGGTAATTCCGCCACAATTAAAGATTTTTAACTACAACACACGAAAACAAAGTAAAAAATTTCAAATCAAACCACCTAAAGTCTTCTAAAGAAGCAAACAAATTTGAAGCACACGCCTAAATAATCTAGAGCGTCAAACCACACACAAACAGTAGTCTTCCGGACCAAAAGCGCTAGTTGGTGATTAGGCCCAACCTCGCAGGATTCAGTACAGAAATGGTGGGTGGAACAGTTACCCCGGCAACCTGCTTAATGAATAGACTGGACCAAATTCCTCCACTTTAACCGTCTCGAAGTGAAGCGAACCCCCCAGAAAATCCAAGTGAGTATAACCGACGTCTGCTCCAGGTACAGTGGGACCTTCCCTCCACCGTCACCTTGGGTAGAATCCTAGATGTTATGGCCACTAAGGTTACCAATCACAACAATTACACCTGGGGGAACAGTCTAAACTCCGACAGCACGCAAGGGCAGAGTAACAAGCTCCAATCCCCTTACCGGTTCCTTGACAATAATCCAAGGTTTACCGATAAGTGACCCCTGGCTCCTCGACAATGGTTAATCCGAGGTTTACCGTTTGTAATACGTACTGCCTGGCGTCGTTCCCAACGAGGGAGGAATGATCCCCTCACTGGTTCGGACACGAGCTCGTGCTTCTCCTTTAAGAGGAGCTTTCCCAGAATGTAACTGAAACAATTGGATTTGTTCTACTCAAGATAGACTATCTGTTTGGTTTTGTAGTCTTGGAGAGTTAAGTACTCACCTACTCCAAGACCCTAGCCTAAGCTATGTTGGTGCTTCAGAGCCCTAGAAAAATAAAGATTACTAGATTGATTTTAATTTAAGCGTTACTTTTAAGGTTGTTTCTTAAGTCAAAAGGTGATGGAAGTGAAACTAGTGGTGTGTTGACTCGACTCGAAACCACTACAAAATGCACCTAGAATGATTTATCCACTACTTTACTTTTTCGATGAATTGCTTAACTAAAAAGTTGAGAGAATGCAATCTTTATAAAAGCAACTCCTTAATTGAAGACAATCAAAGAAACAATTCGTTTTTCTTTTCCAAGCATAAAAACATAACTTCTCTTTACATGCACGAAAAAACTCTTTTCTTCTTTTGAAAACAAAAAGCTACTTGAAACAAGACTTTTTAAGAAGATGTTTTTGTATTTTTCTTTTAATAAAGCAAGTAAATCTAATGTAACCAAAAAATCAATCTTAACAACTCTTAAAATCTATGAAAATGTACTCATAAGCAAACTAAAGGCAAATTTACTCTAAGCAATCTTAACGAGGCCAAAACTAACAATGATTATTTCTAAGGTGTTTTACTTGATCACAATCAAATCAAGGACTAGCTTATTGCAGAATCAAAAACTAGCCAAAACAAAACTCTAATCTTTTTGTTCTTTTTGTAAAATGGAAATCAATACTTTATAAACAAGTAATTCGAAATTTGACCCAAAACAACTCAAATGGCAAGTTGCTCACAAAAGGAGACTTTACGACAGGCCCGACTTCTAAGAAGGTTGACTAACCAGAGAGATCTAAGGCTGGACAACTTTCTACTATCAAAGTCACTACAAAGCCTTTCCAAAAATCAAACCCTAGGTCGAAACTTCGTTGAAAACCACTAAAACACTCAAAGCTCACAAAAAAAGTTTAGGTGAAAATTCTTGACAGGGTACTAAAGGATCTGGGCAGAAAACACTAAGGAAAAACAAAATCTAAAAGTAATTTGAAGCAAAAATGGAATTTTCTTAAGTTTTACAGGAAGACGCAGGCAACCCGTTGTCACAGGTGCGGCCCCGCTCTGTGCAGACGGCAACAGCGCGTCCAAAGACGCACTGTGCAGTACTCAGAGACTGCGTCCTTCTGGGAAAATGAAGAAAAACCAAATCTAACTAAATCTAAAGCTAAGCCACCCAAATACTAATTCTCACAGTCAAAAACCAGAAAATAAAAATGATTTTCTCAAAGCAAAGTTCATATAAAGGAAAAGACTCTCTCATTAATGGACTCCCCAGCGGAGTCGCCAATTTGTCACACGGAATCTGTCAAGGGTGCGGACACGACTGACCTTCCTAGAAGTCTAAGACATTCTAATGACAAACAAGACAAAATGGAGTGATCTTTCTCTAAATACACCTTTTACAACATGAAAACTACAAGTGTTTAGGCTTACCTTATTCCAAAACGCTGTTGTTGAAGTCCGTTCTTGATGATCCGGATGAGCTCCTCCTTCAAGTCAATTCCTGCAACCACAAACAATCAAACAATTACCAAGCACTTGCATTTCATATAATAAAACATATATTCAACATGCAGACCAAGGAACACATGAAATAACTCATTAACACAAGCTATTGAGAAAAATAAACCAGTTTGTATTAATAACGAAACAAAGAAACTCTTACAACCTGGCCTTGGTGTTGTGCAAGTTCCTCCCAGGGTCCATCAAGGGTTTTCCTCTACTTTGACAAAGCTCACCCTCTCCCAAGTAGAATCAAGTGAAGACAATCTCTCCTCACAAAGGCCCTAATGGAAGACCTAAATTCTGCAGCATTTACCCAAAGAAAATGTATAGCTCCAACCTCCTCTCCTTCTGGCTCAATGCCTTTATTTATAGTGCTGTAAAGAGGTTATTCAGGTCCACTATCAATGGGATCATCCCCCTCTATGGGTGGGATAGCTCCCTTATTGATGGGATAAGTTCCCCCTTAATAGAGATACATGAACCAACTGGAGGCGCATCCATTTCATCAAACCGACCTCTAGAATGTTCTAGAAGTAACCATAAGTAACTTTTTCAAGATAAAACTCGCGCATTTTGCCTTTTACAGAGGGACGCACCTGTCCCTTAACATACAGAGCGTCCATGGACGCAGATTTTGTGAACATGGTCAGCGTCCCCGCAGGTAAGGCTAGAGAGAACCTGCGACCCCAGAGATAAACATAGTTTTTACAAGACTTTCTCTCTTCTTTGAGTTTGAGATGGATAACAGAGGCATGAGACTTGCCTAAGAGGGTAGCATGACTGTTGATTTGAGCCATACTAACTGTAAGTAGTCAAGGTGACATTTTTTAGTGTAACAGGAGGGATATTATGGTACATTTGTATTTAAAGTTTGATCTCTTAAATAATCCATCACCTGCACTCAACTGCCAAAATATCCATAGCACGCTTAAGTGAGTCATTCAGCCGAATAATGGTCTAATGAGCATTTAAGGGGTGGCAGGCCTTAAACGGCCATTTAATGTATCAGTAAGATCTTCCCATGGATTGGATCCGCAGCCATTTTTAAGAGTTAATCTCTCAGCATGCTTTGATTGATATATCTTTCCCGTATTGGATTTTCATTAGCATATCTCTGTGTTACGTTTATTCTCGCCACTGTGCAGAATTCATCCATAGAAGGAAGCTCAAACAAGATGGGGAAGAAATCTAAGAAGACCACAGGCGCTTCCACTACACCAGCTGTAGGACAAGCTCTTGTGGACAAGAAGAAGGGCTTAATATCTGATACTACATGCACGGGTCTCACCAGAGTTACTTGGCAAGGCACTTACAACCTAATTGAAGCCAAAGAACCAGAACAGACAGTAATAGAAGCTACTGCAGATCCTACTCGGAAGTCTGAATGTACTCTCAAGGATATAGTCGACTCTTTCCTTCACAGAATAGCGGCCAGGGATCAAATTCTCCCATACACAGATGTAGTGCGGTGGGCGATTCAAGAAATCCCAATCTTGGATAGAACTTTCAGCACTAGAGATGGAAGAATCTTCGGATCGTTCAGGCCGGATGATCTAAGGAAAATGTATCATTTGCCCGAGCCGGAGAAGATATATAATAAACCGTTCCTAGAGAAGTTTGCAAGCGAAAATGAAGTTGAATCCAAACCCATCCGGTATTGGATACAAAATCCAGCCAAACACAAACACGAATCTTCCGGTAAGTACTCGGTTGATTCTCTTGCTTCTCCTTATTGCTATGCAGGAATAATGATGTGTAGATTATGGGGATTGCATGACTCTGCTAATTTTACCATAGAGATGGTTCCTCTAATGGAGGCAGCTGTAAACGGTATAATTATGGATTGGGCCACCATCCTTTCTGACAAATTAGCACAAGATGTGCGTGATTTTAGACATCAGACTGTCGTCACTGAAAGGAAAATTCCCCCATTCTATTACAGTGCATATATCTTAGATACACTATGTTTCAATTCTGAATTCCCCGTGCTCGGCTGGAGGTGGACGCCACAAGATCCCACGGCTATCCACATATACCATCAGAAACTATGGAAGTCCTCTTACAAGCACCATCTGTACCAAATCTGCAATGGCTTTTTGGTGCCTATTCATTATTCTATTTTTGACAAACCCAGTCCCAAGATTTCCTATCAAGCTTCGTTTGATATAACAGCGGTAGCGAGTTGGTTTGGGGAGGAGAGATTTACCTACATAAGAGTTTTCGACAGCCAAGCCGACCCACACGTTCTCCCTTTGTATATACCGGATAAGCTGCTAGCAAGAGAAATCGCCTATCAGATTATGGCTGAGAGTGTTACACACACTCTCAAGAAAGAAAAGAAGAGGGGTTGGCCCTCTTTTCCCTTGAGGTGTGGTGTCTATACTCTGCATGATCTCAAACATGCAGAAAAGGAAGCCACAAAAATTCAATCCTTAACTCTGGCGACTATCCCAAACAGGCCATATGATCCAAAGAAAGTTGCCTACAATGCACTAGAACAGGCCAAATTGACAAAATTTGAGCACAAAGAAGATACGTTTGACGACCTATTCGTTGCAGCCGAAACAATAGGTCAGGCTAAAGAACTCGCTCGATTGAAATATAATGATGAAGGGTTGACTGAGTTTAATAAGCTTAGAGAACAGAGGTTGCAAACTCTACCTTTAGATTTACTGGAAAAAACCCCGGCGACATCATCAAGCGAGCCTGTTCGACAACAGTCAAAGGAACCTCCGGTGGTAACAAAGGATCATAAAAAGGAACAGGAGGAAAGGCAGAGAAAAGAAAAAGAAGATAGGCAGAAGAAAGCACATGAGGAGAAACAGAGGGAAGAAAAAGAGGAACAACAAAAGAAAGAGCAAGAGGAAAGGCAAAAGAAAGAACAAGAGGAACAGCAGAAAAGAGAGCAGGAAAAAGTGCAGAAGGAATCCCAAGCTGAAAAGGAAAAACAAACCACCACTGATGTCAATATAGATACTACTATTGACCCTAATCTGCTTCAAGAGTGGAGGCAATTTGACTCTATCATCAGTGGGTTGGAATGTTCCAAGGATACAGACACTTCCAAGACAAACGATATACAGGAAATCACTTCACCTCAGGCTCTAAGTGGAACCAGCGGCCCACCCATTTCCAAGGATATTGAGATAATACCTAAAGACCCCTTCGACCAAATCATTCTCCAGGTAGAAGATATTCTTCCCCTGGATGTTTTCTACAGCCCAAGGCATAAGGTAGTGCTAAAAAGACAAAGGAAAAGGAGGAAGATTGATCAACCTCCCCTTTTTCCAGAAAAAACTATAACGGGCAGCGTGGTTTGGAAGGAGGAATTGGACCCCTCCGATGACCTAACAAAACTGTCACAGTATGCAGGAGCCTATTCGGCAGCACAAATTGACAAGGCATCGGAGGTAAGTCTTCTACTAAAGACTAACGACCAAGAAATTTTCGCATTACAGGCAGAGTTGGCTGAATCAAAGTAGAAGGCATAGCAGGCGGAGGAGCAGTTGTCGACACAACAACAATTGAACAGTCAATTAACTCAGCAATTGCAAGTAGAAAAGCAAAGGGTCGACCAAAACGCAATCCAGAAACAGAAGGAATTATCGGAGGCATTGGCACAATTAAGGGCAACAAACGAGCAAATGATGAAAACAAAAGATGAGCAAATCGCTCAATTGTCATCGCAGCTCAAAAAGATAAAGGGTGCTCAATAGGTGCGTGAATTCAGAGCAGAAGCAGTGCAAATAAACACTGCATTAATATCCCAAATTAGGCTCCTGTGTCAAAAAATCGCTCAGGAAGAGCCATTGTGTGATCTAACGACATCCATAAATCAGCAGGTAGAGAAAGCCAGGAATGAGTTAGACCAAGCCGAAGAGATCATAACCAGATATCTTGACTGGCAAGATTCTGATCAAGGGAGAGAAGCAAATTTGCCCAAGATTTCAGAAACATATAAAGACATACTTTTCACAGAATGGCACACTCAGGTGATGAAAGCAGAAAGGGCAGCTTCAAGATTTAAATCAACTTCCAGCAATCTGGTTGATCTAGTTAACAACACTCTCTACTTAGCAAATATGATTTCCTAAAGTACACAAGGAAAGATAACAACAAAAAATATATTGGAACAATCGTGCTATCGTGATTTAGATGAGAAAGGGAGATTAATCGCTGGGATTAGTAGTTTAACTATGGAAGCATATTGGCTCTTCCTGGTAAAGCCGCATACACAGAGAGCCGCCCTTAAGTGCCTAACAGATGCAATCGGGTGTATAATTCCCAATATTCAGGATGCCACCTATGCTGCCCAGCTCAGTTCGTGCCTCAACAAACCTCCTAAAGTAGAGCCAATGCTTGCGATAAGTCAGCTCAGATTTAAAGGCAAGCAGCCTACCTAATGAATCATGTCGCCTATTGCCAGATCGCTGAGAAAAATAGGATCAAAATTTATTGATACTGATTTAGCTGCATTTTCAGTTTAATAGATATTTAGATTAATTTAGTATTTATAGACCCTTTCATTGTTTTGGAAAGGGTCGTAAAGTTTTGTACCAGACTTAAAGACTGAAGTTTGCACTATTGTGCTTCAGTCAATATTCTTTTATGAAACTGGACCAATCTTTCTTAATTCAGCAAAGAAGCTTTTATGCAATTGTGCACTATTGTCGTTGTTGTGAATGTTTCTGCGTTGGAGAAAGAATTACAAGTAGCGATTGATATCGAGAGTGTCCAAGTAGCTCATATGGTATTTCTATCTATGTCTGAATTCATTCCTGTTATGTGAATTGTTATTTGATTATCCTTGCTATTGTTGACTATATGCATGCGCTGTAACAGCAGATCTACATTCATACCACTATTGGATGTTTTATGATATGCTTTCCTTTTAATCATGTATATGTTGGTAATATAAATGATGAGTGCGGTAATATTGTTGTAATCGCTGAGCTTAACTATTTAGGCACAATAATCTTGAATGAATTAATATCTATGTCTGACCGATGGAGTCATCTATATGCCTGTCCTTAGACACAGACCATTAAACGCTGCACTTTAAAGTTCAATAGATTCCCGGGATAGGTTATAACTCTTGTATTCTTGTTAAATAGTTTATTTATCCGCCCATCGCTAGCTTAGTTTTATACATCTTCCATTCATCCCGCTTATCTACTTTTGGGAAACTGGTCCCATTATCCCCAGTCGGAGCCACTATTCCAAACGGAAAAGGCGTTGTACTAAGGTCTGGACTGGGTGGTTATCCCCGATGTTGTTGCAGCGATTTTCGAGGCTTCAACATTTTTGGCGCTAGAAGGAGGGCCATCGACTGTGAATGGCACATAAGCCAAAACCCATAAGCCATTCTAAGAGTAATCCTCCCTCCGAATCCCCTCGATCTTCCTATTTGCATACTGGTTCGCCGGTATCCAAACAAGAAGAAGGACAATCAACTACCACTGCTCAAACCCATCATACTCCAGAACAATTAAGTCTTGAATCACCTGAAGTACAGTCTCTTATCCACAAACTTCAGAGCTTCTCGATTTCACCACAGAAATTAGAGGTATCACAAAGCAGTGTGACTTCACAGTTTAATTTAACTCATCCTCTCACCAAACTTCAGAGCGAAAAGCTCAGTATTGAACCCACTGAGTTCCCTTTACCCAAAAGGAAAAAGGGCGAAGAAAAATACTGAAGGATCTGATAGTGAAGAGCTTTCATCCACATCCTCCATTGCATCTTCCCCTCTACAAAGTCAAGCATCCACTCCCCCATTACATATTGTTGTTCACCAGGGATTAGAAGCTTCAACATCCCAACCTGCCCACTCCTCAGTATTATTTCCTTCCCATACATCTGGAATTCCAACAGTAGTATCAACCACTGTTGCTATTACAATGGAAGATCCATGGACTAGACCTGGTGCAGTCAACATGCCTGCGCCATTGAATCCATTACCAGATTATCCTGAAGAATGGCTACCCAGGTTTAATCCAGATGATGGAACCCAAGCCGAGGAACACATCAATAATTTCATGTTAGCAATCAATTTGAAAGGAGTAACAGAACAAGATGTTGTTGTTAGACTCTTCCCTTATACCTTGCAAGGATCAATAGGATCCTGGTATTTCTCTTTACCCTTTGGTTCCATTACCAGTTGGAACACTTGCCAAGAGCAGTTTCTTACCAAATATGGAGATGACAGGTCTTTGGCTACCTTAATAAACGATCTCTCCAATCTGAGAATAGAACATAGGGAACCAATTAAGGAATTTAATGCACGCTTCAATAAACTCCTAAATAAAATCCCTACTTCCTCCAAACCAAGCGAACAAATTCGGACCGAATGGTATATAACAGCTCTACCTGCCAATATAGCCATCTCTGTAGATAGAGCAGGGAAACCTACCTTAGCCGAAAATATGAAAGAAGTGCTTGCTATGGAAAAACGCATCAATGCCCTGGAAAAGAAAGCTTCCCTGGAAGACAGAAAAGCCAACAAAGTCTCTTTCAAAAGATGACTCAAAGAAGAAGACCCCAAAAGACCCATATGACATGGAAGGTTAGCAAAAGGTCTTAAAAACGTTAAGAGAAATGAGTCAAAGCCCCCAAATGTCATATCTAACGCAGACTCAGAGCAAGAAGAAGAAGAGGGAGAGGAAACAATCGCACCGACTGATGATGAAGAAGAAGTAGTAGAATGTCATGGAATGTGGGATTTTATACTCCCCAACTCCGATACTGATAATGAAGAAGAGGCGTTCCCAGTTACTACTAGGAGCAAAAGTACTTATGAACCTGTTCAGGTATCATCAAAGAAGAGGAGTGCAGTTGCCACTACAACCAAAGAAAAAACACCTCCAAAGAAATCACCTGCAGCAGTTCCCCAAAACTAGCCCTCAACTTCTAATATTCCTTCAACATCCAAAACATTAGTCGTATCCGATTCAATGGAGTATAACATTGTTGATGACATGAAGAAAACTAAAGCAAACATTACTATGTTTGAGCTTAGTAAATTAAAACATCAGCAGAAAATACTTCTTAAAGAGTTGAATGCTGTTCCCTCTACACCACTTCCCAGTGCAAAAGCCGCTAATGATTCAAGCCAACCTCCTCCAGGTATGGTTGAAGCTACCGATTCAGTTCTAATTGGAGATAGATCGAATTCTCATACTCCACCCTTCCTGCTGACCTATGATATTTACAACAGAAACCTGCATAACTGTTTAATTGACTCAGGGGCATCATCTAACATAATGCCAGCTTCAGATTGCTCTAAACTGAACATTGAACCCCAGAAGTCTGCTATTCATATTATACAGTTGGACAGGACCAAAGTGCAGGTTGTGGGAGAAATTAATTCCGTAACTATCAGGTTGTCTGCTGATCCTAGAGTAGTACAAAGGATTGACATCCTAATAGCCGATATACCTGAATTTTACGGTTTAATTCTCAGTAGGGATTGGTCTGAAAAATTGCATGGGTATATTTCCACTGATTGGTCACATATGTGGCTTCCCTACAAGGGCAAGCCAAATCAAATAAGGATCAATCGAGAGAAACACATGACCCACACAGTTACTGAATTTGAGCAAGAAAACCAACCTGTAGCGTTCAACAACAACATTTTGGGGAATTATTCGTCAGAGTCATTCTTTGGCAACTTTGTTGCCCAACCATCTTCTTTTTCAGTCAATCATTTTACATGTAAGATTGAGAATTTTTCACAAACTGATAAGTCTAGATATTTCGATGATGCTGAGAAAACTGTAAATACTTTTGTTAATACCTCTTTATTTTGGTCTTTATATTTTGATGGCTCTAAGTCCAGTGAGGGCTCAGGAGCAGGTTGCATTTTGGTTAGTCCACAAGGAGAAAAGACAATGCTGTCCTGTAGGTTGGCATTTGAATGCACTAACAATACAGCCGAATATGAAGCCTTAGTCCAAGGATTGTATAAAGCGATCGGTCTTAAAGTGCAATACTTGAAAGTATTTGGCGACTCTGAAATTATTGTTAAACAGGTGAGAAATGCAATTCATTGTCTTTCAAACCACCTCAAGCACTCTCAATCGCTAGTACAAGAACTTACTTCGCACTTTTCTACATTCAACATTTCCTCCATCCCAGGTCTCAAAACTCGGCAGCCGATCTCCTAGCCAATGTAGCTTCCAAGCTTCTACCTTCTGAAGACTACAACCTAGATAGATTTTCCGTAGAATTGCTTTTTAGGCCTTCAATTCCCGACAATGTCACTAATTGGAGAGTATTTAACCATGATGAGGATATTTTACAATTTCTAACTTCTGAAAAGTCCTATAACGATCAAATTATTGAGGAAAATGACCATGATTTACAAATGAAAGAAACACCTCACGAAAATGCAATTCCTAAGCCTGTGGTAAAGCTGGAAGATCTTTATGATATCAAAGACAGGTTTAAACCTGTAATTAATGCAAAGCTCCAAAGTTCTACCCTTAGGTTCGAATTGATAAATCTAGGTACTGAGCATGCCCCTCAAAATATTAATTTAGGATTAGGACTTTCCTTAGAAGAGAAGGAGGCATTCATCAAACTGTTAAGAAAAAATAAACAGGTTTTTGCTTGGAAATATGATGATTTGAAGACTTATGATACATCCATTATCCAGCATACCATTCCTATGCTTCCCGATCAGAAACTGATTCAACAGAAGTTAAGAAAAATACATCCAAATTTTGAGAGCCAGATTAAATCAGAACTTAACAAACTCTTGAAAGCCAAGATTATTTTTCATGTCCGACATTCAAACTGGGTCTCTAATATGGTGCCAGTCAGAAAGAAAAATGGCGACATTCGAATTTGTATTGATTTCAGAAATTTGAACAAAGCAAGCTTGAAGGACAATTTCCCATTACCTACTATGGAGCAAATACTCCAATCAGTAGCAGGCTCTGAATTAATGTCCTTTCTTGATGGTTTTTCAGGATATAACCAAGTTTTGGTTCATCCTGAAGACCAGCTTAAAACCACATTCAGAACAAAATGGGGAACGTATGCATATCAGAAAATGCCTTTCGGACTTATAAATGCAGGAGCGACATTCCAAAGAGCTATGGATATAGCTTTTAGAGGGTTAATTAATAGAA
This sequence comes from Pinus tabuliformis, assembly GCA_031772625.1. Classification (NCBI taxonomy): domain Eukaryota; kingdom Viridiplantae; phylum Streptophyta; class Pinopsida; order Pinales; family Pinaceae; genus Pinus; species Pinus tabuliformis. The sequence goes on from CM062812.1 coordinate 971,115,365, forward strand.
CAGTAGTCGTCTATCTAGACGATATTACTGTATTCTCTAAGGAGAGGTATAATCATTTGCATGACCTAAATCAAATCTTTCCGCGTTGCAAAAGATATGGTATTTCTCTTAACCCAAAAAAGTCTTTCTTTGCTCTTGATCAAGGAAAACTCTTGGGTTTTATTGTGTCCAAAGATGGCATTTATATCGATCCTGATCGGATCAAAGAAATTTCCGAAATTCCTTTCCCACACAATAAAAAGTCGATGCAGTCGTTTTCAGGCCAGATCAATTTTGTTAAAAGATTTGTTCCAGATTTTTCTCAAATTATTTTGCCACTTCAGACAATGATTAAGAAAAATGCAGTCTTTAAGTGGGGATCAGCAGAGAAGGAAGCTTTTGATCTAATCAAGCAATCAATAATCAATGCCCCAGCCTTGAATACTCCGAATTTTTCTAATCATTTTACATTGTATACCATTGCATCCAACTTGTCTTATGCTGCAATACTCACGCAACTAAATGATCACAATTTGGAAGCACCCATTTCGTTTTTTAGCTCAAATCTTCAGGGTGCTGAATTGAATTACTCCGATGTAGAAAAACAAGCCTTTGCTGTATTTAAAGAAGTCAAGCATTATAGACCCTTCCTTTTGAAAACCCATACAAAAGTTATAGTTCCTTTCCCAGCAGTTAGGAAACTATTAATCCAAAAGGAACTAGGTGAAAAAAGGGCAAATTGGGTCACAGCACTTCAAGAGTATGACTTAGAAATTAGGCCAGCAAAGATTGTTAGGGGCCAAGGTTTTTGCAGGATATTGGCAGGAGCATCCAACATTCCAAAATCAAGCAATACAGAGCAAACTGAAGAAATCAATCAGATAAGTGTTACTGATTCTGAATCTCAATATGCAGATTTAATATTTTATTTAAAGAATGGATATGCACCTCCGAATCTATCTTACAAGAACAAAAGGGCCATTAGGTTGAAAGCAAAGAATTTTACAATTATTGATGATGTCCTTTTTAAGCAGAATTATGATTCCATCTTATTAAGATGCCTTGAGAAACATGAAGCCCAAAAGGTTTTGCAGGAGTTACATGATGGACCAGCGGGAGGACATTTTGGAGCTGATACAACAGCTCACAAAATTATTCATTCTGGTTACTATTGGCCTACTCTGTTTAAAGATGCCCACGAATATGTAAGGAAATGCCTCAATTGTCAAACTGCCAGTGGAAGACAACGTAAATCAGCTTTCCCTCTGCAACCAGTCAACATTGAACAACCATTTGAGAAATGGGGATTGGACATCATTGGGGAGATTACTCCACCATCTTCCAAACAGCATAAGTATATCCTTACCGCTACCGATTATTTTACTAAGTGGGTGGAGGCAATCCCTTTAAAGACAGCAAATTCTGAAGCAATTATTGAATTCATAGATCAATTCATCATTACCAGGTTTGGTGTCCTAAATGCTCTTGTCTTTCATAATGCGTCTTACTTTTCAGGTAATGTTATGTTTGATTTCGCTATTAAAAGAGGATTTAAATTAAAATGTTCTACTAATTACTATCCCCAGGGTAATGGTTTAGCAGAGTCTACTAATAAAAATATGATCAAAATCATTAAGCGAACTATCGAACAAAATCATAAAAACTGGCACAAATCTTTAGTGTTTGCATTATGGGCTAATAGGATAACACAGAAAGCTTCTATAGGATCTTCTCCGTTCAATCTTGTGTATGGAAAAGAAGCAGTACTACCCACAAATCTCGTTCTTCCTTCTTTAGCCCTAGTGCAGTTCATTGAGGAAAGTCCTTCCTCTTCTATTCAGCTTAGACATGACCAAATCCTAAAATTAGAAGAGGAAAGAGAAAAAGCCAGGATTATCCATGCCAAACATCAGCAAGTCATTAAGGCAGCTTTTGATTCAGTCTCATCCGGTTCAAAACAATTCCAAGTCGGTGATTTAGTTCTGAAATGGGACAAAGCCCATGAGGATAAAGGTAAACATACCAAGTTCCAGAAGATGTGGCTTGGACCGTTTTAGATATGTGAAAAGATAGGCCATTCGACCTTTATATTGCAAGACTTATCAGGGTTGAGAGATTCTCTCCTTATTAATGGCATTATCTTGAAGAAATTCTTTAATTGAGGAGGTAACCCCTTCTCCTTCTAGTTTGATAGATTTTTGTAGTTTGTAAGATTTGTAGAAAATAATGTTGTAAGGTATCTACTATTGACCTTTGCTGTGTTTGAAACTTTGATTTATAGGAGTGCAGCGATATTTTCTTTTAAAAAATAGAACTCTTAACCAAAAGGGATAATTTGTAGGAAATTAGGTATCATTGTATTCTGAAACTACAGTTCAAGTTTTATGAACTCCTTTCAAAATTTAAAAGTATTATAAATCATTCTCTGTTTTCAAATTCGTTTCAAAAGGTTATCAATATCAAGATAGAAGCCAATCCAACTTTAGCATCTCCAGCTCTTACCCTGTCATCCATTAACTCTTAAGGAGAAGATTTTTCATCCCATTCACTAAAGTTTATGATTACTCAGAGTGTAATTCTAAAATATCTGATATTAAAGATAAGAGGTCTTATTGCAAGCCTGCTTACCATGATCATAGGGAAATAGTTTAACTGAAATTACCAATACTACATACCAAAACAGGGTAATGGCTTGAAACTACAAGACAAGGGGTCTCATCACGAGCCAGCTTGTTTAGTTAGACTACTACCAGTGGATGGCATTGTCAACAGCTGGCCACCAAACCAGGACAATGGCTTTTTATCTTATCAACAACAGAAAAGGAAATAAAATACAAAATATGGAAACATGTTTTGAATTCATTCTGTTAATCGCGCTCTTAATCGAATGGAATAATGAACAATAACATGGCTAAAAGGTATCCCCGTCGAAACTATAAACGTTTGCTGGCAGCAGAGGCTCTACCTATGACAGAGGAGTTTACTTTAAAAGCTGATTTGGAGAAGTTTTATGTTTTATCATTATAAACCCATAGAGGCTCATTTAAAACTTAAAATGTATCTATTTTCTTAAAAAAGAGAGGAAATTAGCAAAAAATAGATTCATTTCACTTGGAATGCATATATACCTAAGTATATTAGAATTTTCCCTTTTGATTAGAATTCTATTTTTGAAAAAGTTTGAGTATTTCTATACTTTTCAGAGATAACTGTTTCTTCCAGCGAATCGCCAATTGTTGTGCTACACAACAACCCCCCATTTCATAACATTTTTATTTACAAAATTATTATATGGAATGGGTCCCTTTAGAAGTCAATTGGTATCAATATTGCATTATTTGTAAAAGGTCCACAAACCAAATGAAGGCATTATATGAAACCTTTTAAAAAACCCATATTGAATCAAAGATAACAATCTTTTATCATTGTGATAAAGCGATCGCAAGATCGCATATCGCAATGACATAGAAGACGCAAATAAGTGACATATGGGATCCCGCCGATGCGAAATCGCTATCGGCTATCGGTAAAACTCCATGCACATCATAAACCACCCCATGCCATTAGTCTCGACGCGATGCACACTCGGCAATCGGCTATTACTTTATATTTGATAAGCACCTTAAGTCATTCACCCCGTTCCGATGCAATTTCACAATCGGCAATCGGCAATTTCCCATGTATAATAATAAGGCGCATAAATACCCCCGATGCGATGCGATTTCGCTATCGGCGGTCGGGGGTATGCTATCTGTGTGTTTATATAACACCTATTCTCCCGATGCGATGCGATATCGCTATCGGCGATCGGCGTTTCAAAATTGCCAACATAAAGATTTAAAGTCTTCCCGATTCCCGATTGCGATACAATGCGGATTTCGAAAAAGCCGTTAAATGGAGGGATATTATGATACATTCGTATTTAAAGTTTGATCTCTTAAATAATCCATCACCTGCACTCAACTGCCAAAATATCCATAGCACGCTTAAGCGAGTCATTCAGTCGAATAATGGTCTAATGAGCATTTAAGGGGTGGCAGGCCTTAAACATCCATTTAATGTATCAGTAAGATCGTCCCATGGATTGGATCTGCAGCCATTTTTAAGAGTTAATCTCTCAGCATGCTTTGATTGATATATCTTTCCCGTATTGGATTTTCATTAGCATATCTCTGTGTTACGTTTATTCTCGCCGCTGTGCAGAATTCATCCATAGAAGGAAGCTCAAACAAGATGGGGAAGAAATCTAAGAAGACCACAGGCGCTTCCACTACACCAGCTGCAGGACAAGCTCTTGTGGACAAGAAGAAGGGCTTAATATCTGATACTACATGCATGGGTCTCACCAGAGTTAATTGGCAAGGCACTTACAACCTAATTGAAGCCGAAGTACCAGAAAAGATAGTAACAGAAGCTATTGCAGATCCTACTCGGAAGTCTGAATGTACTCTCAAGGATTTAGCCGACTCTTTCCTTCACAGAATAGCGGCCAGGGATCAAATTCTCCCATTCACAGATGTAGTGAGGTGAGCGGTTCAAGAAATCCCAATCTTGGATAGAACTTTCAGCACTAGAGATGGAAGATTCTCTTGCTTCTCCTTATTGCTATGCGAGAATAATGATGTGTAGATTATGGGGATTGCATGACTCTGCTAATTTTACCATAGAGATGGTTCCTCTAATGGAGGCAGCTGTAAATGGTATAATTATGGATTGGGCCACCATCCTTTCTGACAAAATAGCACAAGCTGTGCGTGATTTTAGACATCAGACCGTCATCACTGAAAGGAAAATTCCCCCATTCTATTACAGTGCATATATCATAGATACACTATGTTTCAATTCTGAATTCCCCGTGCTCGGCTGGAGGTGGATGCCACAAGATCCCACAGCTATCCACATATACCATCAGAAACTATGGAAGTCCTCTTACAAGCACCATCTGTACCAAATCTGCAATGGCTTTATGGTGCCTATTCATTATTCTATTTTTGACAAACCCATTCCCAATATTTCCTATCAAGCTTCGTTTGATATAACAGCGGTAGCGAGTTGGTTTGGGGAGGAGAGATTTACCTACATAAGAGTTTTCGGCAGCCAAGCCGACCCACACGTTCTCCCTTTGTATATACCGGATAAGCTGCTAGCAAGAGAAATCGCCTATCAGATTATGGCTGAGAGTGTTACACAGACTCTCAAGAAAGAAAAGAAGAGGGGCTGGCCCTCTTTTCCCTTGAGGTGTGGTGTCTATACTCTGCATGATCTCAAACATGCAGAAAAGGAAGCCACAAAAATTCAATCCTTAACTCTGGCGACTATCCCAAACAGGCCATATGGTCCAAAGAAAGTTGCCTACAATGCACTAGAACAGGCCAAATTGACAAAATTTGAGCACAAAGAAGATATGTTTGATGACCTATTCGTTGTAGCCGAAACAATAGGTTAGGCTAAAGAACTCGCTCGATTGAAATATAATGATGAAGGGCTGACTGAGTTTAATAAGCTTAGAGAACAAAGGTTGCAAACTCTGCCTCTAGATTTACTGGCAACAACCCCGGCGACATCATCAAGCGAGCCTGTTCGGCAACAGTCAAAGGAACCTCTGGTGGTAACAAAGGATCATAAAAAGGAACAGGAGGAAAGGTAGAGAAAAGAAAAAGAAGATAGGCAGAAGAAAGCACATGAGGAGAAACAGAGGAAAGAAAAAGAGGAACAACAAAATAAATAACAAGAGGAGAGGCAAAAGAAAGAACAAGAGGAACAGCAAAAAAGAGAGCAGGAAAAAGTGCAGAAGGAATCCCAAGCTAAAAAGGAAAAACAAACCACCACTGATGTCAATATAGATACTACTATTGACCCTAATCTGCTTCAAGAGTGGAGGCAATTTGACTCTATCATCAGTGGGTTGGAATGTTCCAAAGATACAGACACTTTGAAGACAAACGATACACAGGACATCACTTCACCTCAGGTTCTAAGTGGAACCGGCGGCCCACCCATTTCCAAGGATATTGAGATAATACCCAAAGACCCCTCCGACCAAATCATTCTCCAGGTAGAAGATATTCCTCCCCTGGATGTTTTCTACAGCCCGAGGCATAAGGAAGTGCTAAAAAGACAAAGGAAAAGGAGGAATATTGATCAACCTCCCCTTTTTCCAGAAAAAACTATAACGGGCAGCGTGGTTTGGAAGGAGGAATTTGACCCCTCCGATGACCTAACAAAACTATCACAGTATGATGGAGCCTATTTGGCAGCAACAATCGACAAGGCATCGGAGGTAAGTCTTCTACTAAAGACTAAGGACCAAGAAATTTTCGCATTACAGGAAGAGTTGGTTGAATCGAAGCAGAAGGTAGAGCAGGCGGAGCAGCAGTTGTTGACACAACAACAATTGAACAGTCAATTAACTTAGCAATTGCAAGCAGAAAAGCAAAGGGTCGACCAAAACGCAATCCAAAAACAGAAGGAATTATCGGAGGCATTGGCACAATTAAGGGCAACAAACGAGCAAATGATGAAAACAAAAGATGAGAAAATCGCTCAATTGTCATCGCAGCTCGAAAAGATAAAGGGCGCTCAACAGGTGGGTGAATTCAGAGCAGAAGCAGTGCAAATAAAAACAGCATTAATATCCCAAATTAGGCTCCTGTGTCAACAAATCGCTCAGGCAGAGCCATTGTGTGAGCTAACGACATCCATAAATCAGCAGGTAGAGAAAGCCAGGAATGAGTTAGACCAAGCCGAAGAGATCATAACTGGATATCTTGACTGGCAAGATTCTGATCAAGGGAGAGAAGCAAATTTGCCCAAGATTTCAGAAACATATAAAGACATACTTTTCATAGAATGGCACACTCAGGTGATGAAAGCAGAAAGGGCAGCTTCAAGATGTAAATCAACTTCCAGCAATCTGGTTGATCTAGTTAACAACACTCTCTACTTAGAAAATATGATTTCCCAATGTAAACCAGGAAAGATAACAACAACAAATATATTGGAACAATCGTGCTATCGTGATTTAGAGGAGAAAGGGAGATTAATCGCTGGGATTAATAGTTTAACTACAGAAGCATATTGGCTCTTCCTGGTAAAGCCACATACACAGAGAGCGGCCCTTAAGTGCCTAACAAATGCAATCGGGTGTATAATTCCCGATATTCAGGATGCCACCTATGCTACCCAGCTCAGTTCGCGCCTCAACAAACCTCCTGAAGTAGAGCCAATGCTTGCGATAAGTCAGCTCAGATTTAAAGGCAAGTAGCCTACCTGATGAATCATGTCGCCGATTGCCAGATCGCTGAGAAAAATAGGATCAAAATTTATTGATACCGATTTAGTTGCATTTTCAGTTTAATAGATATTTAGATTAATTTAGTATTTATAGACCCTTTCATTGTTTTGGAAAGGGTTGTAAAGTTTTGTACCAGACTTAAAGACTGAAGTTTGCACTATTGTGCTTCAGTCAATATTCTTTTATGAAACTGGACCAATCTTTCTTAATTCAGCAAAGAAGCTTTTATGCAATTGTGCACTATTGTCGTCGTTGTGAATGTTTCTGCGTTGGATAAGGAATTACAAGTAGCGATTGATATTGGGAGTGTCAAAGCAGCTCATATGGTATTTCTATCTATGTCTGAATTCATTCCTGTTATGTGAATTGTTATTTGATTATCCTTGCTATTGTTGACTATATGCATGCGCTGTAACAGCAGATCTACATTCATACCACTATTGGATGTTTTATGATATGCTTTCCTTTTAATCATGTATATGTTGATAATATAAATGATGAGTGCGGTAATATTGTTGTAATCGCTGAGCTTAATTATTTAGGCACAGTAATATTGAATGAATTAATATCTATGTCTGATCGATGGAGTCATCTATATGCCTGTCCTTAGACAGAGACCATTAAACGCAGCACTTTAAAGTTCAATAGATTCCCGGGATAGGTTATAATTCTTGTATTCTTGTTAAATAGTTTAGTTATCCGCCCATCGCTAGCTTAGTTTTATAAGTCCTCCATTCATCCCGCTTATCTACTTTTGGGAAACTGGTCCCATTATCCCCAGTCGGAGACACTATTCCAAACGGAAAAGGAGTTGTACTAAGGTCCGGACCGGGTGGTTATCCCCGATGTTGTTGCAGCGATTTTCGAGGCTTCAACAGAGCCTTATCCCATTTCAAAACTAAATCTCCCATCTAAAAGTTCTTTTTGGTTATGATGGCTGAGTCAAAAGAGGATTTTATTAGTGCTTGGTGGTGAGCATGGGTTTTCTTAGCTTGTTCTCGGCGTTCTTCTAGTTTGATTATCTCCATTTGTCTTAATTGCAAAGAGGAAGTAGATACTTCATCAATATGTTGTACTAAAGACAAAGAGGGAATGACTAAGTGAGTTGGAAGAACCACTTCTTTCGCATAAGTTAAATTAAAGGGAGAAGTGCCGATTGAAGCTTTCTTCGTGATTCTATCTACCCATAAAGCATTTACCAGCGCTTTGTGCCAATTCTTTTGGTTTTGGTCGACTGTTCTTTTGATAATCCTGATTAGGTTCTTGTTTGTTGATTCAGCCAACCCATTACCTTGCGGATAGTAATTGGCAGAATATTTCAGTTTGAACCCTATTTTTAATGCAAACTCAGTCATTACATTTCCAGAAAAGTATGATGCATTATCAAACATTAAGGCCGTTGGCAATCCAAACCTAGTGATGATAAATTGATCTATGAATTCAATAACGTTTTCAGAATTAACTGTCTTGAGAGGAACTGCTTCTACCCATTTAGTAAAATAATCTGTTGCCGTGAGGATATACCTATGCTGCTTAGAAGAGTGCGGAACGATCTCACCTATTATGTCCAAGCCCCATTGGCTGAATGGTTGCTCGATGTTAACCGGCTGTAGTGGCATGGACGATTTCCTTTGTTTCCCTGCAGCAGTCTGGCAGATTTGGCATCTCCTTACGTAACTGTATGAGTCTTTGAACAACGTGGGCCAATAATATCATGCACATAAAATCTTATGCGCAGTAGCTTCTCCAGCATAGTGTCCACCTGCTGGTCCATTGTGGAGTTCCTGCAAAACCTTTTCGGCTTCATTTTTCTCAAGACACCTAAGGAGTACAGAATCCTAATTCCTTTTAAACAGAACATCATTTATGAGCTGGTATTGTTTAGTTTTCAACCTCAGAGCTCTTTTCTTGGTGTGATCCAGGTGTGATGGAGCATACTCGTTGTTAAGATAATAAATGGTGTCCGCATATAATGATTATGCGTCGTTTAGGCTTACCTCATACGTGTGTAGCTCTTCAGATGAGTTCTCAGGAATTTACGATGCTCCAGCTAACATCTTGCAGAAGCCTTGACCCCTTACGATGTTTGTTGGTTTGATCTCAAGATCGTATTCTTGTAGAGCGGTAATCCAATTTGCTCTCTTTTCGCCCACATCCTTCTGTACCAAAAGGTTTCTTACTGCTGGAAATGGTACTACGACTTTGGTATGGGCTTTAAGTAAGAAGGGTCTGAAATATTTGATCGCTTTGAAAACGGCATATGCCTGTTTCTCCACGTCTGAGGAATTGAGTTCAGCACCTTGTAAGTTCGAGCTAAAGAAAGCGATTGGAGCTTCCGCCTTCTCTTGATTTACTTGAGTCAAAATCGCGGCATAAGATTTCTCTGAGGCAAAAGTGTATAAGATGAAAGATTCTGAAAAATTTGGGGTAGCTAAAGATGGAGCGTTGATGATAGCTTGTTTGATCAAGTTGAATGCTTCGTGCTCATCTTGACCCCATTTAAAATTTGAATTCTTTTTTATCATATTTTGTAAGGGAGAAATAATACGTGAAAAATTCGGGACAAACCTTTTTACAAAATTGATCTGTCCAAGAAAAGATTACATTGCCTTTTTGTTATGGGGTATGGATATTTCAGAAATTTCTTTGATTCTGTCAGGTTCAATGTGAATACCATATTTCGACACTATGAATCCAAGAAATTTCCCTTCACTTAATGCGAAAAAAGATTTCTTTGGGTTAAGTGAAATTCCATACCTTAAGCATCTTTGAAAGATTTGTTTCAAATCTTTGAGATGGTCGCTTCGCTTCTTGGAGTACACTGTTATAACATCTAGGTAAATCACTACCGATTTATTGACTAAACCTTTAAAGGCGATGTCCCTGGCTCTCTGAAAGGTAGCGTCAGCATTGATCAGACCAAATGGCATCTTCTGATATGCGTATGTGCCCCATTTGGTTCGAAATGTGGTTTTCAACTGATCATCGGGATGTACCAACACCTGGTTGTATCCTAAAAATCCATCCAGGAAAGACATTAATTCTGAGCCCACTACTGCCTGTAGTATTTGCTCCATAGGTGGGAGGGGAAAATTATCTTTCTGACAGGCTTTGTTGAGATTCCGGAAATCAATACAGATTCTAATATCTCCATTTTTCTTTCTAACAGGCACCATATTGGATACCCATTTGGAGTGTCTGACGGGGAAAATTATTCTGGCTCTCAACAATTTATTTAGCTCAGTCTTTATCTGATTTTCTAAGCTGGGGTGGATTTTTCTAAGCTTCTGCTGGACAGGTTTTTCATTGTCAATCATAGGGATAGTGTGTTGAATGATAGAAGTGTTGTATGTTTTCAGCTCATCGTAATTCCACGCAAAAACATTTTTGTATTGTCTCAGAAGATGGATATATGCTAATTTTTCTTCAGGGGCTAGGCCGTGGCCTAGATTAACATTTTGCGGCTTCTGATCGGTTCCTAGGTTCACTAATTCATAGTTCAGAGTTGAACTATAGAGTTTAGAATTGGCAGATCTTTTAAACCGACTTTTCAAATCATATAAATCTTCTAACTTAACCACCGATTTAGGTATAGCATTATCAGTGCTATTTTGCTGAATTTGGTGATCATGATGGTCTTCGTCAATTATTTGATTTGAGTAGGATCCTTCAGAAGTGAGGAAATTTACAATGTATGGATCGTCGTTGAATACTCTCCAGTTGGTGATGTTGTCAGGGATGGATGGTCTAAAGATTAATTCTATTGAAAACCTATCGGGACTAAAATCTTCGGAGGGAATCACTCTAGAGGCTACGTTAGCTAACAGGTCTACGCTCACATTTTGGAGTCTTGGGATTGACGAAATATTGAATGCTATGAAATGTGAATTCATATCTTGTACTAAAGATTGATAGTGCTTTAAATGACTTGACAGGAAATGTATGGTGTTACGTACCTATTTGACGACAATTTCGGAATCTCCAAAGACTTGAAGATACTTAACATTCAACCCGATTGCTTTGTATAGGCCTTGCACCAAGGCTTCGTACTCTGCTGTATTGTTTGTGCAATCGAACTCAAGTCTATATGTAAGCATGATCTTGTTCCCATCTGGGTTAATCAGAACGCATCCTTCTCATGTTCCCTCGTTAGATTTAGAGCCATCAAAATATAATTTCCAAAATAAAGATGTATTTACAGAGTTATCTAAAAAATTAAAACACTTTGAGTCATCAGTTTGGGAAAAATTTTCAACTTGGGACACAACTGAATTTTCTAAGTAAGGTGAAGTGTGAGCATTGAAATTTCCGCGGAAAGAATCTACCGAGTAATTGCCTATGATACTGCTGTTGTATGCTATTTCTTCGTTCTCTCCTTCCAATTTTGTCACTATGTACTTTTGGTGCAATTCTCGTTCAACCTTTATTTGATTGGGTTTACCTTTGAAGGGTAACCACATGTGCGACCAGTCGGTTGAGAAATATCCGTGGAGTTTCTCGAACCAATCCCTACTAAGAATTAAACCATAGAATTCAGGGATATCAGCTACTAGAATGTCGATAACCTGACATACTTTCGGGTTAGACGACAATCTTATGGTCACCTGGTTAAGTTCACTAATCAATTCAACTTGTGATAGATCAATTTGAACTATGCGCACTGCAGATTTCTAAGGCTGAACATTCAATTTGGCACATATTGATCTGGGTAAAATATTCATTGAAGCACCAGAATCAATCAAGCAATTGTGCACGTTTTTATTGAAAATTTCATAAGTGAGGAGAAAAGGAGGAGTATGGGATCTTGACCTTCCTCCAATCAAAGCAATGTCATTCGGATCAATCTTATTGATCATGTTGGTTGGAGGTCTTCCCATGTTGTGGGAAGCTACAGCTGTAGGTAAAGATGTAGTAGGCATGGCATGCAATTCTTTCATCATTATTTTCTGTTGATTTTTCAATTTTCTCAATTCATACAGAGTGATATTAGCCCTAGTCTTTTTCATGTCATCGATAATGTTATACTCCATTTCATCTGACACTATCAGTGTTCTTGATGGAGGTGCTTGATCTGGTTGGACTGGGCTAAATTGGGTCGCTCTAGCAGTTGTTTTCTTTTTTGCGACCTTATCTTTTGTGGCAGGGCTTGCGCCCTTCTGTTTAGGGGTAGTTTGGGGAGGATCAAGTTGATTTTTGCTTCGTGTGCTAACCGGAAATGCTTCTTGATCCTCTTCTTATGGGAGGATGAAATCCCACATTCCTTGTAGTTCCACAACTTCTTCATCATCGGTCTGCCCTTCAGTGGTATTCTCTTCTTCTTCTTCTTCTTCAGATTCGACGTCTGAGACAACATTGGGAGGTTTTACCTCCATGGGAGGGTTTCTTTTAAAAGATCTGAAGGGCTTTTTGGAAGAAGTTTCTGCTACTTGTTTCCTTATATCAATCATCTCATTGGGCATGGCCTTTAACACCTTTTGTAATCCTTCCATATCGAAAGGATCTTTCGTTTGCTTCTTCTTCGTGTCTTCTTTGAAAGAGATCTTCTTAGATTTGCGTTCTTCTATTGCAGATCTGTTTTCTAGGGCAACTACGTATTTTTCTACTACTAACGCCTCAGTTAAGTTTTCAACTAAGGTCTTCTTGTTTGCCCTATCTACGAAGATAGCCAAGTTAGATGGTAAGGCCGTGATGTACCATTCACATCTTACTTCCTCGCTGGGTTGAGAAGCAGCGGGAATTCTGTTGAGGATCTTATTGAACCGTAAATTGAAATCTTTAATGGGTTCTCTAGCCTCAACTTTAAGATTAGATAGGTCATTGATCAATGTCACTGTTGATCTGTCATCACCAAACTTGGTGAGGAATTGATTTTGAAAAATGTCCCAACTTGCGATGGACCCGGAAGGTAACGAAAAGTACCATGACCCGGCTGTTCCTTGCATTGTGTAAGGAAAAAGTCGGACGACATCATCTTCGTTAGTAACTCCGTTGAGATTAACAGAAAGCATGAAATTATTGATATGCTCTTCAGCTAGCATGCCTGTTTCTGGATTGAATTTAGGTAGCCACTTCTCAGGATGGGCCGGTATTGGGCTCAGGGGCGGAGGCATTAAAACCGCCCCAGGATTGTTCCATGGAGACTGGGCCATCGTTGAGCCGCTAGTTAATGAGAGTGCAGAAGATAATATCTGATGCTGAGAAGATGAAGGTATTATGATCTTTGATGATTGAAGAGGAAGTGTTGTGGAAGATGGATGAGTGATTTGGGATGAGGATGTGGGTAGTTGACTTCACGGTGAGGGTGTTGAAATGGATGAAGTGGATGAAAGAGTCTCACGGTCAGACTCTGGTGGTGCTTTCCTTGCTCTTTTCCTAGTGGGGAGAGGGAGTTCACTTGGTTGAATACCAAATTTTTCACTCTTCAATCTGGTCAAAGGATGAGCAGGGTTGTACTGCGAAGTCATGTTGCTATTAGATTTATCAGACCTATGAGAAAAAATAGAGAATCCCTGGAGTTTACGAATCAAAGTTTGAATTTCAGGGGGTTCAATAATGAGTTGGTCTGATATATTGGAGTAGGTAGCAGTGGTGGATACTCGAGCGACTTCTAACTCCGGGTTTAACCGTAGTGGAGAAGTCGGGGGAGTTGATGAGGGTGATTTACTCTCATAATGGCAGTTAGATTTTGACTTGTTTGCCATTCATAGTTCGTGCCCTCCTTCTAGCGCCAAATATGTTGAGGGCCCCGAAATCGGGTCAACAACAAGGGGGATACCCACCCGGTCGGGAACCTGGTTGGCGGCTCCTTGCCCATTTGGTGTAGCGGGTCCGACTGGGGATAATGGGACCAGCTTCCCAATCTGAAAGATGTGTGTGTGTGTGTAGATTTTGAAGATACTAATCTAAAGGTAATTTTAAACTAATTTAATTCTAGACTCTAAACTGACTCTATGCTATTGTAATCTAACAAAAAATAGCACATCTAATCTATACTAACCCGGGGTAAAATTCTTTCATTATGGGATCTAAAAACATTTCATACAACAACTGGTAATAAAGATCATTCAGCTATCATAAGAATATAAATCAATTAAGATGAACCATTCTACATAAGAAGTTAGGCAAAATAGTTGTGAACAGCATATCGCATAATCAGTTATTCATATGTCAAGCACAAACAAATGACTCCACCGTACAAAAGTGCCAAATGGTAACCCACACATTCATACATTAACATACAAACAACTCAGCTGTATATTACTCTAAGAATATGAGCAGAAATTAATCAAGAGATAAAAGTACCATTTATGACTGATTTCACTCACAAACCTCAAGCAATAATGATTTATCTCTACTTACTTCTAACATCTACTAAGAGTACAGAAGTGCAACATCAGTAGCAGACATTAAAATTTAAACATAAATAAATCTCGATCCATCCATTCATCAAAAACCCCCTCCGAGGGTGCAAAAGTGCATGTTCTGAGGACAAGTTTTTTGACAAATTTCCGGACCCTTCTCCAAATGCCATGAGAAGGGTTAAATACTACTAACTAACTAATCTTAATTACACAAATTTAGGAAACGACTTCAAATGACCACCCTTTTACTAAAACAAATTTATTTCTAAAAATTGAATCTAATTTCTAACTGTTTCTGTATCTGCTCCTTAGTGCTGTAAGTAATGCAAGGTTCGCCTGGAAAGAGTCGGTTGCTTGTCTTTTCCTTTTGCTCGAGCAATAAAAGTAGAAATAACAAAAGCTGGCACCTCTTTCTGACAAACTAGAAGATATTTTTGAAAATCTTCCTCTGGCTGGGTGTTTTTTGTTGTGTGTATACTTAGTATAACCCAGATTTCTTTCAAACTGATTGTGCTATTGCTATTTCGGTTTCCGGCCGTGTGAATGACTGAATGAGTTAGGGATTTCGTTGCCTGAACAATCTTACGTATTGAAAATTGCTTCCGTTCTTTGTTCCAGGCTTTTCTGAAGCATCATCCCTTTTCAGGGTTTTTCTTTTTGCTTTACCCAATCTGAGCTTCAGGATCTTTTGCAAACATGCTGCTTTTATGTGCCTTTGACTCTGAGTCTTGGATATTCTATTTTCATCAGTGCCTGTTGAGTGATACTCTGGAATTCGCGGCCCTGCTGCATGCGGCATTCATTTGCGAAGGCATCTCCTCTCTGTTCTTCTAGTATTGGCACTTTCCCCTTTTCCTTGGATGTTTCGTGCATATAGATTTATATTAGTTCCTGCCTTGCAGTTCACGCAAAGGAAAAGAGAATTGATGAAAAGATTAACATGAAAGCTTTAAGTTCTAATTAATGCATAATCATGACACTCATAATGACTTGACTCTTCGAAAAATGCAACACGATCATCTTTGGATACTCAGGCGTGCAGTCATTAATTCTCCTTAAGGTGCGCGCTCAATTTTGGGCTCGCAGATCATGTCGAAGAAACTTTGCGATGAGTGGTTTATGCGATTCGCATCGCAGCAATTAATAGTCTCATTCGTCGCAGATCGCAAATCACAAAATCATTTTTTTCATTTGCTCATTTTGTGCTGCTTTTGCGACGTTTGGGATATGCGACGTCGCATATCGGCCGTCGGCGATTCCTTTTTGTTTTCTTTTAAGGGCGCTTTCAAAATATGCGATGCGATGAATTTCGCATCGCTTCTTTGCAGCTTATTTATGCGCATAGGAAAACACTTCATTCTCTCTTTGCGATGCGATATAACTTCTAGGGAGTTAAATACAAAAATTTTGATAAAAATATTTTGGAATTTTTTGCTAAGGGTCCCCCTTTGCTTGATGTTATTGCTAATATCAAACAAAGAGGGGGGCTATTGGTGACCACAACAAGATCCCAATGAACACTTTTTCGTATGCCATATGGTTTTGGTTGCTAATAATGTCCATGATGAAAATTTCAAGATTGTACAATTGGGAACCTTTTTTAAATATTCTTATTTATCTTGGCACGTGGAATATAGGAAAAATACTCAACTTACATAGCCAACTTCATTGAAAGACATCAATAAAGTGATGATGGTGTTTTTCACAACTAAGTTTGTATCATAGTGCATAACGAAGTTGAAGGAGATTAAATGGACAAAATATTAGTCAATTTGGGATTATGATCTATTATTTAAAGTATTATTGGGAAAGTTTTCATTCAAAATACCTGATGAGTAGCATAATGAATGTTTTATTGTAGGTACTGTTAGGTTCCTATACCAATATGAGTCATAATTTTGAATGATTGAGATTAATCCTTGTAATATTGTACATACCTTTTCTTTCTACAAATGTTTTCCATATTATTAAAAATAAAAAAATGTAAAGAGGGTATGTCCTAAAAGAATAATCAAAGGACAAAAAGAATGAAAAGGGTCAAAAAAGATGAAAATATATGAACCCCAAAAGACAAAAAGAGACCATGAAAGTGTGCAAGTCAAAATGCCACTACTATTTACCTTTTATGTATAGTAAATGATTGTGTGCGGCTTGTAACTCATGCCACAGTCCATTATAGTAAAAATGTTTAAACTTGGCTATTTCATGATTTGAATTTTATTGTTTATAGTTAGAGAATAAAATATCACCAAACATTGTAACCTTGGCAGATAATTAGATAGGCAGATTGAATAAAAGGCGATCATCAATTTAATCTGAGCCCTTAGATGTTATCAGGCTAGAATTAGATAGTTTATTTTGTAAAGAAAAGAAAAAGATTGATAAGGGTTTGCTAGCTTAAATGCACACTAATAAAGTGAAGAAAAATGGTGGGATAAGTAGATGGGTAAGTAGAAGAAAGGTTGCAGAAGTATGATGATTGATTAGACAAAAAGCATATTTATATATTTCATCATATGTTCCAAATATGAATCGACAATCAAGCATGCAAATGGATTTCAAATTATATTAATTAACTTCCCCCATTCACTTCACCTGTTTACTTAACTAATTTCCCATAATAAAGTTCAAAGTACTTGAAACCTTTAAGTCAAAGAGGCTCAGAGAATTTCTCTAACTTTTGCAAGTATCAGACCCTTGACTCAATGACTTATGGATAACAAATACTAGATTCCCCTCATAAATTTTCATCCACCCTTCAGTTCATTAATTTTCCTAAGAATACTCCTTTTCCGTAGGTTAAAACACTTTTTGACTAGGAAAATCAATTTTCCCCCATATAAAACACTTTTCATAACAAAAGCTCACAAAAATGCTTTACCCTAAGTATTAATGTCAATATGTGAAAAACATGTAATTCACAAAAAAAAAAAATTCTTAGTCCTTTTCCCTTTTCCGCCCATTTTTCATATTAATTACTAACTTTATTATATTAAATCCCAATAAAAGCCCCATTTCTCGTATATATTTAACTCTTATGTATAAATTAACCCTATACCCTAGTTCAATTAAAAACTATGATTTTCACCTAAAACCCAACCAAAACCTTTAACTGGTCGATCATCGATCAAGTTAATAAATCCCCCTTTAATCCTTAGTTAATTAACCCAATAGCCTAATCTCACTTTATGCCATTATTAAACCCTAATACCGTCATAATTAAGTGCCCACTGGGCCCCCCAGTAGCCTCCGTGTAGCTTCTCCACTTGACCGCGATCGTCCCCCTTCTCATCCAAGGGCTCTCATCCATATTGGGGCAACCCAATGTTCATCCTTTACCCAGCCGATCAAGTGGTTTCCCCCGTGGCCCCCAATGCTACGTGTCATCCGATGAGTGGAATTGGGTGGCCCCTCCCAAATACCACCGAGCATGACGAAACTCGAGCTTCTCCTCCCTAGGGCTTGTTAAACTATCACTAGGTTGGACTCGTTCGAAGGTCAAACTTATATCACAAGCATATGCTATCCACTTCAAGCTTGTTTTTTCAAAAAATAATTCGGGTACTTGCCAACAATGGTGGAGGAAAATTTAGATGTCATCATTGGTTACCTACGATAGCTAGTCACTCTTAAACATTGACACTTTTGCTTCTCATGGGGTTGGGATATCCTCACATCGTCATTGGCCTTCCGGGGTTTTGGGTTGAGATTTTGCCTCATTCCATTTGATCCATGTTGTCTTCGTCAGACCTCCAATCCCTTGGTACAAAAATGCTACCGCATTCCAGAGTCCTGTCGCCGATATGTTCAAGAGTATAATCGTGCTGCAGTTCAGACCCTTATCTCCTCCTCTGATTCCCTGTTACACCATCTACCACTTGTTCCTTATCTTGCGTCATTGGTGGGGGAAACATTATGGCCCTCCTGTGACGGATCACCTCCTGTCTACACTAGCTCATTATCTAGGAGGTTGATCTAGAGATCCCTTTCGGTACCTTGGAGCTTGCATGCCTCAATGGCATGTTCTTCACACCTGACGACTGACTTTCATCATTGGTCTTTGATTGGGTTATTCCACAAGTGTTCAACTTCAGATCATTTTTCACAATTAGTGGATTGTACTCGTAGTACCTTGAGAACCATTGACATTACTGATGGTCTTTCTCGCGCTTGCTAATAGTTTCCATCATTGACCAATAATCAAGCGATTTTCTATCATGCTCGACTTCGGCACATCTTTTTTCATGCTATAATTTTTACTATGATCAGTTAGGGTTTCAAGACCGTGGACTAAGTTTACATATGTTCGGGTTGCGTGGATTAGTTCTTGATTACGTAAATGACTCTTTGATGGGATGACTGTCACCATACCTGAGTCTTCATGGATTGTTGCGACCATACCTTTATCATTATATATGGTCTTATCAACTAGGTGGTTGTGTCCATACCACAGACCAAGCTTCATATGTCTTTTGGATGGCTACGCCCATGCCTAGACTACATGTATTTCACTATTAGAGATATCAGTTGTACCTGCACCTGCAAGTTCTTCAATGTGGTGTTCCAGTTTGGTTGTCATTTCATAAAGCATTTCACCCCTCCCACTCTCTCTGGCTTCATGCTTTAGGGGGCATCTATTACATAGTATTTTGACACTGACCTCATGCAAGAAGATTAACCAGATTCTCTCTAATGTTGAAGGTGCCTAAGCTTCTGCATCGTTGCGAGTAAACCCTTAAAATGTGTGACAATTCCCTCTCATGAATAGTATCTTTGCGACACCATCATAGGTGTACATGTGTTTCCCACGACAATCGAATTTTAGGGCTCGACGCGAGTCTTCCATATTCTTATTGCGGTGATTGGTCTAGAATCATTGCTCCCTTGCAATGTCGTCTCTAATCCCTAGTTCATGACCTATGACGATCGAGATAAAGTGAATTATTTCAAACAGTCGGCCTTCTCGGTGATTCTAGAACTGGTTGTTGGGTCAAGTTGGTTCACCTTTCCTCCTTTGGGATGATAGTTCCACCTTTATGAAACCTCCCTTGAGGATAAGCTCCCTCTTCCTCATTTCATGGAGGCTCCTCTTTCTATAAAATCACTCACCATTGCAATGATCCGCTAGTTCCTAGTTATTGGCTACTAGTTTGATTGAGGTAGATTCGATAGCTTTGGTATGAGTTTGACAAGTGTGGAGTTGTTGATATTTTGGTAAGAGTTTGTGGAGTGCCTTAACACTACATTAGAGTTTTTAAATGAGAGAGATGGTATCCATTTTGGAGACCCATTCTTGAGAGTGAAGGCTTGAAGGAACATATCGACTGAACCCTCTGAGAAGACTGCATTGCTCTTGATTTATTTTAATACAATCAATAAAGATTTCCTATATCTTGTGTACAATTTACTTGATAGCTTATGATTCCTTGCTTTGTAAGTAAATAGATCATTGTTTTTCTTGGTTACATGCTCTGTTGTTTTCTTGGGGTGTTTTAGGTCAATTAGTCATTAAGGAGAAAGAAAGGGAAGCTGGAGCAGCGCAATGGAAGCTTCACCAAACACCGGTTTTGAGGTAGGCCTCCAACTATGATTATTTAAGGAAATTGATTGTTGTTTCATTTTGATGTGACTAGACCCACTCTAGGGCTAGAGGGTTTGCCTCTATCCACAGAGGGAACACTTTCCTACTTCACACCCTCCTCTGCCAATAAAGTTAAGACGGGCAGGGGGTGGCCAAAACGCATTGTGGACTATGGATTACCATTGTAAAGGAAACACATATTAGATTAGGCCCACCATTTATCCTCTAGATGACATAACATGTTGTCAATTTTCACTTTTGTTTATAGGCACCAAAAGTTAGGACAAATCCTATATCTCTTTAAAACATGAATAATAAAATTTAATCTTTTTCATCCTAATTTTTTAAAGAGAGGCCATCCTCTACAAACCAAGGATACATTTAAATGTGTAGACCCTTCTTATGTTCCTTTGTATAAGATATTTATCTTAATCTAATTTCTAACCTTCAAACTTAAATTATTAATCCAACTTAAAAAATTGGATCAATTTCTTTACCTAATTACCTAATTTTAAGCAAGTTTAAACAGTGAGGTTAAGTTATTCTCTAGTCTAACAACAAAAATTCAAATGCTTTTGACCATCATTGTATTGTATGATTCAAACAAATATCTGTGATTGTGGAATTTAAAACAAGATGCACACAATTCCTAGTTCATTTTTCAAAACAAAACTATTTTTCTCCGAGTCGCATTTGAATTTGCATAACTTTCACTCTTATTCTTTTCATGGGGTTATTTTCATCTTTTTTTATTATTATTTTTTTCTATATTTATCTTTATATACCTTCTTTTCATTTTTTATTTTTATTTTTATTTTTTCTTTTTGGAAAACATTTGCAACACGCAATATTACTTACAATTTGATATACCGAAAGAAAATATTCAAACATCATTTCATCCTATCAATCATATGACCCTAACGCAAATATTTAGGTATGGACATCCAATATCAGCTCAACACGAACTATAGAATTCAGAAAAGGATTATAGGAGGTTGGAAATCTTACTATGGGCTTCAAAAATATTGTAAGCTAACTTATCATTTGGTTTGGAGTAAAAGAAGTTCCCCTTGGAGACTCTCGTCACCCCTATTATTTTATATGGATGTGAGGTGTGGGGCTGCAATATATCTAGAGAGTCATGGAGAAATATTGAAATGATCCAAAAGCAATTCATAAGCTACAACCTCAAGATTAAAGGTAATAATATATACCCTATTCTCTTAATTGAGGGTAGCCTTTCCTGTATTGAATGCATGACTATTTTTAGGTATTTGATGTATAAGCAGAAGTTGTAAAACATGGAAGTCAAGAGACTCCAAAAAATTTCTTATAACTCTAGCCAAAACCCCTTTGACTCAATTGAGGGTGGCATAAGGATTTCAAGTCCTAGACCCATCATTGGGAGATAAACGGTGAGAACATCTTGCAGAATAAAGATAATATTAAAAACATCATTACTTCCAAATTCAAGGATAAGTTTTGGAATGATAAGGAGTTAGGTGAGATAATAGCTGAGCAAAGATAGCTAGGAGAGGGATAGGGTAGCTTTGATGGCGCGCATTCATGGGAGCTAGGGTTCAAAACTCTCCTGTCACGATAGGCTTGCAGAGTCTACAGTTAAATCTACCAGCACTTTTCAGCTACAAGACAAACAATAAAGGACATGAATGTCAGCGAATAATGAGAAATCCTCAGGGGGAGGGTGCAGAGCCTCCCCCAAATGATACAAAATAGGTTCTAATGCAGGAGGACACCCACAAACTGACAGTCCATGAGGACTCAGAAGAAGGACAGGACTCTCAAGGAAGCAAAGAAACTTTCAAGGAGGTTCCGAAGGAAACTTCAGCCACATGCAAGCTAGTTGCAGCCATGAGACCAAAGATAGAGTTACGCAGCTGTAGGATCAAGGCACAGATGCAATTTATGAGGGAGCATGCCCTGATAGGGAAGTTTATTGCTTTTTTGCCTACTGAAAAAGTGCTGCAAGGATGGATTGCAGCCAAGTGGAAGCTGAAAGGACATATAACCTTGCAGCTAGGTCCCAAGGGATTCTTCACAGCGATTTTCAACTGTTTGGAGGATAGAAACGAAATCATAGATGGAGGGTTGTATTTCTTCAACACAGCTGGTCTGTATCTCAGAGAATGGGTTGAGAGATTTAACCCAGATGAAGAAGATCTCAGTTAGGCACTCGTTTGATCCACCTCTACTCCCTCCCTGTGGAGTACTGGGATGAGACTTCATTACAAGATATCGACAATGGTCTTGGTGAGTTTGTCAAAGTAACAGAGGAGACCAAGCTTAGAATATACACCTCATATGTGCGCATATGTTTTTATATGCACCTTAACAATGCCCTGTGGATGCGGTAAGTCTCTTGTATGACGATTTTTAGTGGATCTAATCTATTGATTATGAACATGTTCCTTTCTGTTGTAGGAAATGTCATGCTCTTGGTCACCTATTTTGATATTTCTCATCTAACCTAAAATCCTCAGCCCCTCCTCCTCTTAGAAAATCCGATGCTGATGGATTTACCAAAGTTTCCCATCGCAGAAAAAATCTCAAAAAAACCAGCTCTAATCCCAAAACCTCTATTGCTAATCCTCTCAAACCGAGTACCAGGAACAGCTTCGAGATTCTAGCTCAGCCAGACCCAGAAAATCTTGAAACCCCCTGCTATATCCAAGGAATAGCCCAAGTCAAAATGCTCTCAGCCTCCACCAGTACAAAGATTCCCCTGAAATACAAGATATCCGTCGACCTCAGCTCGCCTTCCCCCAGTGACATTCCCACCTGGATCTCTCAAAGTATGGAGATGGAGAGTGAAGAAAATGCATTGAAGGATGCAATAGGAAGTACCGAAGAAAGAAATGAAACCAAGAATATGGAAGAGGAACCAGAAAGCATAGATCTAGGAGACCTGGATATTCTAGGCCTAGAGCAAGCCTGTAAAACAAAAAGTTATGACAAAATACCAGAAAGATAGTTGGACAATATAGAAATAATTCTCTCAAGAGCACAGAGACAACGATCCCTTGGAATACAACCTGGAAGCCAATGGGATGGAAATATCCTCATTCAGGATAATAAGAAGAGAGGAAGGAAGACCGATCTCCAACGAACCATTCACATCGAGGAAATGCTAGTGGAATCGAGAAGATACTCCAAGCTCATGAAGTACTATACCACCCTCTCTAATGCCTCATCATGAACCTCATCTCATGGAACATTAGAGGGCTTAACAGCCCTAGTAAGTATAGATTCATAAAAAGAATGATTCAGAAATAAAAACCAAGCATCTTCTTCATTTAAGAAACCAAGTGTAACTCAGCAACTATGGAAAAAATCATGGGCAAAGCTTGGCCAGGGTGCAAAGCAATTGTAGTGGATGCATTAGGGGCATCAAGAGGCCTCACAATCATTTGGAATGCACAAACCATCACCCTCTCCAACATGCATGCAAACAAGAACTTCATCAGGCTTCGTTCCATCTAACAGGGACCAATATCCATGGACACTTAACAAATGTTTACTTTCCTCAGGAAGCTATTCAGAAGATAGAAACATTGAATACTTTTTCATTTCTCAACTCCGAAATAATCCACTCTCTCTGGATCACAGGGGGGACTTCAACATGATAACCAAATTGGAGGAAAAAAGGGAAGGCAAAAGCAGACTAGACAAGGAAAGTTGTCATCTGAAGGAATTCATTCAAAACAACTGGCTAATTGATCTACACTTCAACAATGGTTTTTTTACCTAGAATAATAAAAGACCAGACCCCCATAAAATCGCCTCATGATTAGATCGATTCCTTCTCTCTAATAGTGCAATACATTTAGGTGGAGACCTCTCAGCTTCAATTTTGCCCCTTATAGGTTCTGATCATTGGCCAATTGCACTCCAATGGAATCGACCAGGCAATACTGAAAATTGGCCCTTTCACTTTGAAGCCTTATGGCTATCACATCCAGACTTGAACAACTTCATCAACACAATCTGGAAAAAATTCAAACCTATGGAGGAATCACATATGTTCCAATTCTAGCAAAAGCTAAAATATCTCAAATTCCACATCAAAAAATGGAACCAGTTTACTTTTGGGAATATTCTCTAGGAAAAAAATGCTCTAAATAATGCAATGACAGAACTGAAACAGAAAACAATCTTAGAAGGGTGAACAAAGCAGCTCTCGGAGCAAGAAACACACCTGCAATCTCAAATCTTGGAAAGGGACAAGCAAGAAGAAGCTCTTTGGAGGCAAAAATCACGGGTCAAGTGGCTGAATGAGGGAGAAAAGAATACCAAGTTCTTTCATCTCTCTACGATTCAATGAAGAATGATCAACACCATAACCCATATACAAAACAGCCAAGGAGGAAAAGTAGAAGACCACGCCGCTATAGAACAAGAGCTACTGTCATACTTCAAGCAGGTTCATTAAGAGACTCAAATGGATCGGATCGTGGCCATTCACAAAATAATCTAATGAATTCCAAAGATCATCATTGAGGAGCATAATCAGCTGGTCCTCAACCCAATTTCCTTGCAGGAGGCGGAAAAGGTGGTTCATTAGCTAAAAGAAGGAAAGGTGCCAGGTCCAGACATGTTTACTTCTAACTTCTATCATAATTTCTAGGATATGATCAAACTGAAGGTCTGGTAGCTCGTAAAAGAATCTTGAACCAACATATTGATGCTTCCATCCATGAATGCCACTTTCATTACCCTCATTCCTAAAGAAGCGTGGTCTAGAACCCATGACAAATTTAGGCCTATAGCACTGTGCAATGTCATTTACAAAATAGTATCCAAAGTCATTGCTTCAAGGCTCAAACCGTTATTTCCTTTACTTATCTCCCTGGAGCAATCAGGGTATGTGGAGGGCACGAAAATTATGGACAACATTATCCTAACACATGAGATCATCCACTCTTTGGAGCAACATAAAAAGGCAGGTATGTTACTTAAGATATACCTATCTAAAGCCTTTGATAATCTAAGCTGGAGTTATATTAAAAAAATGTTAACTGCCTTTGGTTTTTCTCGACCGTGGGTTAGATGGGTTATGAGTCTCATTTCTTCCACCTTCTTCTCTATCCTTATCAATGGAATTCCATCCTCCCCCTTTCATCCTTTGAGAGGTATTCCAAGGAGATCCCTTATCTCCCTTTTTGTTTGTCATCATGGCAAAAGGTCCAGGTAGAAGTATCAAGGATGCTCTTCACTCACAGCAACTTTGTGGCCTTTCCTTTCCCAACTCCCCTCCCTTCAGCCATCAACAATTTCTGGATGACAACATGCTTAATGGGCATCATTGAGTCCAAGAAGCTCGGAAGTTAAAATATCTGTTAGATACCTTCTCAGCGGCCTCTGGAGCTTCCATAAACCATGCCAAATCCCAAATTTTCTTCTTCCACAACCCTGTAGTTACCCAAGCCTCCATTGCTCGAATCCTGGGTTTCCAAAAAGCTGTTATTCATTCCAATTACCTATGAGCTCCCCTGACTGATGTTGCCCTAAAGCATTGTTCTTGGAATCTGCTCCTAGAAAAATTAGAAGAACGTCTCTCTTCTTGGACCCATAGATCCCTCAACATGCCTAGCCACTTAGTCTTAATCAAATCAGTCCTCAGTCTATGCTGTTGTATTTATTTTGAATCCCAAACAGCGCCAAAATGGGTTCTCAAAGAAATCAAAAAGCTCCAACGATCTTTCCTTTGGGGCAACTCAGGAGAGAAATGTAAATGGGCTCTAGTTAAATGGGAAAAAGTTTGCTTACCCAAGCATTTGGGCGGGACTGGGCTTTGAGATTGTCACCACATAAATGCTGTGATTGGAGCACGCATCTGGCGGAACTGGCTCACTGCACCATATAGACCATGGGCCACTCTATGGACAGCCAAATATGCCAATAATAGACTTGTTGAGGATCTCATCAAACTCACTGATATAGGCCCGGGTTCATTAGTCTGGAATGCAACAAAGCAACATAAAAATCTTATTTAGTAGCATATCTTTTGGGAGGTCAGGAATGGCACTATTGTAAGATTCTGTGAAGACTCCTGGCAGCAACAACATAGACTGAAAGATTTGACTGATCCTCACCAAATTCCCAATTGGGAGGCTCGAAGGCTCGATAATATCAATCAATATTGGAAGCCTACCTTAACACATGGCTTCAAGAAATGGGTTAATCTGGAACACATCATTAGGAATGGCCTAAAGGCCGATCAACAGATCCTAGGATCAGAACTCTCCAATCGCAACATAAGGTATTTAGAAAAGAAGGATGCTCTTAGATGTGGATATGAGGATAGGGGAATGTTCACAATGCATGAAGCCTACAACATAATTATAAAAGAAACTACAGTCAAAGATTCTCTTTGGACTGCTATTTGGGTGCCCAACTTATGGCCGAAGGATTCCACTTTTCTTTGGTTGCTTTGTCAGAAAAAAATCCTCACCTGGGATAATCTGCGGAAGAGAAACTTTCGTGGGCCATCCATCTGCCCCAATTGCAATTAGGAAGAAGAAATTATCTTGCATCTCATGGACGCTTGCCCTCTGGCCCATAAGCTCTAGGAAAAATTAAGCTTTCGATGCCAAAGGGAAATCCAAATCAAGGACAACATCCCCACCATTGTTCGAAACTAGGTAAATAACCCTTATAAGAGCAAGGTTCTTAACTCCTTATGAAATCTTATACCCGGCCTTCTCATGTGGACTATATGGAAGGAGAGGAACAAACGCATCTTCAAGAATCAACCAACGCCTATGGAAGTCATATGAAACAATGTCTGTCGAAAACTCAAGGAAACTCTTCTACTCCAAACTTGGCATGATGACGATCTTCCCACACTACCACAGGAAAAGACTGTTTGTGACAAGTAGAATCTACAATGGAATCAAGAATTGAAAATCGCTGCTAAATCGGCAACAAAAAGCATAACATCAGATAAGTGGTTTCCTCCTCCTCAGAATATGTTCCAACTGAACTTCGACGGAGCCTCAAAAGGCAATCCTGGTAAAGCCAAGTTTGGAGGAATTTTCAGAGATCATAAGGGTGACACCCTTCTAACGTTTCTAGAATCGATGGGATGGGACTCTAATAACTTAGTCGAGCTTGAAGAGCTATGGCAAGGGCTCCTCTTAGCTCACTCACATGGCTT
The DNA here is from genome assembly GCA_031772625.1 of Pinus tabuliformis. NCBI lineage: Eukaryota > Viridiplantae > Streptophyta > Pinopsida > Pinales > Pinaceae > Pinus > Pinus tabuliformis. The sequence goes on from CM062812.1 coordinate 971,142,757, forward strand.
TTTGCCTCTCATCATCGAAGGTGACTCTCAAATTCTCATTAATATGGTGAACAAAATTATTCAAGGAACTCCCTCAAACAAAATTGTTAACTGTTGGAGACTAGCAGAAAGACTGGAACTTGTCGAAGATTGGCTCAAAGACCACAGAGCAGTAAATTTCAAACATACTTGTAGGGAAGGCAATAAGGTAGCTGACCTTCTTGCCAACATAGGAGTGGAGAGTAATACTACTATGAATGCTAATGCGTTATCTGCTATTGCCACTAATGCACATATGAAGGAATTCAATGATTTAGTTGAGAAAGAGAAAACTCTAGAAGTAGGAGGCCACCTAGACACGGGTGACACGAGTACGCATTAATGGTTTATCTAAGGAATGGCAGTGAGGGGACAGGCCACTTGTATGATGGCGCCTCTCCCCATATCACCCTGAGATGCCCTCATAACTATTTGCAGGAAGCATTCAATACAGGTTTTGTTTGGCAAAAAGCTAGCCAGTGTTGGGTTGTGGAGATACCTCACTTTAGTTCTTTACCATCTCCTCTGCTCTGCAGCATCTATCTACCTCAGGCCTTTGAGCCCTGCCTTCACATTGCAATAGGTCGGCGCTACTGGATTATTTGTTGTGCAGATTTTGATAACAACTTTCATCATTCGCATTCGGCTCTTTGCTTTTTAATCTTTGCCCAGATTAGCCATGTTTTGCCTCTCATCCGCTTTGCTACTACTCCCTCTGTCTTCATCCCTCTAGTCTTTTCTCCTTTTCAGTGCCTAGCCAACGAATTCAATATGGTTAGGCATCGCATGCATAGTCATAGGGGAGGAACCAGGGGAGGAAGCTCTTGTCCTCTGGTGGAGCACTTCACCTCCTCTCCTTCCCTTGAATTACTTCATCCTCGAGCTTTCGAAGAAGGTAGACATCCTAATTCCAGGTGAGGAAGAGGTCGGGCTCGCTCTTCGAGTGTTGTTCTTGATGATTTCGCTGTCCATTCTGACAACTCCACTCTGCCCCTTCATCTCGCTCCTCACTCTGCTCATTTCAGGTTTTGTAGCTCCCTGAACAGGCCCATCATTACCGCTTCTATGTCCATCTCCTTCTCTGAAGAAATCACTCACTCAGCCTCTCAGGTTGATATCTCCAACTCATCGCAGGAAGGTGCTCTAAGATGCAACAATTGCAGGGAATCTGGTAACAACGTGATGGTTGACAGTCTCCTCACCTCCCGTGGTCCAAACTTGGGTGGAACTCTGCATGGTGAAGGGGATTGCTCTACTGCCACGCACCCCTATGGTGGTTCGTGTCATGACGATTCAGCTATCCAGGATGCTTCTGGCGATGGGGGCGAACCTCATGGTGGTGGTGGAGTGCTACAAGGCAGCGCCTCCATGGACGTGGAAGATGATTGGGCTTGCCCAATCATCGAGGAACCCATCCCCGACGACTACAGCTAAGATAATGTGGCCTCCAGGCAGTCGAAGGTTGTAGACAAAGTTTCGGCATAGGCCAACTGAGGTTAGATCTTGGTCGGCTATGGCTGCCTTGGTGTCTTCTATCTGGTTCTTTTTGGTTTTTGATAATCTTATGGTGGACGCTGGTTTCCTTTCTAGACCAAATGTCAGGGTATTTTGTTACTGTCTTTTTGTGGGGTTTGGTCTCAAAACTGCTATCATTTTTGAAGGTTATGATCTTGCTGGACTAGTTTCCCCAATGTTGGGGCAGTCCATATTTTGATGAAACTTTGATAAATTGGTTCAAGGCTATGTCCTCTTTGTATATTTTTTGTACATATTAATAGACTACTTTTACTTAGAAAAAAAAGATAAGGAGTTAGGGGAGAAAAGAAAGTTAAGATACTATAAGGAGGTTATCAACCCCACAGTTGCTAACCATAATTACATTTCTGTCTTAATGAGTTGCTAAGAAGAGAATGTATATTTCAAGGATTAGAACTAATTTTCATAATCTCCGAAGTAAAGCGAGACGTTGTTCTATTCCCAATATGCATTGGCACAAGAGAATATGCCTTCTTTGTGAAACTAAGAGAGTTGAATATGAAAAGTACTTTCTCTTGGATTGTACAACCCTTACTCACATCCACTCTCATTTGAGAATCATTTTTCCCATGACCAAACTCCTCAACTTGTTCAGTCAACAAAACTACAACGACGTGAAAACACTTCTTTCCCTCATTTTTTATCGCAGGAATACAATTTTAAACAATCCCAATTAACCGCTTCTTTCTTAAGCTCTGATAGACCACATCGGCCTTAGTGGACGTTAATCATCATTGTCATAGAAAACTTAGATCTAAATTAAGCATACTTTAATATAATTTAAAGTACCGTAATATAAAAGTTTAACATAACAAGTTCTTCGTAATATTTTGAGACAACTTTTATCTACAACTCAATTGAGATTATATATTTCAAAATTTACTTTCAATTTAATTTTATGAATTTTGTTTTAAATTAAAACAAAAAAATGATCTCTCATATAATAGACCAACAATTAAAAGAAGGTTATAGATTCTGAACCCATTTGGTGAGGAACTTAGTGAGTATAAAAATGTTATGAAATAAAATAAAATTAAAATATTTTGATTTTGAAATGAGTTTTGGTTTTTGGAAAACGGTATTGATAAGCCATGGTAATTGCCTATGGTATTGTAAGAAACATGACTAACAATAAAAACAATGTCATAGATTGTTTACCTATTTGGTGAGGAACATAATGAGCATAAAAATGTTATGAAATAAAATTAAAATTAAATATTTTGATTTTGAAATGAGTTCTAGTTTTTTTGGGAAAGTGTATTGATGGGGGTAATTGCTATACTCTAAATATTAAGAGTTAATCTAAAAATTGTTGTAAAATAAAACCAAAGTAAAACATTTATAACATATTTCGATTTTCATATAAGTTATGGTTTTTTTGGCATGTGGTATTGATAAGCATGGTATTGTTCATGTATTGTAACAAATTGCAAATTATGATGACAATTGGGTAATAAGATTTTTTTTAGATATTTTATTTTTTAATATAAGTTTTATATTTCACAATTCAATTTAAAACAACATAAACACAGTTCAATTTAAAACCACATAAAAATGGTTTTTATTTATTTATTTCAAAACATTTTGGTCAATGTTTATTTTCTTCCAAAACATTAATAAACTTAATTGCAAAACTAATTGGAAGTGAAAACTTTTTGAAAAAAAATTAAAAATAATATAGTAATATACCTTTAATAAATTTAGCATTTGATAAATTGAAATTTAGTATAACTTTAAATTAAAACAACGAGAGAGATTTTCTAATGCTCAATTTCTTTTCTAAATAAAAAAATAATTAATTAAAGATTAATTTGTATGTGAAATAAATTTTAGGCATTAATTTTAAACGTCTAACGTGAGTACGAAGATAAATTTAAACCCATGTTTCACTTTAATCGATCATAAGAAAATATGATAATGGAATGTATGAATGGGTAAAGTACCACTATCATATATTTTGTTACACTTTTAGATAAATTTAAACCCATGTTTCACTTTAATCGATCATAAGAAAATATGATAATGGAATGTATGAATGGGTAAAGTACCACTATCATATATTTTGTTACACTTTCAGAATAAAATTTATAATATTTTGAAAAACTATCACACAATTTTGATAGATGTTTGCAATATTGCAATTAAATTTTTATAATTAATTATTTAAAATAGCTGTTAGTCATGTAATTGAGTTTATTTTATGATTTTTTTCAAAATTTCAAAAAAATGAATTATATAATTTTGAATTAAAAAAATATAATAAAAATATTTTTTTATTTAACAGCCAAAAAAATTCATAAACCAATTTAGTTTCTATCTTCCTTGAGTGTAATGTTAAAAAGTAAATTATAACTCTATATATTAAAAACTATATTTTACTTTCTATTCTTTCCCTGCACACCACTGATTTAAACAATAAATATACGAAGTATATTTTTTTAAATATCCTTTTTGATCGTTAACAGGTCAATATTTATTTTATTAATTAAAGCATTCTTTCTTAATTCTTGACGGGGTCAATCTTCAGTTAGTATACATAAAAATAATATTTATTTTTATTCTAACAATAAATATAAGAAGTATATCTTATTTTTATATATATATATCGTTAACATATATATATCTATATTGTTAACAGGGTTAATCTTTATTTTATTAATTGAAATAAAGTAATTTTTTTTAATGGTTGACAGAGTCCATCTTTATTTTGCATGGATAACAGCAAAAATTATTTTAATTTTAATTTAAAATAGACGAATTGTTTCGCCTGAAAACCTACTTTTCCGTTTACTATTTGCAATAAGTAGTTGAATATTCTCACCAAACACATGGATTTTACCGGAAAACAGATTGACTTTGTCCAAAAAAAAAACATTTTCCTTTCCCGCCAGTGCTATAAGAAGAGGTCTTGGGTAGCTTGTGGTACAGAAGCTCTGTAATAAGAGAACTCTCTTGGGTAGCTTTTGATACCGAAGCTCTGTAAGAAGAGAACTGTCTTCTGTAGCTTGTGATACAGAAGCTCTGTAAGAAGAGAACTGTCTTCTGTAGCTTGTGATACAGAAGTTCTGTAAGAAGAGAAGTCTCTAGGGTAGCTTGTAATACACAAGCTCTGTAAAAAAAGAACTCTCTCGGGTAGCTTGTGATACAGAAGCTCTGTGAGTCTCCCGGTTAGCTTGTGATACAGAAGCTCTGCAAGTCTATCGCTCGAAAGTACAGCATATCGGAAATCATTTGCAAGACATGGGTGATGTTGACGGGTCAACTGGTCGAGAAGCTTTGCATGGTGCTCCAAGGGTCCGTGTAAGGGCTGGTCGAGGTCAAGCTACGGATCCTCACAGTGTAGCTGAACGGGTGAGAAAATAGTCTGAAGCTCCTCCTCTGTTTCAAATTTTTAAGTCTCGAGACGGTTTTGACTTTTTTTTTTTTTTTTTTAATTCTGTCAGCGACGGAGGGAGAGAATTGCACAAAATTTGGAAGCTTTGCATGAGCTTGTTCCAAATGCTAATAAGGTACAGTAGAAGAGGCATTCCTAAATGAGGTATTAATTTAGTGATTGTTTTTTAAGTAATAGAATAGCAAATCGGTGATGCTAAGAGCATACCTTGATAGTTGTTAGTTCCTAATGTAATTCCTACCTTATTTGTGGATGAACACTGTGGCTTCTACTACTAGGCTCAACCTTTAGTGTTTTAAGTTCTTTTGATTTTGTTCTTTACATTACATTGGTGGAACGATTGCTAAATTTGCTGTTATATATGCAGACGGACAGAGCATCGATGCTGGATGAAATAATTGAGTATGTCAAACTTCTGCAAATGCAAATAAAGGTTGTTCCCCAATCTCTTGCAGTAAGCTTGGCTGTGTTGGTTCAGTTGGGCCTCCGAATGTTGCAGCTGAGGTACACGCCTCATTGTTGATTATTACTGGTACTAGTGATATAAATTACAGGAACGGTCACGTGTGTTTTACTTTGTTTGCTGATGCTACCTTTTTTCGGTTTGCAAGGCATCAGCGGGTCTGCTTCAACCTGGTGGCTCGCTATTTAAGGAAGGCCGAGAGTTTGAGAACAATATTGTGAAGTTCATGGAGAGGGATAGGAATGGAGCTACGGAGTACTTGCAAAGTAAAGGGCTCTGTTTGATTCCAGTTGCACAGGTAACCGCCATATCTAATGAAGGTCGAAACCCAGGGCTCGGATCATCTCGGGCTCCAAATTCTATTGACAGACGAAACACGGAAACTACCACTAGTTGTTCAGGTGTTCTTGGAATGGGATCTGTTAGATGTGGCAGCGATTTACGTTCAAAGGGAAACAAAGCGATAAAGAAAGGAAAAGAAGTAGTTCCCAAAATTATGGAAAAGGAATAGGGAAGGTATCCTAAGGCCAATAAAACAAGTTTACTAAATATTGAATTAGTGGCCATTTTCATTCCCTTACGTTTTGTTTCCATTTTAACAGGAGCCCTTCCATAAATGGAATGTATCGAGTTTTGGCAATGTTGATTTTGGCTGTGATTTAAACACCAGTTAGCTGGTGTTGGCGATCTGAATTCCATGCAAATAACATAGTAATGGATTCATTTCTATAAAAAGGATTTAATAGTATTATATGTAACTCATTTTAGATTATAGATAGTTTATTTATCTTTCACATTCCATATATTTATATGTATAAGATTATTTCACTTACTCAAATCATTTTTAAAATGAACTTGTATTGTAGTAGGAAGAGATTTGTAGAAATGCCCGCAGTTGACTCAATAAATAATTTGTTTTTTTAAATTGTTATATGTATCGAATGTCTCAGTTATGGGAGTCATATTAAAAGCGAACTTGCAGTAGGTCATTGTATACGATATTTGTAGAAACGGATAGAGTTGAGTGAATAAAGAATGGTTTTTAAACTGTTATATTTTATGGTTGAAACATGTTAGATGAGGGTCGACAAATGTTAGATGAGGCTAAATGTGGTTGTGATGCATAACATTAATGTTATACTTAACACATATTTATGGTTTTTAAATTTGGTATGAGGTTTTGGTTAATTTTCAACATTTTAATATACTGAATACATACTTATGGTTTTTAAATTTGATATGAGGTTTGGTTAATGTTCAACATTTCGATAGAGATAAAATCTTTTTCTATATATATATATATATATTAAATCTTAATATTGTATTGTTAATTAATCTTTTGGGATTGTATTGTATGATATGTAATTAGTTTTATATTCGTTTTTATGGTTAATAAGTTACCAAGACATAATTGTCTCATAGATAGATTGCACGCTTATAAATAAGTATTTTTATCATTAATATGAGGTTTTTTCATTGTGTTCTTTCATTGTGGAGTTTATTTGGGCTTGTACAGTGGTATCAGAGCCTAGTTGAATTACTCATAAACTCTATGTATTTGAAGTCTATGCTGTATAGGATACGTGGAATGTGGAGACTGTGAAGGTAAAGGAGATGCGGAGTGTGAAGACTGTGAAGCTAGAGTGCAACATAAGATTAATCCAATGGAACAATGCAGTGGGATGCCCAAACTATTGACTCCCTCTCAGTTTCATATCTTTTAGTCATAATGAAAGACGATTGGAGAAATTGAGTGGGATAATTTTATTTATTTTCTACATATCCTTGGAATTTAGAATACAAATTTCCAGTACTGAGTCAAACAGGAGGCCTTATTTACATTTACTGCATCAAACAAGAGTTTACTTACACTCAAATTTTTGAAAGATAGTATTTGCATTTACGGGAGTAAACAAGAGTTTAATCATAGTAACATTTTTTAAGGATAGTACAAATAGAAATTTGCTTAATATTGTTAGATCTATGATGTTTTTTAAGAATGTTAAGTTGATGTTTTGGGGAGAAGAAGTGCTTTATGCACCTTATATTTGCAATCGTTTCCCTCCTTCTGCCATCAATAATAAATCTCCTTATGAAATGTGGTATAATCATCTTCTTGTTGTTCAACATTTTAGAGTCTTTCATTCTTTATGCTATGCATTAATTCCTAAACATTAGTAGAACAAGTTGGGTGTTAGGAGTCAAAAATGTATATTTTTGGGATATTTTGTTATTTCCAAAGCTTATAAATTGTATGATGAGGAGAATAAGAAGTTCATTCTTTCTAGAGATGTTACTTTCCTTGAATGAGATAAAAGTAATTCCATTGTTAATAAGAAACTGACACATTTGGAGAAATTTTCATCTAAGAAGTTCTATTTTGAATCTCATAATGTTGTTCCACACACTAAAGGGGGGGTTCCCATTTTGGATTAGTCTATGGTTCTTCCATCCTTGACTCATGAGAATGTTATTGCTGAAGAAAATTTGGATAACAGTGATGTTTCTACAGGACTAGAAATTGCTCTTGAAGAGACTATTTTTCAAGATGAGCAACCAAGACAACCACTTCATCAACCTTTATGAAGATCTACACGCCCTAGAAAAGTTCCAATCAAGTATGACGATTTTGAAATAGGAATGTCTCTAAAGGTGATTCAGGTAATGTTTCTGATGACTGTGAATTCAATCACTGTACAATTAGCGAACTTATTTTTTTTAAGAAGCTACTAATTGTGATGAATGGAAGGATGCAATGCAATAGGAATATGATGCACTTATCAAGAATGGCACTTTGAGGTTAGTGGATCCTCTCATAGGTGTCAAAGCCATTCGTTGCAAATGGGTGTATAAGATCAAATACAAAGTAGATGGTTCTCTTGATAAATACAAGGAAAAACTTGTAGCATAAGGCTATGCTGAAAAGGAAGGCATTGACTACATAGAGACATTTGCTCCTACAACAAAATGGGGCACAATTAGAAATTTGTTTTCTCTTGCAGCTTGAAATGGATGGATGATAGACCATATGGATGTTAAAGCAACCTTTTTAAATGGTGATTTCAAGGAGAATGTTTATATGTTTCAGCTTGAAGGTTTTTCGGTTAAAGGAATAGAGAAAAATGTATGCAAATTGGTTAAGGCTTTGTAAGGACTGAAACAAGCATCTCATGCATGGTATGACAAGTTAACTGAATACCTTCTGAAGTTGAATTATAAGTTATTTGATTTGGATGATGCAACTATTTTTGTTAAGAAAATTGGAAAGTTAGTTTTATATTTGGTTGTGTATGTAGATGATTTGATGATCATAGGAAACAATTCGTTAAAAGAGAACTATTGAACGTTTTTGACATAACAGATTTGAGTTTATTACATTTTTATTTAGTGATTGAAGTTGATCTGAAACCCAAATATATTTTCTTTGCTTAGAAAAAGTATGTTGGACAACTCTTGGATAGATTTGGGATGCAGGATTGTAATCTTGTCACTACACCTATGGAGCAGAGTTTGAAGCTTACTTCCATTGAAGGAAGCACGTTCCAAGGTCCAACCAAGTAAATGCAACTTGTTGGAAGTTTTAGTTTTCTAACTACTACTCGACCTGACATAGATTTATTGTAGGGATACTTTCCACGTTCATGCATAATCCATGTGAAGGTCATTGGAATGCAACAAAGTCAGTGCTCAAGTATTTGAAAGGCACTCGAACATATGGCATCAAATATTCTAAAGTTTTAGATTTCCATCTCACTAGTTATTCAGATTCTGATTTTGATAGAGATAAGGAGAATGGAGCCTCTACTTCTTGTTATTTGATGAGTCTTGGATCATCAACCATCAGTTGGAGATCACTCAAGAAATTTGTTCCTACTGATTCTACCACCGAAGCCGAGTAGTGTTTACAGTTGTGTCCATAGCTGAGTGTGCGTACCCCTACAACTGAGTGCATAGGGAGGTCTTGAGTCTGTAAGATTAACTAATTACCAATAAAGAAGATTATTACAAAAATTCTTGTGTTTATCCATTTACTTCTGTTATAATGCGCTTTATACTATGATGAATGATAGGTTTATGGAATAATGTTGTATTCATGAGCAACATTACTGGATCTATATTGTTATATGAATGTAGTTGATGTCAAGTCTTTACATGAAGATTATCTCGTGTATGTTAAATTTATCTAACACATAAGCAAATTTGAATAAATATTAGGCTAATAATAATCTTGGATGCGCAAAAGCTAGTCGTAGACCTTTGGGGAGGTCCAGTAGCTGATTAAACAGAGTTCCATTGATAAGCCATAAAGGTTTAACGATCTGCGTGAAGTCAGATTTAGATCACAAGAAGACATAACAATTCTCATACTGCTTCGGGTGAGACTCCAGTCCACATCCCACGGGTTGATGCCGAAAGGGCTAGTAGTGTAGGGATTTGTTGGGTGCAACTAACTCTGAACCTGGGTTAGGAGCCACTAAGTGAAAAAATGGTTCCATTGTCGGGACCAGGATCTACATAAAGAGATGCGTGATGTCATATCATAGGAATCCAACCAAGAAGTAAATTGTGAATTTTTTGGAAAGAAAGATCCACGACTTGATGCTGCAAGAAAAATAAATCTACGCCTGTTGAAAGAATGGTGGTTGGAAAAATATTTGTACATAGAAATACAAGAGATATTCTTCTGCACCTTCTCGATCAAACTATACGAGTGGATGGATAAATTGGCAAATGACCAAGGAAGGTGAAGGCTTGATGGTCCGATAGTGTGGACCCAAGAGCTTGTGCGAAGGTTGGAAGATTCTGAAGATAAGATTGCATGCATAGCTGACCAGTGGCATGATCAAATCATTGGAGGATTTGTTATAGAGTTTACGGTTAATACCTCAATCATTTAATGTGAAGTTGAGCGGCGCTTCTTCAAGTGGTTGCGTGGTAAGTATTTATGATCTTTGAATACATGGATTAAGATGTTCTTATGTGAAAAGTGGGTTATTTCATTACCTTGATGTTTGGATCATTGCAAAGTGGATGAACTTTTTCAAATCAAAGGAGAGCAGGTCCTGAATATAGTCCTTTGATTGGACCTCCTTCAAGTGACGATGAGTGAGCATCAAAGTTTTCACTGTAGAGCATTGTCTAGTTGATAACGAACGTCTTTCCATGGAGACCTCATCTGCCCACAACACCTCCACATTCACTCCACCACATACAACTTCAACCACACTACCACCATCTTTGTCGTTCGTCAACATGTCGAATATGTTGAAGTTGTCGATTTTCAAGGGCTTAGGAAGTGAGGATCCATATCAAATTTGGTGTGTTCTGAAGGTTGTATGGATAACACAACAAATTATAGATAATAATATAAAGAAACTACAGTTGGTTATCGCTTTGCAGGATCGCGTGCTAACATGTTACATTAACTATTGCACTGATAGCCCACTGGCATAATTTGCAGAAACTGAAACCACTTTGAACAAATAATTTGGTAAGCCTAAGTCTGAATCATGATCAATAATCGAATTTAAGGAAGTCATGATGAGGCCTAGTGAAACACCCTCAGAATTAGATCAAATATTGAAGTGCCAAATCATCGAAGCTAAGATGAATCTCACAGATAGTCCGCACCGTGAATGGTTTGTAGCCTCACTCTTGCCCCACCTAAGGGTTTCTTTTTTCATAGCAAAAGATAGGAACTCGGGCAGAAGATGTGAAAATTGCGATAAGATTGAATGAAATGCCTATTCAGGAAGATTCTTTGGGGGTTCAATAGATTCATGTGGAATTTCAGAACCTCTCCTTGGAGTTGAGAGTTTTAAGAAGGAAAAAGAAGCTCAACCAAAGATTCGTGAAGAGGTTTGGTGCCTCAAGTGTAAAAGCCAGGGGAGTGATAGAGATCATTGCCCCTTGCTTCGCGAACTATATTACAGGGGGAGCACCAATGCCTCTAATGTAGGAAGCTCTAGCAAGACCAGGTACACTGCCCGCACTATGGTGTGCTATCTGTTAGGTAGCCAGAAAACATGTAACGGACAATTGCTACTTGCTGAAAAAGTTCGTGTAGACACTACAACAATTATTCAGTGATTTCTGTAAACCAGTGGGCCATGATGAGTGTCATTTCCGAAGCTACGAATTAATGATGGATAGAATGCCTCACATATCAAATACAAGAGGAACTTGGCCTCTATATTAGGGCACTGGGGGACCGTGCAGAGAATATCAGAGGCGCGGATGAGGCCGAGGAGGAGCACATCATAGAAGAGGCCGAATGCAAGCTCTTTGCTATAATTTCATAATTCCAGGACACTACGCATAGGAGTATACAGACCAGACACACATGTCACATCGATACTGCATTCATTTTGACCACACAATAGAAAAGTGCCCTATATTGATAGCTAAAATGTAGGTGAAGAAGGCACAACCTCAACAGCCTACCCAAAATTTACAAATGTTGAAGGTTGGGCGTCGCGAAGAGGATCCCATTCTGAATATTGTGCTGCAAAGTGAAATGATGAATGGTGATGATAAATGGAAATGACCTAAAGAAATTAAGTGGGTCCATAAGGCTCCACAAAAGGAGGTTGGGTTTGATTTGGAGCACGCAAAGGAAACATTCATGGAACTAAGGAAAAGCTTCGCTAAAGTCTCTACCTAAGGAAGTCAGGATAAGATGTCGACAGAGGTTAACAATGTAAACTTTGAAATAGGAACTATAAACTCAAAATGGGAACTCTCACCAAAAAACCACGAAAAAACATCAAAAACAATGCTAAAAACGAAAAGTGTGTATACTGGAATGATGGTTTTTTTAAGGGTCAATTTTGAACATGTTTTAAAAATGGCAGTGAAAATGAAATTTTTGTGCAAAAAAAACCTTGAAAAAGAAAAAGTGTTGATACTAAAACGACAATTTTTTTTTGGGGTCAAATTTCAACATTTTTAAAAAATGCTAGTAAAACTGAATTTCTAGGTGAAAAAAAATAGTTGTTTACGAGGAAAAAAACACACTAATGTTTTTGGTAGAATAACATTTTTCTTTGCTAAGTATAAATTCAACATGTTTTAACCATAACATCCTAGATACAAAAGAAATTGGAGTTTTTTCAACGATAAAATTAAAAAACCATGACATTATGAACAAATTACATGACTAACTGAATAAAAAGGTCATTATTTGTATATTGAATAAAACATACATTATATCTCTAATTTAATATTGCATTGTAGATATTCTAAACAAAAAATATTATCATAGTTAAGACATATAATCAAACAACATAAAAATGACTCAAAACTTTTGATTTAACACCATATGGAAAATCAAAACTTTTATTTCAAGATACAATGCAAACATCACTTATATAAGTTGTCTTAGAGAACTATTCAAAATCACTCATATTTTCTTACACACCATCTGAATTCACATCTTCAGATGAATGACTACATGCATATGAAGATGTTCCATATTCTTCTCTTTCATCAACTAGTGGCCCATTTGAGTCCACATGCATGCCCACCATTTCAGGTTTCAAAATTCTTCTAGATCTATGACTAGCTTCAGCAAACTCCCATCTCAACACTATTCCTTCTAGTAATAACCTTTTTAGAATCTTTATCATCATTGCCAAGCCAGACACCAAATTGGTCTATGAGACCCCCTTGTTTGTGGGACAACAGACCCACATCCACTCAACAATTTAATTATTGTCTACGAAGGCATACCTACTCTAACCCCTTCTGGTTTTTGAACCTATGACCTCTTAGGAGGAAACACATGCTCTTAACCAATAGGCCTATTCGTGCTCTAAGAAAGTGGATTTGATTAGCTAAAGATAGTAATCTAGAAACTGACAATTATAACTCACGATCACAATATATAACACAAATGTAACACACCTGTAAGATTACAAGTTATGATAACATGTTTGAGAATACAAGCATAGCTATTTCCTTTTATGCATCTCCAATGGGAATGTAATTATGAACTAGAATCTAGCCTAGGTTCAGAGGTTGTGTTTTTAAAATTGATGCATTAATAAAGCCTATATGTGTAATCTTAAATATATTAAATTGTATTTTATGCTATTTCAAAAAAATTGATTTGAACATTCATTTTGTTAGGTTTAAAGGTTGCATAATTTAGCACAAAATTTAACGTTGATCTCCAAGTTATTAACTTGTTTCAGTTTCCAAAAAAATTACATATTTAAATATTGATATAAACTATATTAACACTAGCTATATATCTATATAACACAATATAATATTATTTTATTTTAATGATATATATTTAACATCTTCCCACATAACTTTTCCAATAGTCATTGCTACCTTCATATAACTTTGAAATATACTCTAAAATACCTATAGAAATCTTTTACTTTTCACACAATCTCATATATATATTCTCAAGGAACTCTTAATCATAAATGCACAAAGTCATTACAATCATGGTATTATAGTCATCATATCACTAGTAACAAAATAATAGCATTTCACCCACCACTCCCAATTAACCTTCCGAATATACTAATCATATATCTATATCTATATATATATATATATAGATATATATATATATATATATATATATATATATATATATATATATATATATATATATATATATATATATATATATATATATATATATATATATATATATATATATATATATATATATATATATATATATATATATATATATATATATATAATAAATATGTAACAATTTAGTTAATATTAAATATCTAAAACGACATTGGCATCTGGGGAATAACTACTCAGCATTATGTAGATGTCATTGACATCATGGGGAATAAGAACAACAATCGTTCCGTGGGGTGGACCATCGAAACCATTAGCAGTAAATTTCTAGCCACTTGAAATCTAAATTGTTAGAGATTTCTAAAATAAGATTCTGTAATTTATGTTATCCATGTTATCCGTCCATACTTTCAGTACTTGCCTACCATGATAAGATAGATCTTAATGTTCTGTAGTCTGATTTCCTAACAAAGGGTAACATACTTTCAGTACTTTCCTACCATGATAAGATGGATCTTAATGTTCTGTATCCTGATTTCCTAACAAATGCCAAGCAATGTAATCATGGGATATGCTGAGCTTATCTTGTAACAGGCCACATCTCAGAAATTTTTTCCAGAGAAAATCAACAACCAACCACGACCGTTCGTTATAGAAGGAGAACATAATTGACCTACTTTCGGAGATTCTTACGATACACTCAAATATATCCCATCTTTGACCATAACTTTATCAATCCAAAAATTCTAAGAATTTCTATTGCTCAGATTTCAATTTGAACTAAACTATTCGAGTGCTAACAAAATTCTCAAATCACAGTTGCAATCATAATTTGAATTGTTGATACTACAGTTGCAAGATTCACAACCCTGCCAAGAAAATGGTGTGAAAAAAGGGCAGAAAGGACAGTGTGAGTGTATGAAGAAGTTGGACAGAAAGAGAATCGTCGACGTATCTTATAAAGCTATCTATGATTCTCCCATCGACATCGACCCCTATTGAAATCTTTGTCCATGTCAGCTTTCTCAAATGTTGTTTATGAGGTTCAATTGCACTGTAAAATTTTGATTAACTGAGGGAGAAATTAGAATGTTACAATACTTAAATATTGTAATAGTTTTTTGAGGCTTACATTCAGATTTTAAATATTGTAATAGTTTTTGAAGTTTTACATTCACGTTTGAGTGCAAAAACTCTTTCCTCAATTCATTACTCTATCTCATATATTTATATTTTTTTCTTGATAGATATTTACATTTATATTAACTAACTTGTTAGATACTGAATAACTTGTTAATGGCTTCATTCACATATATATAAAACAAAAAAACAACACCAAAACACAATATTCATAGTTTGAAACTAATTTGACAAGAAAGGATTAGAGTTAATTAATTTGACAAGAAATTAATTAGAATGAAGCCATTAACAATGTAAACACTATGTTCATGGTATGAAACTCATTTTACAAGAAACAATTGGACATGAGATCAGAGACTTGCAAGTAGCTATGACTATAATTATGCTAGGGCGATTATGAGAATCACGACGTGACGGGGTGATTCTAAAAATCCTCCCGATGGCTTTGAGGTTTCAAAATCTTCATGTATTTTAGATGGACTTGATGTTTCAAAATCTTCATGTATTTCAAAAGCATGACCCAATAAATTCAATTTCGTAAATAGTTAAAATATTGATGATTTCTAGTACTTTGGGTTCATAATGAATTTGATTAGGGGAATAATTAAAACATGTTGATATTTTATGAATATCATAGCCATCAGGGAAATTCTAAGAATCATCCTACCGCCCTGTGATTGTGAGAATCACAGGGTGGTGAGGAGATTCTCATAATCACCCTGATGGCTCTGATGTTTCAAAATTATAATTAGAACATGTGGAATCTATGATGGTGAATCCCTTCTAGCTTGGTTCTTATGACTTCTCCTTTTTGAAATTATAGAATGTCATGTGTTATATAATATTTTAATCTTCATGTTTTTCTTAATGTGATAAGAAATGAACTACAATACTTTCATTTTTCTTTGAAAGATGTTAACTCTGAATTACAAGTTTGAATATGAGATAGTTTGGAAGAAACTTCCATGTCCACTCTTGCAAACTGCAATTTGACCAGACAATTTCCAACCAAACATCCAACATTAAAAATTTTATTCAATTTCTCTTACGACTCTCCACTTACATGAATTCACTTTTCCTTTTACTTGATTTTAAAAATAATAAGTGAAACTTTATCCAAGTGAACATTATTTAAAAGTAATAAGTAGAGAAATAATGTGATAAATGAAATATGGTGGAGGATTAGCCTGCAAAAGGAAATTCATAAAACGTAAAATAAATTTATACTTTTCTCACACGGATCTCCAAGGAATACTGCATGTCCCAACCTGTTTAATACGATTTGCTTAATACTATTCCACGCTAATCCCAACGTAGCTTCCACGATAGGTTCCAATGCAAAATTCAGCAGACAAACTTGCGTTTCTTTTACCTTATGAACTTTGGTTCAAAAGTCAACAGATCCACGCTCAATAACCAACTCTTCGCACTTCCCATGCTCAAGCTCCCAGTTGTCTTCATGCACGAGTTATGTTTTATTTGAATGAGTGTATTAAAGAATAACATGCAGTGTAGAAAACCAATGAAATTCACATAGTTTGTGTAAAATTATAATCAATTTTGAAACATAGAGCCATCGAGGCGATTCTCAAAATCACCCTAATGGTTCTGATGTTTCAAAATTATATTTTAGACTTTGATCACGTAGATGTCCAACGAAGAGTGCATGTCCCAACTTGTTTAATATGATCTGCTTAATACTATTCCACGCTAATCCCAATGTAGCTTCCACCATAGGCTCCAACGGAAAATTCAGCAGGCAAACTTTCATTTCTTTTACCTTATGAATTCTAGTTCAAAAGTCACCAAAACCATGCTTAATAACCAACACTTTGCACTTACCACGCTCAAGCTTCCAGTTGTCTTCGTGCAGGAATTATGTTTTATTTGAATGAGTGTATTAAAGAATAACATGTTGTGTAGCAAACTAATAAAATTCATATACTTTGAGTAAAATTATAATCAATTTTGAAACATCAGAGCCATCGGGATGATTCTGAGAATTGCCTTGATGGCTCTCATGTTTCAAAATTATAATTTAGACTTTTCTCACGTGGATCTCCAAGGAAGAGTGCATGTCCCAACTTGTTTAATATGGTATGCTTAATATTATTCCACGCTAATCCCAATGTAGCTTCCACCACAGGCTCCAACGCAAAATTCAGCAGGCAAACTTGCATTTCTTTTACCTTACAAACTTTGGTTCAAAGGTCACCAGATCCATGCTCAATAACCAACACTTCGCACTTCCCATGCTCAAGCTCCCAGTTGTCTTCGTGCATGAATTATGTTTTATTTGAATGAGTGTATTAAAGAATAACATGTAGTGTAAAAAACTAATAAAATTCATATACTTTGTGCAAAATTATAATCAATTTTGAAACATCATAGCCATCGGGGTGATTCTGAGAATCGCCCCACCACCCCGAGATTCTCAGAATCGTGGGGTGGTGGGGAAATTATGAGAATTTCACCGATGGCTCTAATGTTTCAAAATTATAATTAGGACATGTGGAAACTATGATTGTGAATCCCTTCCAGCTTGGTGCTTATGTCTTCTGCTTTTCAAAATTATAAAAATTCATGTGTTATATAATATTTTAATCTTTATGTTTTTCTTAATGTTTTATGAAATGAACCACTATACTTTCATTTTTCTTTGAAAGATGTTGACTCTTAATTACGAGTTTGAATATGAGATATTTCGGAAGAGACTTCCATGTCCACTATTGCAAACTGCAATTTGACCAGACGATTTCTAGCCAACCATCCAACATTAAAATTTGTATTCAATTTCTCTTATGACTCTCCTCTTACATGAATTCACTTTTCCTTTAACTTGATTTTAAAAATAACGAGTGAAACTTTATCCAAGTGAACCTTATTTAAAAGTAATAAGTAGAGAAATAATGTGATAAACGAAATATGGTGAAGGATTGGCCTACAAAAGGAAATTCATATAAGGTAAAATAAATTCAGATTTTCCTCACATGGATCTCCGAGGAAGAGTGCATGTCCAAAGTTTTTTAATACAATCTCCTTAATACTATTCCACGCTAATCCCAACGTAGCTTCCAACATGGGCTCCAACGTAAAATTTAGCAGGAAAACTTGCATTTCGTTTACCTTATGAACTCTGGTTCAAAAGTCACCAGATCCATGCTCAATAACCAACACTTCATACATCCCATGCTCAAGCTCCCAGTTGTCTTTGTGCATGAATTATGTTTTATTTGAATGATTGTATTAAAACATAACATGGAGTGTAGCTAACTAATAAAATTCATATACTTTGTATAAAATTATAATCAATTTTGAAACATTAGATCCATCGGGGTGATTCTGAGAATCGTTGTGCCACCTTGCGATTCTCAGAATATCGGAGTGGCAAGGCGATTCTTAGAATTGCCCCGATGTCTTTGATACTCATAAAATATCCACATGTTCTAATTATTCACCTAATCAAATTCGTTCAACATTATCAACCCAAAGTACTAGTAATCGTCAATGTTTTAATCATTCATGAAATTAAATTTGTTGGCCCACCCTTTTGAAATTCATGAATATTTTGAAACATCAGAGCCATCAAGGTGGTTCTATGAAATTCCCCGCTATCCCACGATTCTTAGAACCGCTCCAGCATCATTATAGTTGCAGCTACTTGCAAATATCTGATCTCATGTCGAACTGTTTCTTGTAAAATGAGTTTCATACCATGAACATAGTGTTTGCATTGTTAATGGCTTCATTTTAATTAATTTCTTGTCAAATTAGTTAACTCTAATCATTTATTGTCAAATTAATTTCAAACTATGAATATTGTGGGTTGGTGTTGTTTTCTTTGTTTTATATATATATGAATGAAGCCACTAACAACTTAGTTAATATAAATATAAATATATATCAAGAAAACAATATAAATATATGAGATGGAGTAATGAATTGAGGAAAGAGTTTCTGCACTCAAATCTGAATGTAAAACTCAACAAACTATTACAATATTTAAATATTATAACATTCTAATTTCTCCCTCAATCCATCAAAATTTTACAGTGCAACTGAACCTCATGATCAACATTTGAGAAAGCCGACATGGACAAAGAATTCAATAGGGGTCGATGTCAATGGGAGAATCATAGATAGCTTTATAACATATGTCGATCATTCTCTTTCCATCCAACATCTTCGTACACTCACACTGTCCTTTCTGCCGTCATTTTGCACCGTTTTCTTCACAGGGTTGTGAATCTTGTAGTTGGAGTGTCAACAATGAAAATTATGATTGCATCTGTGATTTGAGAATTTTGTTAGCACTCAAATAGTTTAGTTCAAATTGCAATCTGAGTAATGGAATTTCTTAGAATTTTTGGATTGACAACGTTATAGTCAAACATGGGATATATTTGAGTGTATTGTATGAATCTCCGAAATTAGGTCAATTATATTCTCCTGCTATAACCAACGGGTGTGGTTAGTTGTTGATTTTCTCTTGAAACAATTTCTGAGATGTGGTCTGTTACAAGATAAACTCGGCATATCACATGATCGCATTGCTTGGCATTTGTTAGGAAATCAGGCTACAGAACATCAAGATCCATCTTATAATGTTAGGCAAGTACTAAATATATGGATGGATAAAATGGATAACATATATTACACAATGTTATTTTAGAAATCTCTAACAATTTAGATTTCCAGTGGTGAGAAATTTACTGCTAACGGTTTCGATGGTCCACCCCAAAAATGATCGTTGTTCCTATTCCCAACAATGTCAATGAGATGTACACAAAGCTGAGTAGTTATTCCCTGGATGCCAATGTCATTTTAGATATTTATATTAACTAACTTGTTAGATATTTATTATATATATATATATATATATATATATATATATATATATATATATATATATAGATATATATATATATCGAGAAGGTTAACTGAGAGTGGTGGGTGAAATGCTATTATTTTCTTACTAGTGATATGATGACTATAATACCATGATTGTAATGACTTTGTGAATTTATGATTAAGAGTTCCTTGAGATATATATATATATATTCTATATGAGATTTTGTGAAAAGTAAAAGATTTCTATAGATATTTTAGACTATATTTCTAAGTTATATGATAGTAGCAATGACTCTTGGAAAAGTTATGTGGGATGATGTTAAATATATATCATTAAATTAAACTAATATAATATTATGTTATATAGATAGATATATAGTGTTAATATAGTTTATATCAATATTCAAATAGGTAATTTTTTTGGAAACTGAAACAAATTAATAACTTGGAAATCAATGTTAAATAGTGTGCTAAATTATATGACCCTTAAACCTAACAAAATGAATGTTCAAACCAATTCTTTTGAAATAGCATAAAATATGATTTTATACATTTAAGATTACACATATAGGCTTTATTAATGCATCAATTTTTAAAACACAACCTCCAAGCCTAGGCTAGGTTCTAGTTCATAATTACATTCCCATTGGAGATGCATAAAAGGAAATAGTTATGCTTGTATTCTCCAACATATTATTATAATTTGTAATCTTACAGATGTGTTGCATGTGTGTTATATATTGTGATCATGAGTTATAATTGTGAGTTTCTAGATTTATATCTTTAACTAATCAAATCCACTTTTTTAGTGCATGAATAGGCCTAATGGTTAAGAGCATGTGTTTCCTGCTAAGAGGTCACATGTTCAAAAACTAGTAGGGGTTAGAGTAGGTATGCCTTCGTAGACAATAATCAAATCGTTCCATGGAGGTGGGTCTCTTGTCGCACAAATAGGAGGGTGTCATACACCGATTTGGTGTTTGGCTTGGCTATGACATTAAAATTGGATAATAATAATAATTAAGATATAGATGGTTAGAAATTCATAATCTATAAGGGTGAAAGCATGGAGCTGGGTTACACTTTTTGGCAAGAGATGCCACGTTTGGGTGGAAACAATGGTTGCTCGATTGAGCCCTTTTTAAGTGCTCAATCGAGCTGTTTGAGCTCTTAAACAATGTAACCCAATGTTATTTAGGAGATCGATTTAGCAATGTCTTTGTGGCAGTCAAATGAAGGATATTGGGTTTTGGATTTATTTTCTGGCTAAGGTAAGTTTTATTATATGGAATTGAATTTAAATATGTTATTTATTAATTTATATGTCACTCTAGTAATTTACTTCATTACTTCCTTTGTGCTGGATAATTAGGTACACCACTAGCATGTTGCCTTCAAAAAGGAAGAAATTGCATTTCTATTGAAAAAGATCCAATACAGTGCGATTTTATTTAGTAAAGAATTAATGCTCTTAAATTTCTTCCAGATTCAATGAAAGAAATTGGGTTGAAGAAAGGGGGCTTTAGTTAATCATGTGTGACGAAAAAGGCAAAGGAACCACAACCACCATTACACGGAATGATTGGAAAGGCATACATTGGGAGATTCACAGACATCAAAGATCCATTAGAGGAGGAAAACGAGAAAAATGAAGCAACAAATATTGTAGAAGAAGACAATGAAAAAACTCCAGAGGACGAAGAGTTTGGATTACGTGACATTGTTTATTAAATTTAAGTTATGCTTGGAAATCAAGCTCATTTTTGGAAACTATTAATTAGTTATACTTGTAATGTTTTGACTTTGGCATTTTATGAGAAGAATAAGCACTCAATTAAGGTTGTTATACTTTCAACATTTGTATTATGTGATTTTCACATTCATTTTTATGTTAATCATTATTTTTTGAAAATAAAACAGTGATTATTATTATTTTTTGGCATGAAATTCATTAAAAAAACTATTATTTAACCATTTTTAGTTAAAATTTTCCTATAAAAATTGTGATTTTTACATGTCATCTCTAGCAAAAAAATACAAAAAATTATCAAAACATGTAGTTTTTTAGTGATATTTATGTTAAAAATGGTTTTTTTTGTCAATTGTTAAAAATTATTGTTTTTTAGAGAAAATTATTTCGCCATCATCGATAGCACAATTGGCATGGTCCTAGTACAAGACGATGATGCTGGTACCAAGGATGTTGTCTATTATCTCAGTCACAATTTACTCGACACAGAAACTTGATATGCTTATGTTAAGAAGCTTACTTTGGCAACTGTTCATGCTATCCAATGACTCTATCACTATATTTTGTCATGCACAACTACGGTGATTTCTAATTGAAACCCAATGACAGACATCTTGTCACATCAGTTGTTGGAGAGAAAATACTCAAAATTGATTGTGATGCTTCAAGAGTTTGACTTAGAGTTACTATGGCCAAGTATAAGAAATCCCTTGTCTTCGGTGAATTACTGTGCTCGTTACCATCTGCTACCACACCCTCTCAGTTAGAGGATTGCATTCTGGATGATACTCTTTTCTTGATCAACACTCTCCATCCCTGGTACGGGGATATTATTATCTACCTCTAGATGTCCTCTTTTCACCCTAATTTGTCCAAGGATGCTCGGCGACGTATTCGCCATCATTCTTAGCCTTATCACATTATCGGGGAAACCCTTTACCATCTCGGCGTTGATTCTATTCTCCGGCATTGTTTGATGTTCAAGGAAGCTGAACTAGTTTTGAATGACTACCACTCTGGTGCCGATGGTGGTCATATGTCTGGTTATGGGACTTCCCAAAATATCCTCTGTAGTGGTTATTTTTGGCCATCTATTTTTAAGGACTGCATTCTTACCATCCGTTCTTATCATGCATGCCAAATCTACAAATGAAAGATGCATGCGCCTCCATCTCCTTTACACCCTGTCATTATTGTTAACCCCTTTTCCAAATGCAGCATAGATTATATGACTTGTAACCTTCACTTGGCCAATGGGCATGGGTATACCATTGTTGTCTTGATTATTTTACGAAATGGGCCGAGGCGACGCCTACATTATCTAATGACGGTAAGACAGTGGCTCAATTTTTATTCAATAATGTAGTTTCTTGATTCCGAGTCCCTCAGGCTATTGTCACTGATCATATTTCTCGTTTCTGTGGTCATATGATGACTAAGTTAACAACCCAGCTAAGCTTCCATCATGATAGTTCGATGTCGTATTATCCTTAGACCAATGGCCAGGTAGAAGCCATCAATAAGGTGTTGGTCACGATGCTTCAGCGTACCAATGGTATGCATAAGTCTAACTAGCATTTGATGTTGTTTTCCGCCTTATGGGCCTACCGTACTTAAGTGAAGATTGCCATCGGATTCACCCCATTTCAACTTGTTTACGGTCTAGAGGCTACCCTTCCGATTGAATGCAAGATGCCTTCTTTAAAATTAGCTGTTGAATTGCTCGCTAATACTACTCCAGTAGAAGAACGCCTTCTTTACCTAGAGCGGCTAGATGAGACCCGTCGGCTTACCTCTTTAGTCATTGAAGCATAGAAGAAGAGAGTGAAAACTCACTTCGATCAAACTGTTACCCCTTGTTCTTTCATTGAGGGAGACTTAGTCCTACTGTATGATGAAGCAAATGATAAGTTGGGGCCAGGAAAATTCAAGCCTATGTGGCATGGGCCTTATATTGTGAAACGTGTTTTGCAAAAAGGGGCCCATGAGCTGATTGATTATGAAGGGAACCCTCTAGATAAGCCCCGGAATGGTCTTTATCTAAAAAATATTATGCCAAAAATTCATGCATCTATTGTGTACATACATGATTTTTTAGTGTGTGTGCATGCGTGGCTTGGTGTGTAGGTGTTATCGCTGCTTATTGTGTCCTTTACTTCTTATCTAGATGTCTGATGCACCTTACATTAGGTTCATTAATGGTGCATGTCGTAGTGCCTGGAACCTTTCTTCCATGGCATGGGTGATCTACGATCCTCACGGTGAGTTAGTAGATCTCCAACATGTTTTTCTACGTTGTACCACAAACAATGTCGCTGAATATAGTGTTGTCATTGAAATTCTGACCAAGGCTATTAACCTCGATATTCATGCATTGGTTGTGAACCTGGATTCTCAATTTGTTGTTCTCCAACTTAATCGGCGTTATTCTCTCAGAAACCCTTAAATTTTAAGGTTGTATTTGCGTGTTAGATTATGGGAAAGAAATTTTGATTTTATCACATATCAACATATTCCAAGAAGATTAAACACATTAACTCATGCATTGACAAATCATGTATTAGACAGACATTTATCCAATTTATAATCAAAACATTGTATGTGAGCATTTAGACACAGTAATAAACCATATATATATATATATATATATATATATATATTGCGTGGTGCACCGAGGTGCTCAAAAATAGTGTGTATGTGAAAAAATAGAGTATGTGTTTGTGATACATCTGAGACACATGTCTCTCAAAAAATAGTAGAAAAAAGGAAACCTAGGCATCTACTGTGGTGGGTTCTGCTCCCTATAGCAGACCACTGCCTGCACTACTCATTTCAGGAGTCTATGGATCCTAGGTGATACGCCAGCAATATGTCTTTGGTACTCTCGTGGGACCTCCTCGAACCCCCTGTAATCCGGAATCCCCTCAGTCAGGCCCTCGAGGTTCTAGGCAATCTCCTCCTCTGCATCACCGCCTGGGCATGGTAGAGCAAGCTCTCTGTTGTCCTCCCTTTGTGTTGTATGAGCGAGACCCGTGAGCCTCTCAAGTCCCACATCTGCAAATAAAATGAACATGATGATTAAGACATATATATCTAAAAATCCAAAAACATTATAAAAAAAACACATAAACAATCTGGTGGTTAACCATGTGTGTCACCTCTCTCATCCCATTGCTCACTGGGTGGGAGTAGCATGTTAGGATCTCCTCGGAAGTTTGTGCCCACATAGCGCCAATCCTCAATGATAACCGTTTTCCTATCTAGCCACTCCCGGAAGAATACTCCCCATGAGACTGGCCGACTGCCACCTCATTGTGGCATCACATGCACTGATCTCGTGATGCAAGTCTCTCGCGGTCCTGGCATGTACAAGTCCATGTCTTGCAGCTGAAGTGATGGTACCTGCTCCAACATGAGCAGTATCACGATGGACCCGTATCCAAACTGTTTGGTCTCTTCGCGTTGGAATTTGGTCAACTATCTCTTCATGTTCAAAGACACTGCTTTGGCCCAGTCATACGTGGTCGGGTTAAGGCAATCTAGAGCCAACCACAGTTAGGTCTTAGTTGCCTCGTGTTGTGCCTAAGAGCTGCTGCTCTCATAATCGTGAATAGTATGACGCAAAGTGTCAAATCCTCCACTGTTGGGATCTGCAGTTTCCCAATAGTAGCTGATTTGCGTGCCCCTGGCACACTCATGTAATCAGTAGATCAAGAGTCTCTCCACCAACCCGCATGCCTTCCATGTGGGGTTTCTCACCTCGACAAGAAATTCCTGTCAAGAAATATATGTCGGTCACATCAAAATCGACACCTTGACCCCGAATAACAAAATTTCCCTTTGTCGGATTCCACGAGCGAATCAAGAAATCTAGCAAGTCTAGTTGTGCCTGAAGAAAAGGTGTGAGGAAACTTTTTAGTAGCCCACAGTTTCGTAGGGCTCTTTTCCATTGAGGATCATTGAATTCTTTTTCATCATCAACGTCATGAGTTCACTCTTGCCACAAAAACACCATTGTTACACACTGCATTAAGAACATACATCAATTAGAATTGTCTTGACTAGCCAAAATAAAGCTAAATATAAAAATTTATATTTTACGGAGCCATTGCAGCTATTTTTGAAACAACGGTGTCGGCTCGATTTCATAGTCTATTTTTTGTCAGATCATCGCAATAGTACATTTGTTTCCTGTGACAATGAAAATCCAAAGAATGGCTTGATGTACATACTTGCTAAAAGTCTCATGCGAAATGGTCAACCATAGGTACCAGAATTGAGCTCCAAAATCACACAAGCATGTAGTTGAAAAATTACCAAAGGGTGAAAACTCAAAGAACATTGTAAAAATGATTTACCATAAGCCTTTATATAGCTATTTTTCCAAATTTTAGGATTTTAAACTATAGGGATTGGGGTTTTTTCGACATGTTTTTGGGTTTTTCCTATGGTTTTAAGGGTTTTGACCTAATTTTTTCAAATTTATAATGCATTTTTGTCGAATGTATCTTATACTTTGGTTTTTCTGTGCAGAAGCAGGGATGATGGATACATTTAATGATTGATGTATGCTTGGTCCATATTGTGAAATTTTCTACAAGTATTCTTTAAGCCTTTTTCTGGCTTATAAAAGATGAAAGGATTGCAGAGTTTTCCTTTTGACTCGTTAAATGGAATAAAAAGGAGGTCTAGTTTCAGCTCTTTTCTGATGATACATATCCAAAAACATGGCTGGGTTTTTGTCATTTCAAGTTCGTTTTTGGTTATGAAATGTCATGTCTCTGATTGAATTTTTACATTTTCGGGTGAGAGACAGTAATTACGAAAAGTACTCCTTGGTCGTAATGGTCAAGCGGTACTCTCGATTATTTCTTTCTACTTTTTTTGGCTCAAGGGACACAAACTTATGAAAAATGACCCCCCTAGAGTTTTCCTTTCAGTGCTCTTTTCAAACTCTCTAAAGTTGAAAAAAACTCTGAGTTTTACCTATGTCGGACTCGTTAAACCCTAACGACATTAGATTCGTCACCATGACGAAACTCGAGCTTCTCCTCCCTAGGGCTTGTTAAACTATCACTAGGTTGGATTCGTTCAAACGTCAAACTTATATCACAAGCATATGCTATCCACTTCAAGCTTGTTCTTTCAAAAAATAATTGGGGTACTTGCCAGAAATGGTGGGGGAAAATTTAGATGTCATCATTGGTTACCTACGGCAGCTAGTCACTCTTAAACATTGACACTTTTTCTTCTCATGGGGTTGGGATATCCTCACATCGTCATTGGCCTTCCAGGGTTTTGGGTTACAATTTTGCCTCATTCCATTTGATCCATGTTGTCTTCATCAACCTCCGATCCCTTGGTACCAAAATGATGTCGCATTCCAGGGTCCTCTTGCCGATATGTTCAAGAGTATAATCCTTCTACAGTTCACACCCTCATCTCCTCCTCTGATGCCCTGTTACACCATCTACCACTTGTTCCTTATCTCACGTAATTGATGGGGGAAACATTATGGCCCTCCTGTGACGGATCACCTCCTGTCTACACTAGCTCATTATCCAGGAGGTTGATCTAGAGATCCCTTTCGGTACCTTGGAGCTTGCATGACTCAATGGCAAGTTCTTCACTCCTGACGACTGACTTTCATCATTGGTCCTCGATTGGGTGATTCCACAAGTGTTCGACTTCAGATCATTTTTCACACTTAGTGGATTGTACTCACAGTACCTTGAGAACCATTGAAATTATTGATGGTCTTTCTCGTTCTCACTAATAGTTTCCATCATTGACCAATAATCAAGCGATTTTTTGTCATGCTCGACTTCAACACATCTGTTTTCATGCTAGAATTTGTACTATGATCAGTTAGGGTTTCAAGACCCTAGACTAAGATTACATATGTTCAGGCTGCGCGGATTAGTTCATGATTATATAAATTACTCTTTGATTGGATGGCTGTGACCATACCTGAGTCTTCATGGATGGTTGCGACCATACCTTTACCATTATATATGGTCTTATCAACTAGGTGGTTACGTCCATGCAACAGACCAAGTTTCATATATCTTTTGGATGGCTACGCCCATGCATAGACTAAATGTATTTCACTATTAGAGATATCAGTTGTACTTGCACCTGCAGGTTCTTCAAGGTGGTGTTCTAGTTTGGTTGTCATTTCATAAAGCATTTCACCCCTCCCACTCTCTATGGCTTCATGCTTTAGGGGGCATCTATTACACAGTAATTTGTCACTGACCTCATGCAAGAAGACTAACCAGATTCTCTCTAATGTTGAAGGTGCCAAAGTTTCTGCATCGTTGCGAGTAAACCCTTAAAATGTGTGATAATTCCCTCTCATGAACAGTATCGTTGTGACACCGTCGTAGGTGTACATGTGTTTCCCACGACAATCAAATTTTAGGGCTCGACGCGAGTCTTCCAGATTCTTATTGCGGTGATTGGTATGGAAGCATTTCTCCCTTGCAATGTCGTCGCTAATCCCTAGTTCATGACCTACGATGATCCATATTAAGCGAATTAGTTCAAACAGTGGGCCTTCTAGTTGATTCTAGAACTGGTTGTTGGGTCAAGTTGGTTCACCTTTCCTCCTTTGGGATGATATTTCCATCTTTATGAAACCTCCCTTGAGGATAAGCTCCCTCTTCCTCATTTCATGGAGGCTCCTCTTTCTATAAAAGCACTCACTATTGCAATGATCAGCTAGTTCCTAGTTATTGGCTACTAGTTCCATTGAAGTAGATTCGATAGCTTTGCTATGAGTTTGACAAGTGTGGACTTGTTGATAGTTTGGTAAGAGGTTGTGGAGTGCCTTAACATTGCATTATAGTTTGTAAATGAGATAGAGATGTTATCCATTTTGGAGACCCATTTTTGAGAGTGAAGGTTTGAAGGAACATATCGACTGGACCCTCTGAGAAGACTTGCGACATCAAGGCCTGGTTGTAAGCTTTTCTCTTGATTTATTTTAATACAATCAATAAATATTTCCTATATCTTGTGTACAATTTACTTGATAGCTTATGATTCCTTGACTTTATAAGTAAATAGATCATTGTTGTTCTTGGTTACATGCTCTGTTGTTTTCTTGTGGTGTTTTAGGTCAATTAATCATTAAGGAGAAAGAAACGGAAGTTGGAGCAGTGCAACGAAAGCTTCACCAAACACCGGTTTTGACGTACGCCTCCAACGATGATTATTTAAGGAAATTGATTGTTGTTTCGTTTTGATGTGACTAGACCCACTCTAGGGCTAGATGGGTTGCCTCTATCCGTAGAGGGAACACTTTCCTACTTCACACCCTCCTCCGCTGATAAAGTTAGGATGGGCGGGGGTTGGCCAAAAAGCATTGTGGACTGTGGATTATGATTTTAAAGGACACACATATTAGATTAGGCCCACCATTTATCCTCTAGATGACATAACATGTTTTCATTTTTCACTTTTGTTTATAGGCGTCAAAAGTTAGGACAAATCTTATATCTCTTTAAAACATGAATAATAAAATTTAATCTTTTTCATCCTAATTTTTTAAAGAGAGGCCTATCTTCTACATACCAAGGGTACGTTTAAATGTGCAAACCCTTCTTATTTTCCTTTGCAGGAGATATTTATCCTAATCTAATTTCTAACCTTCAAACTTAAATTATTAATCCAACTTAAACAATTGGATCAATTTCTTCACCTATCTACCTAATTTTAACCAAGTTTAAACAATTCGGTTAAGTTATTCTCTAGTCTAACAACAAAAATTCAAATGTTTTTGACCATCATTGTATTGTATGATTCAAAAAAATATCTATGATTGTGGAATTTAAAACAAGATGCACATAATTCCCAGTTTATTTTTCAAAACAAAACTATTTTTCTCCTAGTCGCATTTGAATTTGCATAACTTTCACTCTTATTCTTTTCATGGGGTTATTTTCATCTTTTTTTTTAATTATTTTATTCTATATTTATCTTTATATACCCTCTTTTCATTTTTTTATTTTTATTTTTATTTTTTCTTTTTGGAAAACATTTGCAACACGTAATATTATTTACAATTTGATATACCGAAAGAAAATATTCAATCATCATTTCATCCTATCAATCGTATGACCCTAACACAAATATTTAGGTATGGACATCCAATTTCAGCTCAACGCGAACTATAGCATTTAGAAAAGGATTATAGGAGGTTGGAAATCTTACTATGGGCTGCAAAAATATTGTAAGCTGACTGATCTTTGGGTTTGGAGTAAAAGAAGTTCCCCTTGGAGACTCTCGTCACCCTTATTATTTTATATGGATGTGAGGTGTGGGGTTGCAGTATATCTAGAGAGTCATGGAGAAATATTGAAATGATCCAAAAGCAACTCATAAGCTACAACCTCAAGATTAATGGTAATAATATATACCCTATTCTCTTAACTGAGGGTAGCCTTTCCTGTATTGAATGCATGACTATTTTTAGGTATTTGGTGTATAAGAAGAAGTTGTACAACATGGAAGTCAAGAGACTCCAAAAAATTTCTTATAACTCTAGCCAAAACCACCTTTCACTCAATTGAGGGTGGCATAAGGATTTCAAGTCCTAGACCCATCATTGGGAGATAAATGATGAGAACATCTTTCAGAATAAGGATAATACTAAAAACATCATTACTTCCAAATTCAAGGATAAGTTTTGGAATGATAAGGAGTTAGGTGAGATAATAGCTGAGCAAAGATATCTAGGAGAGGGATAGGGGAGCTTTGATGGCGCGCATTCATGGCATCTAGGGTTCAAAACTCTCCTGTCACGATAGGCCTGCAGAGTCTACAGTTATATCTGTCAACACTTTTCAGCTACAACACAAACTATAAAGGACACGAATGTCAGCGAATAATGAGAAATCCTCAGGGGGAGGGTGCAGAGCCTCCCCCAAATGATACAAAATAGGTTCCAATGTAGGAGGACACCTGGAAACAAACAATCCATGAGGATTAGAAGAAGGACAAGACTCTCAAGGAAGCAAAGAAACTGTCAAGGAGGTTCCGAAGGCAACTTCAGCCACATGCAAGCCAATTGCAGCCACGAGACCAAAGATCGAGTTACCCAGCTATAGGATCAAAGCACAGACAGAATTTATGAGGGAGCATGCCTTGATAGGGAAGTTTATTGGTTTTTGAACTACTGAAAAAGTGTTGCAAGGATGGATTGCAGCCAAGTGGAAGCCGAAAGGACATATAACCCTGAAGCAAGGTCCCAAGGAATTCTTCACAGCGATTTTCAACTGTCTGGAGGATAGAAACGAAATCATAGATGGAGGGTCGTATTTCTTCAACGCAGCTGGTCTGTATCTTAGAGAACAGGTTGAGAGATTTCACCCAGATAAAGAAGATCTTAGTTAGGCACCGGTTTGATCCACCTCTACTCCCTCCCTGTGGAGTACTGGGATGAGACTTCATTACAAGATATCGGCAATGGTCTTGGTGAGTTTTTCAAAGTAGCAGAGGAGACCAAGCTTAGAGGATACACCTCATATGTGCACATATGTGTCTATATGCACCTTAGCAATGCCCTACCAGAAGCAGTAAGTCTCTTGTATGACGATTTTGAGTGGATCTAATCTATCGATTATGAATGTGTTCCTTTCCGTTGTAGGAAATGTCACGCTCTTGGTCACCTATTTCGAGATTTCCCATCTAACCTAAAATCCTTAGCCCTTCCTCCTCTCAGAAAATCTGATGCTGATGGATTTACCAAAGTTTCCCATTGGAAAAAAAATCTCAAAAAAACCATCTCTAATCCCAAAACCTCTGCTACTAGTCCTCTCAAACCGAGTACCAGGAATAGATTTGATATTCTAGCTCAGCCATACCTGGACAATCTTGAAACCCCTGCTACATCCAAGAAGGACTTATGTACGGTAGTAAATCTTCCCAAATGTTGTGTTCAATGCATTGTGATCAATAAGGCGACAGACTTAGTTTCCTATGGATAAATGATTTAGGCCTATTGTGGTCTCCCAATATATATGCGACAATACGAGGAGCATAAGTCCATGCTTGCACTTGTCGTATCAAGGAGGAGGAATCACCCAACCTTCAATGTAAACGATAGTCACTAATTTTAACAATGTCGGAACACGTCACTAGCCTAGACCTCTAGATATGTTGTGTTAAGTTCCAAAGCACTCTTAGGTTCACTAAAATTCATTTTAAAGTTCATCTTGTATAGATTTTTCCTTTCAGTAGTTCACCACGTGATGATGATTCGAAATTACTAAGATGCAATCTACAATGATAAACAATCTTTGTTTATTTGAACAATGAAAATCCTAGCTACTAGGGGAAGAAGATAACAGTGCTTTTAAGCAAAGAGCAATGAGCAAACACTAGTGCATTTCCCTAAATCATATTTTCACACAAAAAATCAAAAAATACTAAATGCAAATGCATGTATTTGTTTTCTCTCTCCTTAATGTGAAATATGCCAAAAGAAAAACTAAATGCAACAAAGACCTTAAATATCTCACTCAAAATGACATTTTCGACAATTTCTTCTTCAAAAGAGAAGGCAAGACTAAAAGATGACACTTTAAATTTTGAACAAAAATTATTTTGAAACTTTGAATATAAAAAAATCAAATCAAATACACGAATAAAAGTTTAATCGATTATCAAGGGATGGAAGAATTTATGACACTTCTCTTTTCGACACAAAACGACAATTATGATACATTTTGTATCAAAGAGACAAATTGACTAAAACAACTTTTCGAAAAAGGGTTGTAAATGCGGAACAAATACACAAAAAATTCACTAATCCTAAAGTAATTGAGGCTGATCTAAGCAATGCAAGTGAGATTCAATAAGGAGGCACTGTTCATATGCAGCAAAACAACCAAACAAAACTGAAAACAAGGTAAAAAACCGTCAATTTCTAGATGGAAAAAAAATTCAGTCAATCATCCCACCTAGGCTTCACAAAAAATGAGATGCATCGCACTTACTACACTCAGGAGGTGCTATGCATAATTAGTCACAGTGGAAGATAGTGCAATGGTCTAGGGAGCGTAACTGAAATGGGTTTTGGCTCAAATGTAGAGTTGTTTTCAATGAGTTAAGGTGGGTTTTGATGAACAATGATGAGCAAAGTGTGATGGAATGTCTTGAGAGGTTACTGAGCTACCATAAGGCCATCTAAATGTGCCTGTAAGCCAAATTTTTAATTCATAAACTAAACCAAAGATTGACTAAAGCAACATTCATCTACTATGCAATTTTAAAGCAAGAGCAGTTTGAAAGCTACCTGGTTCACTTCATACTCTGTCTATAGTTTATTAAATTGAACATAAAACAAAAAATAACAACAAAAAAACATCTAATCTCTCCCTCATAGAGTCGCCAATTTGTTTCTGGGAAAACTAGTATTCCTAAATAATGCTAGTCCTCAAGGTTTGGCAGCTACCCTAGAAACAACAGTTTAAAGCAATTCAATGATTTCTTCTATGTGTAACAGATAAGAGAAAGATGATGGAACCAACCTGGAACTTCCACTTGATCCCTTCTTTTATTTCTCTTCCCTTTGATAGATCCCGCAACTCCTCCCAATACTTAACACTCTTGGAGAGTACCTACACAAGTACAACAATAAAGAACCATCAAAGCATTGTGATATATTACAACATAAACATTACAGAATCGGTATATAATGAACAAATGATAGAATTAACAAATGATAACATTTACAATAGCACAATAATAAGGGAGAAAACTTGAAGAGAGTTATTAATAGAAAGGAGAATTACAACCCAGTTGTCTGATCTAGCATCATCCTCCGAGCTTCAATCCTTCTTCACCTCATGAAATAGCAAGATCATTCCAACAAGAATAGAATTCTCTTCCCTCAATTACAAACTATCAGCACTTACTTGAAATTCACAACATTCCTGCCTTTTGATCTCTTGGATGAAGGATCCATTTATAGATGTTTGCAAGCGTGTGAGTCATCCATGGGGTTTGATTAGTGTGATTCCACTTGGTACAATTGGTTCCACAAGACAAGGGATTGGAGATTTATTAGATCCATTATTCATCCTTGGGCGAATTCAAAGAGGCAAGTGGCATAGGAAAAGTTTCTAAAGATTCCATGAGCATCCACTTAGAAAACTATCAAGTACTCATCAGTTTTGTACCACCTTTTCTGCACTATTAGGCTGATAAATTTCCATTCACACTTCGAAAGCTTGATATGAGAGGCAACCCTAGATCAGTAGTCTTATGGGTCCCAGTGATCCACCAATATGACTCTCCATATAATTATACAGATTTCATAGATCGTTTTGTGCACCCAGTGGCAACCGTGATGTTAGGAAGTCCTCCCCGTAGGATCAATACAGATATCAAGAGGGTCCTACAGTTGCCTAAAGAACATAAAGTGGGAGATTGGTATTTATACCAAAATCACATTGAAATCAGGATATATGGCTGTGAATTGGCACCCTACAAACTACCAAGATACCTCCCCA
Source organism: Pinus tabuliformis (assembly GCA_031772625.1). NCBI lineage: Eukaryota > Viridiplantae > Streptophyta > Pinopsida > Pinales > Pinaceae > Pinus > Pinus tabuliformis. Next base: position 971,176,986 of record CM062812.1, read on the forward strand.
TGATATTGTTTTCTCTGGAGTACTAAAACCAAATAATTAATTCAGATGAGGTACAGTTTGTAAAGGCCAAGAAGAAATCTCAACTCAGAATAAAAGACCAACTAGGCCACTTTGTGTGCAACAGTAGAGAAGCTGGAAGGGAAGAAAATGAAATCCTTCAAAGGCTCTGATTGAAACAAAGCCTCATATGGAAATATGATCCCTTTGACTTTGCCTGTAATAGAAGAACGAAAAATAAATTGTCTCCCTACATCCACCATAGAATTCCTGAGATAGAACAATATACAAATCAAATAGAATGGGTCGAGAACATTTTAGCAGACATAGATAGAAAATAAGTTGTTGTCGATAATGTGTTGATTGATCTAGAAAGGACACTTGATGAAGGTTCCTTTGTATAGGTACCAGGAGAATCCCTATCCCAGAGGGAAACACAAGAACATGACAAGAAACAAGTAGAATAAGGACTTCTAGAGCAAGAAGAGTCAGAGCAGCTAGACATATCAGAAGAACTAACTCAAACAAGACAACAAGAACCAATTATGAGTACTCCTCCTATTGTACAGACTCCTCTAAATGAGGAGAAGAATCCGAAAAGAGATAGGTAGGAGGCCACTCCTTCTCGCAGACCTATTGTACATACTTATGTCAATAGGAAAAGGTTAAACCCTCTTTCAGAAGAAGAGTTCACAGAGGAAACAATTAGGACAATAGGTTCAGAAAGGGCATAAAACAAGCAGACCACTCCCTGTGGAGGAACACAAGAACCTTCCACCACACATACTAAAATGCTAGAAAGACAAAAGAGTGTGGAAGTCTCCACTTTCAGTGTTCCAACTATCCACGACCAAGACATTAGAGAAATGTAAAAAGAAATAAAGGCCATAAATAAAATATTGAAGGCTTAGATCTATGCACAATACCTCAAAATGGCTCCCGCCAATCAAACAATGCTAATGTCAGCCTTTAATGCAAAAGAAGGTAAGATGCAAATGACTTTCATGGAGCCTACCACACAACAACCCAAGTCTATAGATGTTTACTTGAAGACAAATTTTGAGGTGCCGGCAAAGGATATACATCCTATCGACCAAATAGAATTGCACAAACAAACTGAAGAAATGGTATATTCCACAGTAACCAGCAAGGCCATTGTAGCACATCAACTACAGAATTCGTTGAATAATATGTCAGTGCAGTTCCAGCTAGAGAAGGCCTCTTCGCAGGCCATAGATACCAGGATAAAGTCCTTAGGTGACTTAATCATAGAGTTGGGGCATGATCGAAAGGATGTAAAGGTTGTAGAAAGGCTTATCAAAAAGAAAAATGATGACATAGTTTCCTTGAAGAAATAGCTCAAGATTCCTCATCTCCATCATCCACAAACAATTGAAGTACTAGTAACTTAGAAGGAACATGAGGAGCTTATGGACTTAGTCCTTGAGTTAAATGATTAATTAAGGGAAACAAAGAAAGATCTAGAGAACTTAATTGAGTCTAGGCAGAGTGAGTTGGCCACCACTCCACAGAATTTCATTCCTACAGTCTCTATAGCAATGCCTTCTACATTGGCTGCTTCCTTAACACAAACAGCTCCACAAGCTATAGCCATGCCAATCATAGGTACATCTACAAGTGCAAGTACATGTATAGAGAATACAGTTGAATTAGTGAAATCCATGGAAGAAATGACTATCCAGGCTACAGAGCTTAAAAGGCTTAAAGAAAAAGTTTCAAGCGGGGAAGCTAACTACAAGCTTGCACAGATACAATAGAAAGAAGAAGCCTAGAAGAATCAAACAATGGGTGAAAGGATAAAATTCCTTCAGAAAGACTTGACCTTACAATAGCCATTAGGACAAATAAAGGAGATGTTGTAGTCCAACATCATTGACTTTGTCAACGATGTTTGGCCATCAATACAAGTAATTTTTGAGCAGGTTGAACTGGTGAAAGTGGCCACCAAAGCAATTCAAAATACAAAAGGAGATTTGGGAGACCATCCTGACGAGGCTGACCAGCTCATAAAACTCTTAAACAACAAGAACAGATATGAGTTGGATGAACTGGGCATAGAAGATAGAAGAGGAACCATCATAGAAATCAAGAAGGTTCTTACTAAAAGGAACCTTATGCTCAATTTGGAGAAGAAATGCCAAAAAGTGCAACCTGATATTGATAGGTTCATGACAAAGTTTTGAATTTTGCGAAGTACACTGAAGCTGATGAGATATACCGAAAGGTATTGAAGATAAATTTACCTGAAGATGAACGATGGGAAAAATTAAGAGATTTACTATAAAGTTATTGCAGTAAATTCGTATGGCACCCAGATAAAATAGGTAAAACAGGGTCAAAGTGTAGTAGTTAAAGAGTATTAATAGGTTGAAGACATAAATTGATTCCAGCACATAGATATTAGTGAACTAAAAGAGCTAAATTCGAACTACAATAGCCAGTACAATCTTAATAAAAGGGGCAATAAGAAAGCAATTTTCCAAATGTCTCTATCTTCATGCTTGAAGATATTTTAATTTCCTAGAATAATTCTCAAACTGTTATGAGATATTTTGTAATATTATTTTTATAAATAATTCATATTTCTATGTAATGAGTGTGGATTCAAAGACATTTCTATAGACTAAATTCTTATCAAGTTAAGTGGCTTTTGTAATTAATATTGGTTTGGCTTGCTGGATCATGGAATAAGGTTAAAGGCATTGCATAGGATTCTTGTGCATAGTGGAAATCAAATAAGTATTATCTCTCATGTTTATTACTGTTTTCTCTTCATGTTTATAAATAATCATGTGTGCTTCAATGAAATATTAATGGTAAGCTAGGAATGATATTTCAAAATTAGCTTCAAAGCTCTCTGTCTTGACTGTTTACCTTCTTTACATTTTCTTCTAAACTATCTTAGTCTAGGAATTCTTAATTGCTCCCTTAGTTCTGCAGTTCCACCCCTTCGGTCCATAGTAAGAGATTATTAGTTACCCTTTGCTACTGATCTCCTTTTGTTCTTCATCTTGATCCTAGTTTAAGGATTCTTCATTGCCCTTTCACCCTAGTTAGGACTACCCCCTCTATTTGAACCTGTAGATTTTCCTTTTGTTGTGCTAGCCCGCCCTGTGAACTCTTTCTTTAGTGATTGATCTGATCTAGTTAAGCCACTCTTTGTTTGACACCATAGCCCAATGGCTTGAAGGCCTGCTTTGTCCATCTATTTTGAGAATTCCACCGCCCAATCAAAATCAAAACCTTATGAGCACTAATAACTAGCATAAAATTCCACCAAAACAAAGTTAAATTATAAAGAGAGATCCCTCTATGGGCTTAGGTTGGCTAGAACCCGAGTCTAAAAGATTATGTTTGTGGTTACCTTGGATTATTACTTCTTTTTATAACTTCTAGGGAAGAATCCTGAGTGATAACATAGTGGTGACTCCGCTGGGGAAGCAAACCCTCAGTCTTAATAAACGTTTGAGAAATTTCAAATTTTTATTTCAAGCCTCTTAAAGGGTTTATTAGAATTTACTTCTAAAATTTCATAAAAAGAAAATAATCAGAAAAAGCTTCGAATCTAGCTTCAAGGAGAACTCACTATACAAGGGCCAACCCTGATCCAAATCCTCCCCCTATATTTGACAATCCTAGCCTTATTTCGAGAATAACCAGAAGACAAGAAATTTCAGTAAGCCCAAGACCTTTGATCAAAGTAGATTCTTGTCCTGAGTGGCTCTTTTTAGAAGACCTCCCTTTTGATGAGTCATTTGACCTCTCCTTATTCAGAACCAAGTTTGAAAGTGCACTTTATTACCTAGTTCTAGATCCAGAACTCATTAAAGAAATTCAAGTCCAAAAGTAAAACCAGTCGATATGTAGAGTGCAACAGTTAGTGTAGAGGTTAATTTGCTGGCAAAATTAGCTACGGTTAGGAACGAGAGGAGAGCACCCTTAAAAGATGAAACCTCAACATTTGACCATAAAATGGATGCTCTAGCCAAAGGAATGGAAAAACTAATGGATATGATGGAAGGCATTGAAATGAAGCCTCACTGGGATAAAAAACAGGCACCTCCAATGAGAATCCAAAATTCAAAAAGAATCAAAACCAAAATACCGGGAAAAATGGGCCTGATCAGAATATTAGACCTCCTTTCGAAGAGAACTATGTTGAAACTTTCCATCCAGAAGACCTTGAACAAGACACCCAAATTAGCTTAATGGGATTAGATGATGAGGAAACTGTCTTTCTAACTCAAGATGGTCAGGAATTACACATGCTTCAGCAGTTCCAGACCCAAGCTAGAGAAACATTCGACTACAAGAAATGCTATGATTCTATTATATTCAAAGCAAATAAACAATACAATTTGAGGAGCAAAACAAACACTGATGCTCTAGACCAAAACAAGAAAGCCATACCAAATCAGCCTAAGAAAATTAAAGTAGCTCCAGTTTCAAAACCTCTCCAAATCCTTTCTAGATCCATTCAGAATCCTCCCAGTCCCACCATTGAAGATGTAACCAATGGCTAACCTTCGAATAAGAAACCCTCCACTTCATTTCCCTCCAAGGAAATCCTCCAAATAAGACTCCAATTAGAAAATCCTCTAGAAAAGACTCCAAACACTGAAAAAGAAGAAGAAACTACTCCAAAACCTGCTGTTAAAACTCCAAATGTTCAAACAGAGAAATCCCCTTTCCATTTCAATTTGGGAGCAAAGGTGGCCAAGCTGAAAATCTTAGTTCCTTTAACAGAACTGATTAAACATGAAACTTACAAATATCAAATAAGCAAATCTTTAAACTTCTTTGAGAATGAAGACTCTGTGAACTTATTTGATAATCAGCCTAAGCTAATTTTTGGCCTTGATGTTAATGGAGAACCAGTGGAAGGAGGAATACCACCCTTCTACGTTAGCCTTAACACTCAAGATGAAATTCTACACAATGTTATGATAGACTTTGGGGCTTCACACAATCTAATCCCTAAATCTGTTATGGAGAAGCCTAACTTGGATATCACTAGACCTTAGAGGGACCTGTTTTCATTTGATTCTAGCCAAGTTAAGTACCCAGGACTTATAAAGGACCTGTGTGTTTCCCTAGTGCAGTACCCTGCTAAGACAATTCTTATGGACATAGTTGTTGCTAATATACCACCTAAATATGGCATGAGGTTTTCTAGATCATGGGGTGCTAAACTCAAAGGATCTCTGCAACTTGTCATGTCTTATGCTACCATATCAGTTTTGGACATCCTAAAAAACTATATACAGAGACTCTGATGAAGTATGAAGTGAGTAGTGAGGAAAGGCCTCCAAATTTTCCTATTTATTTAATGCATTTTGACATCGATTCTTTCATCCTTTATAATGTTGAAACAAATCAAGGAAATGCTTCAAACTGCATTATTTCATAACTAAAAGAAATTACAGTAGCAAAAGAAAATCAAATTGTCTGAATTCAACAAGTTTCAAATAATAAAGATGACCTAGATGCTTTAATCAAAGAAGATTTTGTTCCCCCATACACTAAGAATTATGAACATGAAATTCTTTGGCATCATGAATTCAATGGGTTGGTGAAAAAACTAGGTGCAAGAGTGGGAGTATGTATTTACAACTTAGAAAATGATCATTTAGAGGGTCATGCCTACAGATTGAACTTCAAATGTACTAGCAACATGGCTGAGTATGAAGCACCTCTTTTAGGTCTTAAATTGGTCAAAAAGTTAGGAGCCATAAGAGTCTCTATTATGGGAGATTCTAAGTTGGTTATAAAACAAATCAACACTGTTTATATGACTAGGGATCCTAGGTTAGGATTTTACATAGGAATAGTTGTAGAAATACTAAATACCTTTTTAGAAACAAAGCTTGTTGTTATTCCAAGAAAACACAATATGCAAGCTTATACTCTAGCTATGTTTGCTAGTACTTGCAAGTTACCTTTTCAACCTAACCATCAGTACACCACTGTGGTTAGACATAGACCTTCTATCCCTGACGACTTAAATAATAAGAAAGTATTCAATAATGATCAACAAATAAACAATTTTCTAACTTTAGATGAAGAATTTGTAAATAGCAACATAGATGATGACATAACATTAGATCTTGATTACACTGATAAAATATAAATTAACAAATTAGAAGATGAAAAGAAAGATAGATTCCATCCCATAAAGTTTACAAAATCAGACATTCATCAATATTAAAGATAGATAACTGACGAAGACTTTGAAATCATCAATCTTAAACATAATTTTTTGTCCAAAGGATTAACTGCTTTAGAGGACTTGTTTGATTTAAACGATGTCCCCAGAAAGCCAAAAATGCAGCCCTTAAAATATGACATAGAGGACTGCAACATAGGCTCAGAGGAAGATCCAAAAATGATAAAATTGTCAAACTATTTACCGCCACATGAGAAATTGAAATACATAGAACTGCTAAAGTAATTCCAAGATTTTTTTGCTTGGAGTTATGAGGACCTTAAGTCCTATGACACCAGCATAATACAACACACCATCCCTTTAAAATAAAACCAAAAACCTTTTAGGAAAATGCTTACAAGGATTAATCCCCTTATATTGCCTTTTATTGAAAATGAAATCAAAAGAATGTACAAAGCCAATATCATTGCACCAATTAGATTCTCTGATGCACTTTCCAATTTACTACCCACTAGAAAGAAAATTGGTCAAATTAGACTATGTGCTAACCTTAGGAATCTCAATAAATTTTCACTCAAAGATAACTATCCTCTTCCCAAAATGGATCACATATTATATAGGGTAGTAGGCTCAACCAGAATCTCACTATTAGATGGGTTCTTAGGTTATAACCTGATTTTAGTCCACCTAGATGACGAGGCAAAGACTACATTCACCACTCCTTGGGGCACTTTCATGTATGCCAAGATGCCTTTCAGGTTAAAGAATGCAGGGGCCACCTTCAACGACCAATGTACATAGCCTTTGCTAAGGAAATCCATGACTTCCTTGTAATATACCTAGATGATGTCATTGTATTCTCTAAATCATATCAGCAACACCTGGATCATCTAAGGCAGGTCTTCACCAAGTGTAGGAAATATGGAATTTATCTGAGTCCTAAAAAGTCATTGTTTGGATTGGAAGAAGGAAAATTGTTGGGCCACATAATCTCTAAAGATGGTATCTAGATAGACCCTACAAGGATTGAAGGCATTTTATAGATACAACATCCAAGGAGCATCAGAGAACTACAAGCCTTTTTATGTAAAATAAAATTTTTGAGAAGATTTATCTCTAACTTAGCTAAAATAATTAGATTATTAAATAACATGTTAAAGAAATATTCGACTATTAAATGGACACTTGAGGCTAAAAGGTCTTTCACAGAAATCAAGCTATCCTTAACACAGACACCAGTCCTAATCAATCCATTGTTTGATACAGATTTCATCATATTCTCTTTTGCTTCAGAACACACAATTGTTCCTGTCTTACTAGAGAAGAATGATCAGGGCTTGAACATCCTATAGCTTTCTTTAGAAAGGCCCTAAGAGATGCACCTTTAAATTACAATAGAATGGAAAAGAAAGCTTTTTCTTTAGTCAAATCCATCAAAGATTTTCGAGTTTACATCGTATATTCATATGTAATAGCTTATCTTCCCAACATTGTAGTCAAAGACATCCTAACACAGGATGACCCATATAGGAAGAGAGGGAAATGGATAGCTACTATCTTAGAATATGATTAGAAATTAAACCTACAAAATTGATCAATGGCCAAGGTTTAGCAAAACTTATGGCTGAATCGAACTGTCAGGTCCTCTACATTAATTTTATTGCAGAATTGGATAAGGAAGATGAGATGGCGACTCCAAAGATCAGCCAAGCCATCATAGACTCACCATGGTATGCTTACATTATATACATTCTACAAAGTCTTCAAGCTCCTCCTGAGTTATCTAGGACTAAAAGTAGGTTCTTAAAAATGAAATCTTTGATGCTTTGCGTAATTAACATTGCTTTATTTGGAAAAATCATGAAGGCATCTTTCTTAATTGTTTATTGGAGGAAGAATCTGACAAAATATTACAACAGTTTCATGCAGATGAATATGAGGGAGATCTTTATGGGAAAACCACAGCTGACAAGATCCTATGAGCTAGTTTTTACTAGGGCAGTCTGTTTTCTGATGTAAAGAAATTTCTAACCTCCTGTCATAAATGTCAGATTTTTGAAGGAAAAAGAAAACTTCTACCATTACCTTTGAAACCAATATCTACCGAAACACCATTTCAACACTGGGGTCTTGAATTCATTCGTGAAATCCATCCCCCCTCTTCTACCCAACATAGATGGATGTTGAATGCTATAGATTATTTTACGAAGTGGATAGAAGCCATACCCTCAGGACAGGCAACTGATACTATCATAATAGGTTTCCTTCAGGCAAACATTCTGTCCAGAATTGGTTGCCCAACCAAAATCATCACAGACAATGTAGAAAATTTCAAATCAAAGAGGATGATTGATTTCTACAACAAATATAATATAACCCTGGGTCATTCCATAGCCTACTATCCCCGAGGAAATGAACTAGTAGAGTGTTCCAACAAGAGTTTAGTGAATATCACCAAAAAACTGTTGGAGGATAATAAGAAAACCTGGAACAAGAAATTAGTAAATGCCTTGTTGGAATATAGGCTAACCACAAAGAAATCCGTTGGTACTAGCCCTTATCATCTAGTCTATGGAATGGATGATGCTTTCCCATCTTCCTTGTGAACACCAGTGATGAAATTACTCCAAGAAGTGGAGGTTGAGACGAATGATATTGAAAGGAGAATTAATAAAACAATTCACTTGTAGTAGAGCAGGGAAGAAGTGTATATTAGATGCCAAATAGTGCAGGAAAGAATCAAGAAAGCTTTTGACAAAAGGACTAAGGCAGAAGATTTCTATCTATGAGATAAAGTTTTAAAATGGGACTCAAGAAGAGAGGATAAAGGTAAACATGGTAAGTTTGAGTTTCTATGGAAATCACCTTATATCATTTATGATTTCAGGGCTAATAATTCTTTTTTTCTCAAAGAATTAGATGGTGCAGAAGTAGAAGGAGGACCAATTAATGGTCAAATGCTTAAGCACTACATAGACCGTAGTCACTGATTTCACTAATCACTTATACATATTCTATTTTTCAAATTCTAATTTTTGATTGGATGGTAATTTTTGGAGTTGAAGCCTGAGGAGAAGGCCCTAAGCCTCAAAAGTTTCACTATCATAAATAGCAATAATGCAGTAAAGTAAAGGAAAGAGTTGGAGAATTTAAATCACAACTATTTAGAAGGCCAGTGATCTACTATTTCTTAACATTTCACTAAGAAATGCCATCCCCATGTGGAGCCACTTTTAGGTTCCTATACCAATAGGAGTCATAATTTTTGAATGGTTGAGATCAAATCTATAATATGTACATAACTTTGCTTTCTGCAAATGTTTTCAATATTCAAAAAATAAAAAAAATAAAAAAATGTAAAGAGGGTATGTCCTAAAAGAAAAATCAAAGGACAAAAAGAATAAAAAAGGTCAAAAAAGATGAAAAAATGAACCCCAAGAAAAGAAAAGACCATGAAATTGTGCAAGTCAAAATGCCACTACTATTTTCTTTTGATGAAGAATAATTGATTATGTGTAGCTTGTTATCCTTTCCACAATCCATGAATAGTTAAGATGTTTAAACTTGACTATTTCATGATTTCAATTTCACGATTATAGATAGAGAATAAAATCTGACCAAACTGTTTAATCTCGGTAGATAATTAGATTAGGTAGAGTAAATAAAAGGAGCTCAACTGTTTAATCTGAGCCCTTGGATGTAATAAGGTTAGATTTAGATAAATTTCTATTGTAAAGAAAAGATAATGTTTTGATAAAGGGTTTTCCAGTTTAAGTGCACCATAATAAAGTGAAGAAAAAATGGTAGGATGAGTAGGTAGGTAAGTAGAAAGATGGTTGCAAAATTGTGATGATTGTTAGATAAAAAGCATATTGATCACATTCATCACCAAAGTTCTAAGTATGGATGAAAATTGAGCATGTATCAAAGTTCACAAAGTCAATTGATTAACATCCCTCACTCATTACATTTTCCACTTAACTAATTTCCAAGAAATGTCTTAAAGTACCCCAAATATTAAGTCAAAGGGGCTCAAGGAATTTCTCTGACTCCTGAAAGGACTAGACGCTCAGCCCAATGACTTATAGTTCCTAAGGTACTAAAAATCCCTCATAAACATTTTCCCCCTTCAATTTACACATACTCCCAAACAAATCCCTTTTCCTAAAGGAAAACATATTTTTCCTAAGGAAAAGTCATTTTCCCCCTAACAAACCCCTTTCTCTAAGGGTAAAACCTTAGAAAAGTGATCAAACCCATGGAAAAACCCCTTTTATTCACAAAACCCAGAAGAACACTTGAAGCCTATGTATAATGTGTTATGTCAAATAACAAACAAATAAACAAAATACACTATACTTAGCATTTTATTCATTCCCCACCAGCATCGTACTAATTTCTAACTTTATATATATTACATTCTGAAAAAGCAATAAACCTTCCCATATAGTTATATAATAAAAACCCTTATATTAATACCCCACCTTGAAAAGTTTGTAATATCAACTTTATAAAAACCATATCTTGATAAAAGAGATTAATCAACCAATCTGTGGTTAATTAATAATCAAACTCTCCCAATGAGATCGCCCCTCGTGCCCTAACCACACCATAATCCCTAATTAACTTAATTTTGCCACTTGTAAAACTCCGCCAGACCCCTCCATTAAACCTCGTGAAAAAACCCCGTCCCGATCATTGTGCTATCTTCCCCTTTTGATCTCACAGTTTACGATCATATCGAGTGGTCTCTGCAGGTCGAACTTTACCCGCCCGATATGGGTGGTTTCACTTTTGGCTCTGTCGCTATGTGGCACCCATCAATGGCATCGTGAAGCTTCCCCTCAAAACCATCCCAACCCAAAAGTGGTGGAATCAAAACCTGCTTACCGCTTCCCACTAGACAACAAAATGTCTCATGCCCCAATAAACAACAAATGTACCTTGTGCCTGTATACCTGCCAAATTCAGTTGACATTACGAATTAAACTAAAAAAACCATTGTTTTTTGTTTTCTCGTAAAATAAGATGCTCAGAATTCCATGCAAGCTACAGTCTACATGCAAAAACCAAACCACGTCCAACTGCCAATTTGCATAAGCTACTGAAACTTTGAATCCACTTGTTAGTCATGTACCCCTCCTACAAACCATGCACTATTCCCTGTCAACACGTTCAAATTCAAAACTAGGTATTTACCTAAAATCACTAAGAAACCTCGTATCATTCCTAAAACATGTTACTCAATCGCTTGAATTAATAAGTAATTAGGTGTAAAAATTGTCGAGCAACCCCAAACGTCTCTGAATTGAGCCAATTTTCCCCTAATTTAACAAAAAAAACTTTTTCCCCATTATTGAATTGACAAGAACAAATAATGGCCCCTCCATTTGCAATCAACATCTAACCAGTTACCACTCCCCACCTAGATTTAGATCACCTCCCATAGGCAAACAAAGATTTCCAAATTAAGGACACCACTATCGAGGAATCATCATTGAAATTATACTGCAGGTACATAGACCAGTATTTAAACCACACAGACAAAATAGGCCTTTGGGAATCAAATGTGCCCAAGTACCAATTCCCTAGAGTCAATATCTTCCTTGAAATTGTCCACTATTGCCATATGAACTATAGTCCCAGCCAAAGAGCAGTGATGACTCCCAACAATACTATGTTATTCACCATCACAGCTGAATCTATCAATGAAATGTTGCAGTTGCAACCAGGTCAAAACATAACTCCCATTTCCATTGGAGACCTGCTTGATAGATTCCCTAGAAATACCTCCATCAAACTTGCCTAATTATTCCAAACCTTCATTATGGAAGAAAAACACATACCAAAGGATCCTCCCCCATACATGTGGACCATTTTTTCCAAGATGGGCCGAGACATTATATCAATGATATCTAGTATTTTGTGCTATCCTACAAGTGAATATGTTGATGAGATTATTATAGCCTTCATGTCCATTTACACTCTTGGACAACCCCCTGCCATCATGTTTTTCTATGCCAAATTCATTGCAGATAAGATGTATGATAAATTCATGAGGATGGACAATGAAATATTGTTCAAGTACTCATCATTTTTGGACCTCCTTTTCCTTTACTATCAGGCTGATAAATTTCCATTCACACTTCAAAAGCTTCATACCAGAGGCGACCCTAGATCAATAGTCTTCTAGACCCCATTGTTCCACCAATATGACTCTACATATTCTAATACAGATTTCGTAGATCTTTTTGTGCGCCCTTTGCCAACCATGTTGTTAGGAAGTCCTCCCCCTAGGATCAGTGCAGATATCTGGAGGGTCCTACATTTGTCTAAACAACATAAAGTGGGAGATTGGTATTTATATATGGTTGTGAATTGGTACCCTGCAAACTACCAAGATATCTCCCCATGAAATTGTTTTCTTTGGCGTACTACAAGAAAATAATTAATTCAGATGAGGTACACTTTGTAAAGTCAAAGAAGAAAGCTCATCTCGGAATAAAAGACTAGCTAGGCCTCTTTGTATGCAACAATAGAGAAGCTGGAGAGGAAGCAGATGAAATCATTCAAAGGCTCTGATTGAAACAAAGCTTCATATGGAAATATGATCCCTTTGACATCATCTGCAATAGAAGAATGAAAAATAGATTTTCTCCCGACATCCACCACAGAATTCCTAAGATAGACAACATGAAAATAAACTAGAATGGGTGGAGAACACTTTATTATATAGAGATAGAATAGAAGTTGCTATCGATAATGTGTTGATTGATATAGAAAGGAGACTTGATGAAGGTTTCTTTGTACAGGTACCAAGAGAATTCCTATCCCAGAGAGAAAGGTAAGAACACAGTGAGCAACAAGAAAAGGAAGGACTTCCAGAGCCAAAAGAGTTAGAGCATCTAGGCATATTAGAAGAACTAACTCAAACAAGACAAAGAAAACCAATTATGAGTACTCCTCGTATTGTACAGACACCTCTAAATGAGGATAACAATCCCAAAAGAGATAGGGAGGAGGCCACTACTTCTAGCAGGCCTATTGCACAAACTTATGTCAAGACACAAAGGCTAAAACCTCTTTCAGAACAATAGTTCACAGAGGAACTAGTTGGGACAATGGGTTCAGAAGGGCAGAAAGAACGCAGGCCACTCCATCTGGAGGAACACAAGAACCATCCACCACACATACTAAAATTCTAGAAAGACAATAGAGTGTGGAAGTATCCTCTTTCAGGGCTCCAAATAACCAGGACTAGGACATTATAGAAAAGTACAAAGAAATAAACTCCAGAAATGAAATATTGAAAGCTCAGAGCTATGCACAATACCTCAAAATGGCTCCCACCAACCAAAGAAGGGTAATGTTAGCTTTTAATGTAAAATTAGGTAAGATGCAAATGACTTTCATGAAGCCTACCACACAACAACCCAAGTCTATAGCTGATTACTTGAAGACAGATTTTGAGGTGTTGGCGAAGGATATACATCCTATCGACCAAATATAATTGCACAAATAGTCCGGATAAATGATCTAATCCACATTGACCAGCAAGGCCATTGCAACACATCAACTACAAAATTCATTGAATAATATTTCAGTGAAATTCCAACTACAAAATGCCTCTTCACAGGCGAAGGAAACCAACATAAAGTCCTTAGAGGACCTAATCATAGAGTTGGGGCATGATCCCAAGGATCTAAAGGCTACATAAAGACAACAATACCTTCTTCATTGGCTGCTTCCTTAGCACCAACAGCTCCACTAGATATAGCCATGCCAATCGCAGGTACATCTACAAGTGAAGGTACATCTACACAGAAGGTAGGTGAATTAGTGAAATTCATGGAAGAAATGACTATCCAGGCTATAGAGATTAAAAGGCTTAAGGAAAAAGTGTGAAGCTTGGGAAATGACTGCAAGCTTGTAAATATACAACAGAAAGAAGAAGCCTAGAAGAATCAAAGAATGGGTGAAAGGATAAAATTTCTTGAAAAATACTTGACCTTACAATAGCCACTAGGACAAATAAAGGAGATGCTCTAGTCCAACATCATTGACTCTGTCAATGATGTTTGGTCATCAATACAAGTAATTTTTTAGCAGACTAAACTGGTGAAAGTGGCCACTGAAGCCATTCAAAAGAAAAGAGGAGATCTGGGAGGCCAGCCTGAGGAGGTCAACCAGCTGATAAAACTCTTGACCAGCAAGAACATGTATCAGCTAGATGAACTGGGCATAGAAGATAGAATAGGGACCATCATAGAAATCAAAAGGGTTCTTACTAAAAGGAACCTTATGCTCAATCTGGAGAAGAAATGCAAGAGCATGCAAGTTGATATTGATAGGTTCATGACAAAGTTCGGAATTTTGAGGGAAAAGGGCCTTCCCAATCCTATGGCTGTCCATGACAAGCTTATGACCCAAGCGGACTATGTGGATAGACTGAACGAGTTGGCCAAGGACCAAGCTAGTACCTCAGGGGTAAAATATTTACCCATAGGGAAGGTATTGTACGACAATCTGGAAAATCCATTCTTCATAGAGAAAGAAGTAAAGCATCTGTTCGTAAATAAACCAATTTTTGCCAAGTAAATTGATGCTGATGAGATATATTGAAATATATTGAAGGTAAATTTACTTGAAGATGAATGGTGGGTAAAATTAACAGATTCACTATAAAGTTACTTCAGTAAATCCATATGGAAACCAGGTAAAAGAGGGTCAAATTGTAACAGGTAAAAAGTATCAAAAGGTTGAAGAAATAAAGTGATTCTAGTGCACAGGTATTAGCCAACTAAAAGAGCCGAATTCGAACTACAACACCTAGCACAATCTTAATAAAAGGGATAACAAGAAAGCAGTTTTCCATCTCTCTTTGTCTTCATGCTTGAAGATATTTTTAATTTCCTAGAATAATTCTCAAACTGTTATAAGATATTTTGTAATATTATTTGTATAAATAATTCATATTTCGAAGTAATTAGTGTGGATTCAAAGACATTTCTGTAGAATTTTCTTATCAAGTTAAGGAGTTTTTATAATAAAGATTGGTTTGGCTTGCTGGGTCATGAAATAAACTTAAAGACATTTGACAGGATTCTTGTGCACAATTGAAATGAAATAAGTTTTATCTCTCATGTTTATTATTGTTTTCACTTCATGTTTATAAATAATCACATGTGTTTCAATGAAATATGAATGGTAAACTAGGAATAGTATTTCAGAATTAGCTTGAAAGCTCTTTGTCTTGACTACTTACTTTATTTTTGTTTTCTGCTAAACTATCCTAGTCTGGGAATTCTTAATTGCTCCCTTACTTCTGTAGTTTACCCCCTTAGGTCTATAGTAAAGGATTCCTAGTTGCCCTTTGCTACTGATCTCCTTCTATTCTTCATCTTGGTCCTAGTTTAAGGATTCTTCATTGCCCTTTCACCCACTGGTTAGGACTACCCCATCCATTTGAACTTGTAGATTTGCTTTTGGTTGTGCTAGCTGACGAGCGCCAAATTTTGGTAACAATTCGGGCTCATTTGGCCTACTTACCTTGCTCAACCCTTCATCTTTTATCACTTATGCATTCATTTCTTGGTATATTCGTGTTATTTGTAGGAAGAAGGGCAGGCATTATATCTATGTGGCTAATACATGATGATTTCAGGTTTTTTGGCATTAAAGGGAGCAAAGACCACGCAGAAGGAGACAAGGAGACAACAAAGGTGGCCTTGCAGGTTTATAGGGAGGTTGTCTACAACCTTAAATGACCTCCCTCGTGATCTCCACCCTAACTCCGAGCTCCAACAGCTCTCCCCACCGAGCTTAAAGGCAACCAACATATTCTACAGGAACAACAGTTTACAGCAGTTTAACTTTCAGTTGGACAGCCAAGCTCCACGTATTGAGGAAGCCAGCTGGATCCTCATCATGTATAAATATTAAGGCCGTAGCCTTTGATAGGAGCTTTTTGAACTTTTGAACTACTGTTGCAATTTCTAAGCACGAGCTACAGCTCGGTTTTTGCTTTTTGTAAGCGAGTTTTGGCATGATGTTAGACTCATGATTATTCAATAAAGGCAGGCAGCTTTGGATTCAATTCTGAGTTTTTAAGGGAGCTATAGCTCTCAGGTTAGGGCCCAACCTGAGAGCAATAGACCTCCTTTTCCTTGTATTGTTATTTGTCTTTCCTTTCAGCACTTTATTCCTCTGTTTTGACATGCATTTGGAAATTACAGTCTGCTGATTTGATTTCTTTTATGTGATTGAGTAGAATTAGTTTACGGTTCAAGTGCTTTTAGTTGCTTAGATTAGAGTAGGAGGATCAACATTCATTAGAGCGCCAAGAAAAGGTTGACAGTGCACTCACTGCCATCTCTGTTTAGAGATTGGGGGTGAAGACTGTACCAACCACCAAAAAACACAGTCTTATACTTTCATTCAAGCTGCAACACAGTCATTTCAATTGTAGATCCATCCATGCATTCTGATCTTGAGAAGTACTTCTTCATTCCAACTCCATGCACGACTCTTCTCTGAAGTTTACATTGTTGTTCGTTGATTGAATAACACAGTTAGGATAGGTTGATGAATTCTCGGTTTTGTGCAGATTTGTTTCCTTTACACTGCATTGCATCACTCTGTTATCTCCTTCTTCTTCTCAACCGCGCCTAAATTCACCTACCCAACCTTTGTTCAGCTCGTTTGCCTTCCAACACTTCTACTATTCACGTAGCTCCATCCTTTTGGGCTTTTCATTGCTTCCACCCTTCTATCCACCAACCAACTGTACCCACTCTTTCCTCATCTCATATCTCTGTCCCTGAGCCATCATAAGCTCCCTTTCCATCCTGCCTATCCACCCATACAACTCCTCGACTCCTCCATCACCCAAAACCCCAACCACAGAACATCGTGTAGAAGTTAGCAGACTTCCTGTAGAAATCCCGAGATTCCTATAGGATCCCCTGCAGACATCCTGTAGAAGCCTGCAAACTCGGTTGCCGAGCACCTGGACGTTGTGGACTTTTGTGGAACGACATTAGGGATCCCCTGGAACCTCTCCTAGCCCTCCTGACCTTTCCCAAGCTTTCTTTCCCATCGAGCTACCCATGCACAGTCAAACCCTAATAAGAAACAAAATCATAATAACTCCAACCACTTAAGCAAAAATACAAAAACAATGTTCTTTTCAGTAGAAGTAGCTTAAATTCATGCATCTCATATCAATAGAAGTAATGGCATCATTTCTAGAAGTTTGCACTCCCACCATTGCATCATAGAGATTAGACTAATCATATTAGGGTTTACTAGGGTTTCCTTGTTTTGTTGGCTTTCAGTTCATTATTGCAAAGTAGATTAATTTCCTTTGAGATAGCCTTCGTCCATCATTTAGAAAGCTTCTTCTGAGAACATATAGAAGTTGGCTTGAGCCCTAGCGGACTTGTGCCAGCTGACCAAGTGACAGCTGCGACAAGAGCTAGTACTTGTGCATACAGCATCGTCGCTTCCAAGTTTGTTACGAACTACTGGGTTGATAAAATTAGAGATAGGAAGCTCCAGGAGTTGTAGCATTATTGCTACAATACTGGAGACCACCATCCTTTTTGGCACCGTTGCCGGGGAAGTGTCAGAGTATTAGTAATTTTTGCTTTTCTTCTATTTTCTTACTCTTGCCTTCTGCTAAGTAGTTTATTTCATTTCCATTCTGCAAAAGTAGCATAGACATTTCCTGCTTTCATAGATTAGCATTTCCTGCTTTCATAGATTAGCATTTCCTGCTTTCATAGATTAGCATTTCGTGCTTTCATAGATTAGCATTTACTGCTTTCATAGATTATCATTTCTTGCTTTCATAGATTAGCATTTCCATTCTGCCATTTCATTTCTGCAAGCGTAGATTAGTGTTTCAATTCTGCAAGTGTAGACTAGCATTTCCATTCCTGCAATTTCATTTGAGAAAAGTAGATTAGTTCTTTCCTGCTTTCAATTTAATTCTGCATCTTTATTTCAGTAAGATAGTTAGTTGTAGATCAATCTGTTTTAGTTTTGCAGGTACCAAAGAAAAAAGACAAAAGCAATCAAAAAATGTCTTTCCATTTCATGCCTCATAGGAATTGAGATAAAACAGGAAAATTCTTACCCAACACCCCCACCACATCATGGAGTCACCCTTCTCTCTTCTTCGGTGACAGTGATCCAGAAGAACCTATAGGTGAACCTCCTGAGATATACGAAGATCCTATAGCAGAAGAAGAATTAGAGACCATCCCATCTGAAGCTATGGCTGACAATAGAGGAGAAGATGAGAGGATAGAAGGTGCCTTCCCCATCCGAGAGACCAATGGAGAGATGAAAATGAAGAACATTAGCCCCTCCGCTTTACCTCACTTCCATGGACTGACTACTGAAGATCCTGATACCTTCCTGTTTGAGTTTGCTGTCCTTTGTAGAACCTATGACTATACTGAAGATGAGCAGAAGCTGAATCTCTTCCCTTCCACTCTTAAGGATGCAGCATTACGCTGGTTCATGGGCTTACCTGGGAATAGTATCACTACTTGGGCTCAGATGTAGCAAGCTTTTAATACCAAGTACCGGGACTACTGTAGGTCTAAGGAAACCAAGGGAGAAATCTTTCGGATGACCATGGGAAATGATGAGTCCTTAGAGGATTATGAGGAGAGGTTCCAACTTAGCTATAAGCGGGCTAGGTGCACACTTGACCCTGAATCCCTCAAGTTGGTCCTGCTCCGAGGAGTCCTTGAAGACCCCTTAGATACCCTTCACATGTTAGCTGGGGGGGATATTTACCAACTGCCTTATGAGGACATCAAGACTGTGTTTAGAAACCACTCCAAGGCAGCTGGGAAATGAGGTAGAGGAAACCTCCTCTCAACTGGTGTCCCTTTCTCCAAACATGAGTTTGCAAATCAATTGGAAGATCTTAAGAGTGAGGTGAGACAGACCATTGCCATGCAGCTGGACACATTCAGGATCCAGCAGAAGAAGGAAGAAGCTGAGAGAGCCTTGGCTATCTTCTGCCCTAGATGTACCAGGAGAAACCCTAAGAACGAATGTCCATTGCATTCGGTTGAAGTGTGTTTCGTTTGTGAGGAGGACCATCCCACAAACCAATGTCCAACCTTACCTGGATTTAAAGCCATGTACCAAGGGACAGAAGCTCCCACTGAACCCCTCTATTACCTCAACCAAAGGAGGCCACAAGGACCTAGACCTTACCAGCAGGGGATGCAAGGGGCACCTCAAGCTTATTACAACCCCAACCAATCGACCCCTATGCCTTCCTGGGGTCCCCCTGCTCATCCTTCCTGGTCTATGCCTCCTCCATGGTCTTACCCACCTCAGTACCCTACTCAACCCACTACTCATTCATGTCACTCACATGCTCAGCCACAACCTCAGTGGAATGCACCTCAGTCGGGGTGGAGGCCCCAATACAATACTCCTCCTGCCATTTTGCCTCCACCACCAGTTCAACCTCAACCCTTACCTCCTGCTCCTCTGAGGCAACCTCAAATACCTGCTCAACCGAACCCAAACCCCAACAATAGACATGCCCAGTAGGTATACACTGGGGAAACATCATGCCCTACTTATGCTGTGGAGATCCAGGAGATCAATCTTCGATCTGGAAAGACTCTTCCAGATCGCCAACCTCCTCCCCCAGAGGATGAGGAAGATAAACAGGAAAGTGAACCAAAGGCTATTCCACCCTTTCCTGAGAGACTAACAGCCACCACACAACCCAACCCAGAGGAGGATGAGCTCCTGGGTGAGCTCAAGCAGTTGTGTGTGAAAATACCACTTCTCCAAGCCATCAAGGATGTGCCAATATACAACAAACTGGTTAAGGAAAAGTGCTTTAAACACCCAGGCAGGCGAAAGAGAGATGCTTCAACCATCAATGTCTTAGGACAACTGTCTGACCTTATGTTAGGACAAGTCATCTGCCCAAAGTATCTAGATCCTGGGAGTCCTGTAGTAGATGTGCACAACAATGGCATCATCATACCTCACACATTGATTGATTTGGGGGCCGCCATTAATGTGATGATCAGGGATACCATGCTCAAACTCAATCTTCAGGGTTCCTTGAGGAAGACCTCGACAGCTCTGCAATTAGCAGATCGCTCCACTGTGACTCCCGAAGGGATTGTGGAGGATGTCTTGGTATCTGTCGACTCTTGGGAATACCCTGCAGATTTCTTGGTTCTACAACCCAAGGCAAAGCTTACTGGATATCCTCTTATTTTTCGAAGGCCTTGGTTAGCCACTGTAGATGCTTACATAAGTTGTCGTGCAGGAAATATGACCATCAAAAATGGTCCTATGTCCAAGCAGCTAGTCCTATACCCTCCTACCCAACCTTCCTTAGAACATGACTTACCACTTTGGTTGGAGGAAGGAGAAGAGGATGAAGTGTACTCAGCACCTTTGTGCACCCTAGATACCACTAGAAGAGACCCCCCAACCGAGGATGACTTGACTGAGACCTTGATCCAGAATCCACCTTCCAGTGCACTATCCTTAGAAAAATTGGTGGAGGATGCCCAAGCCAGCACCTTAGTGGATCTTTGTACAACCAACCCGGTCACTCCCAGAGTCAAGAATGTGGAGTTCGGCCCTAAGACAACGTTAAAGATCAGCTCCTCCCTATCTCCTTCCCAGGAAAAGGAGCTGTGTCGCCTGTTGGCCAGTCACCTAGATGCTTTTGCTTGGAGCTATAAGGAGATGAAAGGAGTCCATCCCTCGGTCTGTACCCATCACATATACATCAAAGAGGGTTGTAAACCGGTTAGGCAACCTCAAAGGAGAATGAATCCAGCCCTTAAGGACATTGTCAAGGAAGAATTGCAAAAACTGTTGGATGCTGGATTCATTTACCCCATCTCAGATAGTGAATGGGTGTCCCCTCTGGTGTTGGTTCCCAAGAAGAATGGAAAATGGAGAATCTGTGTGGACTATCGAGAACTGAACAAAGCTACCAAGAAAGACCATTCCCTCTACCTTTCATAGATCAAGTGTTGGATGGACTGGCAGGAAAGAAGTTTTTCTCTTTCCTGGATGGGTTTAGTGGGTACAACCAGATTCAAATCAGCCCGGAAGACCAAGATAAGACCACCTTCACTTGTCCTTGGGGTACCTTTGCCTACCGAGTTCTTCCCTTTGGGCTATGCAATGCTCCTGCTACCTTCCAGAGAGCTGTCTTGAGCATCTTCTCGGAGCTGGTCCATGATGCAGTGGAAATCTATATGGATGACTTCACTCCTTATGGGGCCAACTTCCAGGACGCATTGTCCAATCTGGGAAAAGTCCTAACCAAATGCATTGAGATGAACCTGTCCCTTAGTCCTGAAAAATGTGAATTCCTGATGACTGAAGGGACCGTGCTAGGCCATACCATTTCTTGCCAAGGGTTACAGGTGGATCCTAACAAAATTGCTCTCATCAAGAAGGTTCCACCTCCTCAAAAGGTAAGGGATGTTCGGAGTTTCTTAGGATTAGCAGGGTATTACAGGAGATTCATTAAAGACTTCAGCAAGCTAGCCTCGCCATTGTTTGGCCTGTTGGCAAAATATGTGGAGTTTAAGTGGACTGACAATTGTCAGAGGGCTTTGAATGAATTGAAGGACAAGTTGGTGTCAGCCCCAATCTTGAGAGGTCCAAACTGGGCCCTACCTTTCCACATCCACACTGATGCCTCGAACAAAGCCATAGGTGCAGCTTTAGGACAAGTTGAACAAAAACTTCCATATGCCATTTACTTTGTTAGCAAAAACTTGTCCAAAGCTGAGCTGAATTACACTGTAACTGAGAAAGAGTTTTTGGCTGTGGTCCATGCACTGAACAAGTTCCGACATTATATTACTGGATATCAAACGTTTGTACATACAGACCATGCTGCAATTAGACATTTAATGAATAAACCAGATGTGAATGCTCGTATTATTAGATGGTTACTTTTGTTGCAGCAGTTTGATTTGACCATTGTTGACAAACCAGGTAAAGAAAATGTTGTTGCTGACTTTTTATCTAGATTGGATTTGTCTGCAGATGAGGATGGAACAGTGGATGATCAGATGCCCGATGAACATCTGTTTGCTATCTCAGCACTCTCTCCATGGTTTGCTGATATAGCAAACTACCTTGTTTCAGCACAGTTCCCTCCGCACCTATCTTCAAGAGAGAAGAGCAGAATCATCAGAAAAAGTGCCTCGTTTACTTGGATCAGGGGCAATCTGTTCAAGCTTGGCCCTGATCAGATCTTAAGGCGTTGTGTAAGGGAGGAGGAAGTGTTTGATATCCTCCTCACCTGTCATGATGGGCCTTGTGGAGGACATTTTGCAGCAAAGAGGACTGCATTGAAAATCCTGCAGGCAGGCTACTATTGGCCCACACTTCATCAAGATGTCAGAAGATATATCAGCCAATGTGACTAATGCCAAAGAATGGGGAAACCGACTCAAAGGGATGAGATGCCTCTCCAACCTCAAGTGACTCTTGAGCCATTTGAGAAGTGGGGTATGGACTTTGTGGGTCCAATCAACCCTCCTTCAAGGCAAAGGTCCCACATCATTGTGTGTACTGACTACCTGACAAAGTGGGCAGAGACTAAAGCAATCAAGGCAGCAACAGAAGAAAAGGTGGCTGAGTTCTTAAGAGAAAACATCTTCTACAAGTTTGGCTACCCAAGAGAGCTGGTCACCGATCAGGGGAGCCAGTTCACATCCAACCTAGTTGAAGACCTACTAGCTCATCACAAGATCAAGCATAGGACTTCCACCCCCTATCAACCTCAAGCAAATGGGCAGGTGGAAGTCACCAATAGAGCATTAGAAGGGATCTTGACTAAGGTGGTGAGAAGCAGCAGAAAAGACTGGGCAGATCGCCTGGTTGAGGCCACATGGGCTTACAACACAACCTGGAAGACCACCACCGGCTTCACACCTTATGAGCTGGTCTATGGGAAGAAAGTTTTGCTGTCCATTGAGTTCGAGTACAACACCTTGAGGATGGCAGCTCACCTAGATCTAGATCTCAGCCATGCACAACAAGAAAGGTTATTGCAGCTGAATGGACTGGACGAGCACCGGATGCAGGCCCTCCTTCACTCGGAAGTGGTTCAACTTCAGAGAAAGGTGTGGCATGACCAACATCTCCATGAAAAACAATTTCACCCGGGAGATTGGGCCTTGTTGTATGACTCCAGATACAAAGATTTCAAGGGGAAGCTGAGAACAAGATGGCTAGGACCATATGCAGTGGAAAAATGTCATGACAATGGATCTGTTCTTATTCGGACCATTGAAGATCTACAGGAAGCCTCTCTCAAGACAAGAGTTCATCAAAACTATGGAGAAATCAGTGTTGGTCATAGAGAAGGGTTCTGCCTCTCCTTTGTGGATACCCTGAAAGATCTAAAAAAAAAATAATAATAATAATAAAGATCCTTGGGTGAAAACCTTTCTGAGGCGCCCAAGGCAGGTGGTAGGGGTGAAAACCTCATTGAGGCAACCCTATTGTCTTTCAAAAAAAAAAAAAGGAAAAGAGATTTGAAAAAAGATCCTTGAGTGAAAACCTCTCTGAGGCGCTTAAGGCAGATGGCAAGGGTGAAAACCTCATTGAGGCGCCCCTGTTATCTTTCAAAAAAAAAAAAAAAAAAAAAAAAAAAAACAAGGTCAGCAAATTCATAATGTAAAGTTGCATGCAGGTTGCAGGTGTACTATGGAGGAGAGGAAGCCTCTCAACTCAAAGCTAAGGATCCTTATCATGCTGTCAGGAGACCTCACCAGCACCTCCTCCAAGAATACTCATTTTCTCCAAGGTATGTGCAATTTTATCTCGGCTTGAGTCTTCTACAGGAAGACGCAGATTTTCTACAGGAAGACGCAGATTTTCTACAGGAAGATGCAGATTTTCTACAGGAAGGTGCAAACTCTCTACAGGAAACGCAACCTTTCTACACGAAGCTCTGTATTTCTACAGGAAACTTCATGTAGAAGTTCAGGACGGTCCAGAATCCATTTTATGAGGAGATATAATGACTAAGGATCGGTTTGGATGCATGCAAGCTATTTTTATCTCTCTGGCACATTGTTGTCACCTCGTCCTGCCATCCTTGTCGACATGCAACGAGGTTACCTGCACCAGCAAAGCGGATCGATGAGTTATCAAGAAAAAGCAATTTTTAAATGAAAAAACGCTGAGATCTCATACCATATCCATCCCAGTCATCCAGAAGCCCTGGGAGCGTGATCGGGAGGCCAGATCCTTCGTCGTGCAGCATGCACCCAAGGAGGAAGAACTGTTACAAGACATCCCGCGGGAGTCCTGTAACAGTTAAGCCCGCTAGAGTGTATACTATTCACAGCGCTGGCCATATGCAATGGAAACGCGGACGCATGCAGCCAAGCATCAACTCCATCGTCGGCAGCCTGTAAACATGAACCTCCTAGCCTGTGCAAATTCACCAGCAACAGATAGATCCATTCATCATCGTCCAAAACCAGAAAAATCGTGTTGCAGCCGTGCAGGTAAGTGTCTCGACCCTTTCTTCCGTCAGATTGCATGAATTTTACTTTGAATTGCTTGCAAAGTGTGAAGTGAATGGGTTGAGCGGCTGTATGGCCAGTTGACTGGCCACGTCGACCGGTTAATGGTCCAGTCAGATGTTTGGGTGGCGGCCGTGACAAAAGGAATGGGCAGCACACACGTGAGAACAATCCCCGTCGGGAAAAACGGATTTAGCAGAGGAAACGGCGGCGAATCTGCTGGAGGGATGATGCTGTAGTAAGTGAACTCGCAGACAAATGATGGAACGACGTCATCCAACGGTCCGGTGGGGACAGCTCACCCCTGCGCCATGGATTCCGCCGATTCAAATCTAATCGGCTAGATTGCCCGCATGCATTTATCATTCACCGTTTGAAGCTCAAGTGAACATTCGGATCCCTCTGCAGTTCGAAACTCTGAGCCTTTGGCTATCAGAACGGCTGTGAAGCAACACCGAGAGCGCAGACCAACTGCAGTCTTCCCCAGGAATCATGCGCTGCTCCTACAGGAAAGTTGTTTCTACAGGAAGGCGGGTTCCTCACGTAAAAAGGTGGCAAATAAAAAGGTAACCCTGAACTCTCCATGCAATTGGTTTTTAAAGGTGGCTGAATCGTCGTCTACAGTCTGGTCGTAGAAAGTTGTTGCAAGTGTTGTCTGCTGTGCATAGACTGTCGTTCTACAGGATGTCAGTGTAATTAAACTGTGTTAAAGTCCTCAGAAATAAGTTTTGTGGATTATTTGCACAACGGAAGCGTAATTCTACGCTCTGTCCCAATAAGCTAAAATTCTTCCGCATTCGCCACCTCTAGCAATAGTTTTTATCATGCCAGGTGGGTTTATTAGACGGGAACCCACTGATTCATCAAAGTTAAGAGAAAACCAGGAGGTGGTGGAGCTCTTCACACGGGTGCAATGGATATCCTTTTGTGACAAGTTGCAGGGTTATGACGACGAAGTGGCAGAAGAATTTTTACAAGCTTTGAGGCCGAAATCCAAAACATTGGCCACCGTGAACTTCAAGGGCCTAAGCCTCAAGCTCACCCCGCAATATATCAGCCGAATTACTGAACTTCCAATGGGTTTGCCATGGGATAAGGAAGAAAGTAAGTTGAGCCAGCAGGCAAAGAAAGAATTCTTTCCACCTGAGGAGGAATTCTCGGAGGACAAAAATTGGGTGCGTAGAACCAGTTTTAGCATTGTGTACGGGTATCACTTTCGGTTGCTCACTGAATTGAGGCACCAGATTGATCTTCCTGTAGAAAATAAACTGAGCATCCCTTATTTCCTGCTACAGTCTCTAATTGAGTGTGCCACAAAGTTAAAAGAAGGCATACCAGATCAGGTAGCCCACCATGGATTGATCAAACTTCTCGTGGAGGATGCGCTTCATTCATATAAGGTTCCCCTCTCATGGGAAGCATTCAGAAATTTGACAAGAGATGGAGACATAAGGATGTTGAATGAGGAAAGTGGTTCCTCCAGCAGTGAGGAGAAAGAAACAGTGGCCGCGGGAAAGAAAGAAACAGGCCAGAAGACCCCGACCACAGTGCAGAAGAAAAAGCAAGAGAAGAAACAAAAGAAAAAGGATGCTGAGGAAAAAGGTGACACACCCATCTTGTCAGCAAGAGAGAAAAGGTTGCAGAGCAGAACGGACAAAGCTGAGAAGGTCCACATCAGCACAAGTACCTCATCAGCACCCGCAACCAAACCAAAAAGCAAAACCCATGCAGAAAAGCAAGCCAAGGTGGTGACACCTGTGTCTACAGGAAAGCAGAAACAGGCTTCTACAGGAAGCCCGAAATTAACAGAAAAAGGGTCTTCTACAGGAAGCCCGAAAATTACTAAAACAGGGTCTTCTACAGGAAGCCCGAAATTGACTAAAACAGGGTCTTCTACAGGAAGCCCTGAAAAAGTGAAACCCAAGGAGAAGAAAGCTGATATTCATGAAAGGGAGGCAGCAGCTGTGCTGGCCTCCCTCAGCACGCCACCTAAGCCAAAAGAGAGAAGGAAGAGGGAGACCCCTCTATACTTTGAAGCTCGAAGAAGTGCGAGAATAAAGACAGGCAAGCCACATCCCCCATCCAATAGCCAAATCACTACAGGGGATGCCCCTACTCCACCCGGTGAAAGGTCCCCCTCGAAGATATCGGTCACCTACGACAGGGGGAGCCCAAAAACAACTACGTGGAAAAGAGTGATAGACCAATCGGCTTCAAAAGCCCGACTCAAGGTCAAGGAAACAGAGAAGAGGAAAGGAGCGGCACCCTCATCGCCACCAAGGGCAGAACAGGCAGAGCCACCAAGAGTAGGAAAGAAAGAGCGTATTCCGGAGCCTAGTTCTCGGCCAAGGACAAGGACCTGGGGCAAAATTGCTCAAGGATGAGCAAATATTTTAGCTGGGGGGTGATGATGAGCCCCAATTTTTGGTAACAATTCGGGCTCATTTGGCCTACTTACCTTGCTCAACCCTTCATCTTTTATCACTTATGCATTCATTTCTTGGTATATTCATGTTATTTGTAGGAAGAAGGGCAGGCATTATATCTATGTGGCTAACACATGATGATTTCAGGTTTTTTGGCATTAAAGGGATCAAAGACCACACAGAAGGAGACAAGGAGATAGCAAAGGTGGCATTGCAGGTTTATAGGGAGGTTGTCTACAACCTTAAATGACCTCCCTCGTGATCTCCACCCTAACACCGAGCTCCAACAGCTCTCCCCACCGATCTTAAAGGCAGCCAACGGATTCTACAGGAACAACAGTTTAACTTTCAGTTGGACAGCGAAGCTCCACGTATTGAGGAAGCTAGCTGGATCCTCATCATGTATAAATATTAAGGCCGCAGCCTTTGATAGGAGCTTTTTGAACTTTTGAACTACTGTTGCAATTTCTAAGCACGAGCTACAGCTCGGTTTTTGCTTTTTGTAAGCCAGTTCTGGCATGATGTTAGACTCATGATTATTCAATAAAGGCAGGTAGCTTTGGATTCAATTCTGAGTTTTTAAGGAAGCTATAGCTCTCAGGTTAGGGCCCAACCTGAGAGCAATAGACCTCCTTTTCCTTGTATTGTTATTTGTCTTTCCTTTCAACACTTTATTCCTCTGTTTTGACATGCATTTGGAAATTACAGTCTGCTGATTTGATTTCTTTTATGTGATTGAGTAGGATTAGTTTATGGTTCAAGTGCTTTTAGTTGCTTAGATTAGAGTAGGAGGATCAACATTCATTAGAGCTCCAAGAAAAGGTTGACAGTGCACTCACTGCCATCTCTGTTTAGAGATTGGGGGTGAAGACCGTACCAACCACCAAAAAACGCAGTCTTATACTTTCATTCAAGCTGCAACATAGTCATTTCAATTGTAGATCCATCCATGAATTTTGATCTTGAGCAGTACTTCTTCATTCCAACTCCATGCACGATTCTTCTCTGAAGTTTACATTGTTGTTCGTTGATTGAATAACACAGTTAGGATAGGTTGATGAATTCTCGGTTTTGTGCAGATTTGTTTCCTTTACACTGCGTTGCATCACTCTGTTATCTTCTTCTTCTTCTCAACCGCGCCTAAAGTCACCTACCCAACCTCTGTTCAGCTCATTTTCCTTCCAACTCTTCTACTGTTCACGTAGCTCCATCTTTTTGGACTTTTCATTGCTTCCACCCTTCTATCCACCAACCAACTGTACCCACTCTTTCCTCATCTCATATCTCTATCCCTGAGCCATCATAAGCTCCCTTTCCATCCTACCTATCCACCCATACAACTCCTCCACTCCTCCATCACCCAAAACCCCAACCACAGAACATCGTGTAGAAGTTAGCAGACTTCCTGTAGAAATCCCGAGCTTCCTGTAGGATCCCCTGCAGACATCCTGTAGAAGCCTGCAAACTCGGTTGTCGAGCACCTGGACGTTGTGGACTTCTGTGGAACGACGTTAGGGATCCCCTGGAACCTCTCCTAGCCCTCCTGACCTTTCCCAAGCTTTCTTTCCCATCGAATTACCCATGCACAGTCAAACCCTAATAAGAAACAAAATCATAATAACTCCAACCACTTAAGTAAAAATACAAAAACAATGTTCTTTTCAGTAGAAGTAGCTTAAATTCATGCATCTCATATCACTAGAAGTAATGGCATCATTTCTAGAAGTTTTCACTCCCACCATTGCATCATAGAGATTAGACTAATCAGATTAGGGTTTACTAGGGTTTCCTTGTTTTGTTGGCTTTCAGTTCATTATTGCAAAGTAGATTAATTTCCTTTGAGATAGCCTTCGTCCATCATTTAGAAAGCTTCTTCTGAGAACATATAGAAGTTGGCTTGAGCCCTAGCGGACTTGTGCCAGCTGACCAAGTGACAACTGCGACAAGAGCTAGTACTTGTGCATACAGCACCGTCACTTCCAAGTTTGTTACGAACTACCGGGTTGATAAAATTATTGATAGGAAGCTCCAGGAGTTGTAGCATTATTGCTACAATACTGGAGCCCACCACTAGCCTACCTTGCAAACTCTTCCTTTAGTGATCGATCTAATCCAGTTAAGCCACTCTTTGATTGACTCCATAGACCAATGGCTTAAAGGCCTGCTCTGTCCATCTGTTCCTAGAATTCCACCACCCAATCAAAATCAAAACCTTATGACCACTAAGAACTAGCATAAAATCACACCAAAACAATGTAAAATTATAAAGAGAGAGCCCTCTCTGGAATTAGGTTGGCTAGAACCTGAGTCTAGAAGATTAGGTTTGTGGTTACCTCAGATTATTCTTTCTTTTTATAACTTCTAGGGAAGACTTCTGAGTGATAACACATTCCACCTTGAAATGTGGCTGAAGAATATAATGGTAAAATGAGAAATATGAATGCACCATCATATTTGTGACGTCAAATAGTGCAAAATTGACTCTTGAATTTTTGAATTCTGAGAAATTTAAAATTTGGAGCTTAAGCAATATTTTATATTCCCCCTAGATTCCTCAAATTTTCTGCTCCATTGATAGACAAGAAATCTGCAACTCAAAAGGAAAATATGATCTTTCCATTTTGATCCCTATGGAAAACTATGAAAAAGAACTATAAACTTGACTATATTCCAACATGGAGAAAAATTACCTCCTTGGGAAAATTTCAAGAATCATGGTTTCGCTCCCTGTTTTTACAACAATAATGCTTCCACCTCCATACTGAAGAATGGCCAAAAAATGCATATATATGATGGAGAAATGGATAGTGCCATTACATTCGTGGTGTTGAGAAGTGCTAAAACCATATAAAATTTGTCAAATTCTGAAAAAGTGAAAATTCGGCCCTCCTGTAAAATTCTACCTCGAAGTAAATGCACTGCATTCGACTGCGTTAGCGCATTGCAAAACTGTGTTTAAATCAAAAAATAATCGGCGTATTCTTCAAGGAAGTTGTTGTAGGGTAGTTGGTTAATATTCTGGTTAATATGGAGGAGGTCGGGTGGTCAAACCCCAACTCTTTTTTTCATACCTTTCAAACAAAAATAAAAATAAAAATTGAAGTTTCAGTTGGTTCTGGCCCGCCTTGGGTGGCCCAGCCACTATACCCACCTCCTGTCATAGCTATTATTGTAATAAATAGTGGCTGGTTTTGGGTTGGGTCTACGCCCAAAGGGTCGACCAACCCAATATACACTATGGTTAAGGTTTACATTGAGCATTTTATAGCATGCCAACATTTCAATATAACAAAACTTAAAATATTGTTATATTTTTTTTAATATTTAGAATTCGTTGGATGGAATTTCTCATTGGTTTGGTATAAATATTACCATGAGTGATTTATTATGGTTCATATAACCATATCCCTTTTTTTTAATATTCGATGAACTATATATTTGTTATATAATTATTATTTGTATTTTTTTAATACTTGTTTTGTTTTTTTTGGTTATGACCTTTTGTCCTTTTATGCAGGGTTGAGAGCAATTGAAAGAACACCAAGTGTCAATTCTTGGTGGGCTGCAATGTGGGTCCCACATGCTTACTGGGATGCCATGGGGCACACTGTGGGCCCCCCTTTTCCCCTATCATGTCAAACTTTGAAGAGCTCTATCTTTCGCATACAGGCTCGGTTTGACGAACCGTTCGCACCACTGCGATTAAGACGATGAGATATTTAACATGAACTTATTTTGAATAATCCAAACACCTTGAGTTTCGATCATTCATAATTCCTCCTTGTCTTGTCTATGTCCCTCGAGCCACCTGGATCAATCCTCCCCACTGAGGAGCTTTTGTCCTCCAAAAGCATGAAAAGTAATTTCCAACTTCTTTGTACATTGTCTGCACCACAAGCATTCTGAAAGGTTTGGCTTCCATATCCTCCACCTTTTTTCTTCGAAGCCTCAAGCGATGAGCCAACACGTACAACCTCTGCAACCTATGGTACATTGTTTTGTAAATTACATGCTTGAATTTCATGACCAACTAATGACCCTAGCATACCACACTTGAGATGAGTTTATAACACATACTCAGTCATCAAGTTTACATAGAAATGGACAAACTCCCCAGCTACAAAAGCAAGGCAAGCACATCATTGTTGTTTCAATAAATGATGGAAAACA
This sequence comes from Pinus tabuliformis, assembly GCA_031772625.1. NCBI lineage: Eukaryota > Viridiplantae > Streptophyta > Pinopsida > Pinales > Pinaceae > Pinus > Pinus tabuliformis. The sequence goes on from CM062812.1 coordinate 971,208,338, forward strand.
CATCATCACTGCAACAATATGATTTTCAAAGATAAGGCCAAACACTCTTGTTTTGACAAGTGATGGAAACATGACATCACTTTCACAGTTTAACATGCAACCCAGAATAATATCAAACATCATTGTTGCTAAACAAGTGATGGAAACACATCAATACTTTTAAATTTTAAAATGTAACAAATGATTTACAAAATCACGACCATGAAACACTAACATATCTAGAAACCCTTTCTTACTTATCATGGTGAATGGGTCAGCTCCTTGTGCCACATTCGATGTTCGAACAACTATTTCATCTCGTTCATGTATAGACATTTTGTCTTTAAGGTGCTACTCTAGATGGAGCCTCCAACAAGTGGCTCTCTGATGGCCACCTCTGTTGCAATGACTGCAATACATCTTCTTCCTCCAGATCTGCTTAACCTGTTGTTGAGAGGGCCTTTCATGCCTCATTCTTTTGTGTGCTGCCAGTTTTTCCAATGCTTAGAAAATGTATTGTTATGTAATCCACAAAAGGTACATGTTTTTTGATGCCATGTTTTACGTTCATCTTTAAAAACATGATTATAATCGAAATTAACATTAGAATGTCAAGATTGGTTATACCTTTCCTTTCTATCTCTGGTGTAAGTATGGTGACGAGAGTTGGCCTCAACTCTTTCGTTGCAATGGAAGCTACCATGGGATGATAGGGATGTTTTCCCATCATTCTCTTTCCTCTACAATTTTGAAGATGTCTCGAAAGATTCTGACACCTTTGAGTATTCTCCTTTCATGTATCTCAAGCCTGCAAATTGAGGTCTCTTCACAACCTCCAGTGGTTGCGTTATGCCTTGGTTATTAACACCAAGTTATTCTTCCTTCTCGTGCTTTGTCTTGGTAAGGAGCCTCATGTTTGTCCCTGTAATTGGGATCTTCAAATCTCCAACAGAAATCGTACTACATGAAGATTAAACTGAAAGGAAATCAACATCTTTTACCTCCTCTATTGATTTGGAGAGAACAAATGAGGGCTTCTTGGCATCTGTTGCTGGTGGTTCGCTAGCTGTCTCGGCGCATTCCTCAACTTTCTTTCTGACATAACCAACTCCTATGTGATGGGGTAATTCCTCCACTTTTATGGGGTTGACAATGCCCAAGCCTTTCCCTTCATACCCCATTTTCTTCAATAGTTTGGAGCAAATTCCTGTGGTATGATTTTCAAAAACATCGAAATCATCATTAGGACACATACATGAATTCATAGAATTACTTCTTACGTCACATGGGCCATGCTGTAGTGTTTCCAAGGCCTCATCGTTTCCTTGCAGTTGTCGTAGCAAACTATGTTTTTCCTGTTTCTCTTCGTGTAGAAAAATCTTCAATTCAACGTTCTCTATTTGAAGATTATATTTGTTGTGCTTCAATTTTTCTAGGGCCTCTTCCATGGCTTGCAACTAAAGCTATAATTTCTCATTTTCCTCTATCTCTTTCTCTAGAGTTTCATACATTATTTCCACTCTTTTGGAAATGTTGAGCATGGTCTCGTACATCAATTTTTCATCCTCTATCATTGCACATTCCATTGTTCATGCTACAATTCACATGAATGCAAAGAGTGCTCTCATACCACTTGATCTAGGTCTGGGTGTGACAAAGGACCCTTCCAAGACCTTTTGCTTTCATGATGTGTTAAATTGAATTTTTAAAAGAATGTAAATGGATACATGTGAATTCTGTAAAGAAGAGGAACATGTCAATCATCAGCAACATAAGAACATAAGCCGTTGCTAAAGGAGTTCATCCAGGAGGGACTACATCTTCGGGCCCAGTTTCAATATGGTGTAGGTCATTGCATTAAGTGCTGTCAATAGTGATGATGTACATAGAGGTGATGTTGCTATCATACAAGGAAAAGCCCTCACGCAGGAGTGGCTCCAAGAGATGTTCCACTACAGGAACTCTCAGTCAAAAGACTCCTATCAGTATGACACAAAACTTATGCATGATGATCATCCCGCCAACATGACATGAAAGGGATCTCAATGCAAAGATGCATGGAAACAACATGCTTATCCCATAAACATACAACAAATGGATCTCAAACACACAACATGATGAATCATGAAAACAAGTACATCACATAGATGATTCTGCATCACATCAAGTAGGAATCATGAAAATAAGTAAGAAAAAGATCCCAAATCGAACATCAAACAGGGATCTGTGCAGCACAATGCGTATCAAAACAAGTACATGAACACGCTGCATATACCTCACATCTATGGGCCATCTGAAGAAGAAGACGTCAAACTACTAAAGTTGTTCATGCCATCGATCTCACGACATCAATCGCATGGAAATGGATGCTCGCACACAAATGCTGACACCTACTTTCCACTTAGAAAAGTGGATGCATAATAAAATGATAAAATGAGAAATCTGAATGCACCATCATATTTTTGATGTCGAATAGTGCGAAATCAATTATCCAGTTTTTTAATTCTCAGAAATTGAAAATCTAGGGCTTAAGGAATCTTTTAGATTCCCCTTAGATTCCTCAAAGATTTTTCTCCATGGGTGGACTCGAGATCTGCAACTCAAAAGGTGAATCTAATGTGGCCATTAAGAATCCCTATTGAAAACTGTGAAAAACGACTAGAAACTTGACTATATTTCGACATGGAGAAAAATTACCTACTCACGAAAATTTCAAGGAGCATGGTTCCACTCCCTGTTTTTGCAGAGATCATGGTTCCACCTCCATACTGAACGATGGCCAAAAACTGAACTCTGATGGATAAAAAGGTAGTGTTATTGTGTTTTTCGCATCAAGAAGTCCTGAAACCATATAAAATTTGTCAAATTCTAAAGAAGTGAAAATTCTGCCCCCCTGCAAAATTCTGCGTCGAACTACGTGCACTGCATTCCTTTGCCTGAGTGCATTGAAAAACTGCATTTAAATAAAAATTTCGTTGGTATATTATTCAAGGAAGTCATTGTAGGGCATTTGGTTAATAATCTAGTTAATATGGAGGAGTTTGGGTGGTCAAACCCTGCCTCCTCCTTTTTTCATACCTTTCAAACAAAAAATAAATAAAAATTGAAATTTCGGTTGGGTCAGGCCAGCCTTGGGTGGCCCACCCACCGTACACACCTCTTGTCATAGTTGTTCTTGTAATAAATGGTGGCTGGTATTGGGTTGGGTCCACGCCCTGAGGGTTGGCCACCCAATATACATTATGGTTAAGGTTTATGTTGAGCATTTTATAGCATGCCAACCTTTCAATGTAACAAAACTTAAAAGTTTATTATATGTTTTTTGATATTTAAAATTAGTTGGATGGAATTTCTCATTGGTTTGGTATAAATATTACTGTGAGGGATTTATTATGGTACATATAACCATATCCCCCTTTTTTTAATATTCATTGAACCATATATTTGTTATATAGTTATTATTTGTATTTTTTTAATACATGTTTTGTTCTTTTTTTTAGGACTTTTTGTCTTTTTATGGAGGGTTAAGAGGAATTGAAATAACACTGAGTGTAAATGATTGACTAGCTACCATGTGGGTCCCACATGCTTACTAGGATGCTATGTGGCACACTGTGGGGCCCCTTTTTCCCCTGTCATGTCAAACTTTGAAGATCTTTATCTTTCGCATATGATCTAGGTTTGCTGAACTGTTCACACCGCCATGATCACGACGATGAGGTATTTATCATGAAATTGTTTCATAAGTCCTCCTTGCCATATGCATGTCCCTGGAGCCACCTGGATCATCTCTCTTCAGGTACATTGGCTGAAGTTAAATTATCTAGGGCCTGTTACATATTAAACGTCTAGCTTGGTGAGGGGAGATGTCGGTGTCAACAACATTTCCCCATTCAGTACTCTGGTTATAAAGAGATAGCCATGACCTCAAACTACTCGATCCCTTGTAGGATCGCAAGTGCCATGCCAAAGAACATCCCTTGGAAAGACAATTTTCAACACCATGGTATAGACCAAGGCCTTGTCTTACAAAGGAGGAAATACTAAACATAAGAAAATCTTGAAGATTTTTTGCCAAATGTGGAGGAAAAACTATCAGATTCTGTGTCAAAGGTAGAAACACCTTCAAGTCAAGGTCTTACAATGCCATGACCAATCCTTGATGGACTAGGTAGCAGCACTACAAGTCCTATTCCAAATCCAGGAGCTTTCTCTGGCACTCGAGGAAACATCTCCCTAAGTACAGTTAGGATGTCTTCAATGTCATAAAAGTTTAATGCACCACCAAAACAAGCATATGGTGACCTCCCCCATTCAATATCGTTAGATAAATCCATGGAAAAATTTCAAAACATAGGTGTTTAACCTCATATTGAGTAATGGAGCAACCAGATAAGGCAATGGTTATCTCAAGTTTTTCTTAATGATCTTGTTCAAAAAATTGAAATGTAATAGCCAAGTAATAGATTGTTCAAAATATACTTAATCTCAAATGTATGATTTTAATTTTTTACATATCAAATTTGATTATGAATACAAGACATTTCTCTCGCACTCCAACAAACAGTGCCCTTTGGATAATTAAGAAGTCTCCAATCTCACAAAAGTTTAATGCGCCACCTAAATAAGGAAATGGTGACCTCCCCACTTTGATGTCATCATATAAAGATATGGAAGCCTTCCAAAACTTGGGTGCTTAACCTCATATTGAGTAATGGAGCAATGAGATAAGGAAGTGGTTATCTCAAGTTTTTCTTAATCCTCTTGTTCAAAAAATTGAAACCAATCATTGCAAAGTAATATATTGCTCAAAATATGCTTACTCCCAAATGTATGATTTTAATTTTTTACATATCAAGTTTGATTTTGAATATTCATTTGTGTTATTTCCAAGATAGGTTATGCAACCGGTAGCAAAGCTTGGGATTTTTATCACCTTAACATAAGTAGGTGGTAATGTACCAAATTCTAGAGTCTCTTTTGCTGCTTCATCTGATAATGTTGCTAATGAGTGGCATAAAATATTTACCATTTACGAGGATGGAGTTCTCCATTAATTGTGTTCCACTCTCATACAAGCATGAGATGCTCCTACTAGTAAGTTTCATTACATAAAAGTGTTGGGTGTGTATTTTATGTTGTATTTCTTTTAAAATGTTGCAAATCTTATTAGGAACGTATAGTTTTACCATGACTTAATAGTTCTGCACCATAGGCACCATTCTTACTGTGGTGTGGGAAATCAATTAGAAAGTATGGTTTAGAAATTCACTATTTTCTAATTTGTGATCACCATTTTCTATAGCTTAATATCTATTCTCATACATGCCCGAATGACCTGGATCATTTTCATTTTGTGTTTTCTAGTAATTTCAACTTACCATGGCATTATATATTAATCTTGTGCTTCTATTTAGAGAAAAAATTCATGTCAAAGTACTTTAAATTTTAGATTGGCAGCAATAATCAAATGACCAAGTACCACACTGCTATAGGTTTCAATTTCTACTTCTTATGCATGACCTCGATCCACCTAACTGGTAAAATTATCTTCTATTATTACTTCATAGATTATTTCTAGGGAGAACTCTACATATGAACAAAGCTCTTATTTCCTATGGATTGTTCTTAAATGCTAGTAAGTTTTCAAGTGTTTCAATGACAAAGTGCTTTTCATAAATTGTTGTAGGGAACAAAAGGTTGTTGACTTGATAGCAGTTGTAGGCATCCTATAATACATTTCTTGTGAGTTTTTATTTTTGGCTTCCGATCATGTAGCCTTTAAACTTTTTTAGGGTTAATAGAATGGATTGTAAGTTGGAATATGGCCAGTATTGTTCATTTTTCTAATTATAGATGGGGTTCTCAAGGTGCTACAAATAATAGTAGGGTTATCATTCCACACAACTATTTTTGCTATCTTAAAAGAATTTTTGTTGCAGTGAATGACAAATTCAAATGGTTATGCTATTTTTCAAACCATCCTAGAGATTCAACAACAAGATCAACATCAAACAAACCTACACAACGATTTGGTTTTGTATAACATCAACAAAAATTTTAGGGGTTAAGGAAGAGGAATATTGATGAGGGAAATAAAGACTTCTCTTGAAATATTTGTAGTATAAAATAGCCATAGAGATAAAATAATTCATCAACTCCATCCCCCTCATCTCTATTATCACCTCTACAACAATCATCTTCTAAATTTTCTCGTGGACAAGGGCCTGGTAAATATCAATGGTCTATATTGGAGAGGCTAGATGTGGGTGTCAGAAACATTTCCCCATTCACTACTCCTATTACAAATAGATTACTATGATCCCAAGGTACTTGATCCCTTCTAGGATTGCAAGTACCATGCCAAAGCACATCCCCTTGGGACAAACAATTTTCAATACCATGGTATAAAAAAAGGCCAAGTCTTACAAAGGAGGAAATACTGTCAGAACAAAAACTTAAAGAATTTCTATAAAATGTTGAAGAAAAACTGTCAAAGACAACAACACCTTCAAACTAAATTCTCACAACGCCATCACCAAGACTTCATGGACTAGGTGGTACTAATCTAAATATTGTTCCAAATTCAGGATCTTTCCCTAGCACTCCAAGAAACACCTCCCTCAAGACAACCAGGATGTCTCATATCTCACAAAAACTTCATGCACCACCTAAAAAAGGATATGGCTACCTCCCCCCTTGATGTTATTAGAGAAATCTGTGGAAGCCTTTCAAAACTTGGGTGCTTAACCTCATATTTAATAATGGAGCAATCAGATAAGGCAGTGGTTATCTCAAGTTTTTCTTAATCCTCTTGTTCAAAAACTTGAAACCAGTCATACCCAAGTAATATATTGTAGAAAATATACTTACTCTCAAATGTATGAGTTTGATATTTTACGTATCAAATTTGATTTTGAATATTGATTTGCGTTATTTCCAGGATACATTATGCAACCAGCAGCAAAGCTTGGGATTTATATCATCTTCACAAAAGTAGGTAGTAATCTACAAAATTCTAGAGTCTCTTCTATTGCTTCATCTGATAATGTTGCTAATGAGTGGCAGGCAGTATTTACCATTGATGAGGATGGAGTTCTTCATCAATTGTGTGCCACTCTCATACAAGCACAATATGCTCCTCTTAGTAAGTTGCATTACATAAAAGTGTTGGGTGTGTATTTTATGGTGTTATTTAAAATGTTGTATTGTTTTTAAAATGTTGCAAATCTTATTAGGCAACTAGGTATTTACCATGACTTAATAGCTCTGCAACATACACACCATTATTACTATGGTGTAGGAAATCATTTAGGAAGTATGGTTTAAAAATTCACTATTTTCTAAATTGTGATCACGATGTTCTATACGTTAACAGCTATTCTCATACATGCCTAAATGACTTGGATCATTTTCATTTTGTGTTTTCTAGTAATTCTAGCTTACCATGGAATTATATATTAATCTTATGCTTCTATTTTGAGAAACAATTCATGATAAAGTAGTTTAAATTTTAGATTGGAAGCAATAATCCAATGAAAAAGGACCATAGTACTGTAGGATCAAATATCTACTTCTAACGCATGAGCCCAAGCCACCTAACTGAGAAAATTATCGTCTATTTTTACTTCATAGATTATTTCTAGGGAGAACTCTACATATGAACAATGCTCCTATTACCTATGGATTGTTCTTAAAGGTTAGTAAGCTTTCAAGTTTTTTTTGTGACAAAGTGCTTTTCATAAATTGTTGCATGGAACAAATGGTTGTTGACTTGACAACAGTTGTAGGCATCCTACAATACATTGCTTGTGAGCTCAATATTTTGGCTTTCTAACTTATAGATTTTAAACTCTTTCAGGGTTAATGAAATGGACTATAAGTTGGCATATGACTAGTATTATTCATTTTTTTAATTGTAGATAAGGTTGTTAAGGTGTTAAAGATAATAGTAGGGCTATTGTTCTTAACATGTATTTTTTCTATCTTAAAATAATTTTTGTTGCAGTGAATGATGACTTCAAATGGTTATGATGTTTTTGAAACCCATCTTCTAGGTTCGCAACAATCTCAACATCAAACAAACCTACACAACCATTTGGTTTTGTAGAAAATCAACAAGAACTTTAGGGTTTAAGGAAGAGGAATACTGAGGAGGAAAATATACACTTCCCTTGAAATATTGGTAGTATAAAATAGCCACTAAGATCAAAGAAAGCATCAAAAGGAAAATATACACTTCCCTTGAAATATTGGTAGTATAAAATAGCCACTAAGATCAAAGAAAGCATCAAATCCATCCCCCTCCTCTCCATTAGCAGTTGTATAATAATCACCTTCTAAAAGCTAGGGCTTGGTCAATATCAATGTTCTAGATTGGAGAGGCTAGATGTGGGTGTCAGAAGCAATTCCCCATTCACTACTCATGTTACAAATAGATGATCAGGACGTCAAGGTAAGCAACGCTTCCAGGATCACAAGTACCATGCTAAAGAACATCCCCTTGGGACAAACAATTTTCAATACCATGGTGTAAACGAAGGCCTTGTCTTACAAAGGAGGAAATACTATCAGAAGAAAATATTGAAGAGTTTCTAGAAAATATGGAAGAAAAATTGTGAGAGTTTGTGTCAAAGGAAACAACACCTTCAAACCATGGGCTTACAACATCATCACCAAGCCGTCATGGAATATGTGGCATCAATCCAAATACTGTACAAACTTCAAGATTTTCCTCTAGCACTCTAAGAAACACCTCCCAAAGGACATCTCAGATGTTTCCAAACTAACCAAAGCTTAATGCACCACCTAAACAAGGATATGTGGACCTCCCCACTTTGACGTCATTGGAAAAATCCTTCATATCCTTTCAAAACTTGGGTGGTTAATGTCATATTGAGAAATGGAGCAATCATAAAAGGAAGTGAGATAGGCGACCTCCCCACTTTAGTGTCATTGGAAAAATCTTTCAAATCCTTTCAAAACTTGGGTGGTTAAAGTCATATTGAGAAATGGAGCAATCATAAAAGGAAGTGGTTATCTCAAGTTTTTCTTAATCCTCTTGTTCAAAAGATTGAAACCAATCATAGCCAAGTAATATATTTCTCAAAATAGACTTACTCTCAGATGTATGATTTTAATTTTTTACATAACAAATTTGACTTTTAATATTGATTTGTGCTATTTCCAAGATAGATTATGCAAAGAGCAGGGAAACTTGGGATTTATATCACCTTAACATAAGTAGGTAGTAATGTACCAATTTCTGGAGTCCCTTCTATTGCTTCATCTAATAATGTTGTTAATGATTGGCAGACAACATTTACCATTGATGAGGATGGTGTTCTTAATCAATTATGTGCTACTCTCATACAAGCACGCTATGCTCCTCCTAGTAAGTTACATTACTTAAAAGTGTTGGGTGTCTCTTTTATGTTGTTAAAAGGTTGAGAACTACATTATAAGTCACTATAAAACCTCAATGATTATAATTTTGTTATGTTCTCTGGAAGTTCAATGTTTTGATGTTGGGTCACTTTTAGGCTTGAAATGTTTAGGTTTCAAATAAATATTGCAATACTCCACCTTTTAACATGTTTTTTGCTTAACATATTGGAAGAAATTCTATTCAAATTGTATTCTTTGCATCTATAATTATTGTGTGTTGCATTCTATGTTGAATGTAGCTCCACAACCATCTTTACTAGGCCTTCAACCTCCAAAAGAGAAACCTTTCAATCCTCTTATTCAAGAATTATTCGATGTCGTTACTTAGCATCAAAGTTTGTGTGCACTGATGAAAGGAGAGTGGGTTAAGGGTTTGTTACCAAAAAGTAGTGTTCCTGTAGATTACGCAGTATAACAGATTAAAGGTATAAACATATTTAAGTGTGATTTTGAGTAATACCAGTCTCGCTTGCTGATTTGCTCAATCAAGTGGTAACTTCCGAAGTATAGTTCTAATTTGTATGGGAAAATGTGTAGAAATTTTAGAAGTAAAATGTCTGCGAGTTTGAGGGAAGAGGAGAATTTTATAAGAAAGTAAAGAAAGGATGGACTCTCGAAATTCCCAAAATTTTTAAATTTTCTTATGTTTATTTTCTATTAACTTTTGGAGCATCCTCGATGGATGTTGCAAGTGGAAACTACTTCTTATCCAAATACACAGTCAAGCAATAACCCTTTATTTGTGAGTATCCTGCACCCAAAGAAATATTTATGCAGAAGTATGTTGTAGTTTTTCCCTCTATTACTATTATTTTTTTTTATCTTGGAGCATGTGTGCTAGAAATGGGAAAGTAAAGTCTTCGTTTTTTTGCACTACACTAGGATAAAAAGTTGCAGTTCTCTCTTCACGTACATGGACCAAAGCTAAATTATCTAGTCTGAATGAGATCAATCTTCTCACTATAATTGGAATAAATCGGTGTTATATTCCTTGTAAATTCTATTATAAAATATGGCCAGCGAAGCTCCAAAACATATAACAGGTAGACTACCCGATGTATATAAGGTGAAGATAAAACAATCGATAATGATATTAAAATTCTTTTGTGAAACTGCAACATAATGATTTCAATTGAGCATCAAATGATAAATGTATGAAATTTTGATTTTTTTTTTATTATTTGTATCTTTTTAGCTATCAGTTAAATATAAGCATATAAGCGTTGAATTTGACCCAATGTACAAATTCAAGAGACCAAAGTTTATGTACATTTCTATGTATCCTACTTATGAAAATGATAGATATGAAAAAAGAATATAGAAGTTAATGAAAAAAGATATGCATAATATTTGAAGAATATCAGTGAAACAGGGAGTCTACTCATGTATGCCCATTCAAAGATGGCTTCCACAAAGAGAAAAAGGAGATAGGATGACTCTTCCAAGACAAAGAAATATACACATCCTCCAAATGCATCTCCCACTTTGAATCATGTTTACTAAAAATAGCTCTTGCAAAATGAATTATTTTTTCACTAGGGATTCGACATGCAAATCCCTAGTCCCTAACTCTAGTGACCCACTTCAATTGCCTCTCTTTTCTCTCCATAAGAGAAACACCATCATACCCTACATTATTAACTAACCCCATGCCAGACTTGGCTTTAACCATATGCCTATCCTTGCACTCATTCCCTTCAAACATACATTGTTGGAATCCAATAATCTTTTAAGCCTTGAGACTATGTAGTGTGCTCTCCCATATGTAGTGGGAAAACTTGCGAAAACCAAAATTTGTCAAAATTTGGAAGGTAAAGCATGAGAAAACACACTGCTTTTGGAGTAAAAAAAGTGCGACACATAACAAATCAATAGTATAACTTAGAAAAGACTCAATATTGAGAAGTATATATGAAAACACTAGTTTACAAACACTCTCCAATTATAACAAACAAACTATGTACAATTGCGACCAAAAGTGTTGTTTTGTGACTAATAAGTGTGCTTAGGCTATCAAGTGCATTATAGATGTTATTAATGATGTGATAAAACTTTGGAAACAACAAGGACACTTAAAACATATAAAAAAACAAGAAATGATGCTTGGTGATAGAAAGTGACACTTGATATGATAGTAGGTAAGATCAAAAATTTTAATGTAGCAAAAATTTAGAGGGTGTTGTAGCACCTACATAATAGGTGAATTTGAGCTTCTCTCCCTAGGAGTTAATTTCATTAAGGGTTTAACCCTTCAGAGAGTATCGATTCAATAATCAGATTTCCTTTTGTTCCCCATTCAACATAGCTATAAACATAATATCCACCATTCCTTACCTTGGTTTAACATACATAAGAGATTATGCCACGTCACAATTATTTCAATCTAGGAAAGGGTAATATATAATCATGAGTTTAAGATATTTTAGATTATGTGTTTTCATCTCTGTTGTTGCTCTACTGCCTGTAGGCCTATATAATTAGATAGTGGTTATCTCAAGTTTTTCTTAATCTTCTTGTTCAAAAAATTGAAACCAGTCATACCCAAGTAATATATTGTAGAAAATATACTTACTCTCAAATGTATGAGTTTTATTTTTTACTTATCAAAATTAATTTTGAATATTTATTTGTGTTATTTCCAAGATACGTTATGCAACTAGCAGCAAAGCTTTGGATTTCTATCAACTTCACAAAAGTAGGTAGTAATGTACAAAATTCTGGAGTCTCTTGAATTGCCTCATCTGATAATGTTGCTAATGAGTTGTAGACAATATTTACATTGATGAGGATGGGGTTCTTCATCAATTGTGTGCCACTCTCATACAAGCACAATATGCTCCTACTAGTAAGTTGCATTACATAAAGGTGTTGGGTTTGTATTTTATGTTGTTATTTATAAAGTTGTATTGTTTTTAAAATGTTGCAAAACTTATTAGGCAACTAGGTATTTACCATGACTTAATAGTTCTGCACCATATGCACCATTCTTACTGTGGTGTGAGAAATCAATTAGGAAGTATGGTTTAGAAATTCATTATTTTCTAAATTGTGATCACCATGTTCTATAAGTTAACAACTATTCTCATGCTTGCCCGAATGACCTAGATCATTTTCATTTTGTGTTTTCCAGTAATTCTAGCTGACCATGGAATTATATATTAATCTTATGCTTTATTTTGAGAAACAATTCATGATAAAGTAGTTTAAATTTTAAATTGGAAACAATAATACATTGATGAAGGACCATAATACTGTAGAATTAAATATCTACTTTTGTGGCATGACCCCAAGCCACCTAACTGAGAAAATTATCCTCTTTTTTTACTTCATATATTATTTCTAGGGAGAACTCTACATATGAACAAAGCTCTTGTTACCTATGGATTGTTCTTAAAGGTTACGAAGTTTTCAAGTGTTTCAGTGACAAAGTGCTATTCATAAATTGTTGCAGGGAACAAAAGGTTGTTGACGTGATAGCAGTTGTAGGCATCCTACAATACATTGCTTGTGAGCTCACTGTTTTTGCTTCCTAACTTATAGCTTTAAAACATTTTAAGGGTTAATAAAATGGATTGTAAGTTGGAATATGACTAGTATTGTTCATTTTTATAATTGTGGATGGGGTTGTTAAGGTGTTACAGATTCTTCACATGTATTTTTTCTCTCTTAAAAGAATTTTTGTGGCAATGAATGATAACTTCAAATGGTTATGATGTCTTTGAAACCCATCTTATAGATTCACAACAATCTTAACATCAAACAAACCTACACAACCATTTGGTTTTGTAGAACATCAACAAGAACTTTAAGGGTTAAGGAAGAGGAATATTGAGGAGGAAAATATAGACTTTCGTCGAAATATTGGTAGTATAAAATAGCCACAAAGATCAAAGAAAGCATCAACTCCATCCCCCTCATCTCTATTAGCAATTGTATAATAATCACCTTTTAAAAGTTCTCATGGTATCAAGATGTCAAGGTACGCAATCCCTTCCAGGATCACAAGCACCATGCTAAAGCACATCCCCTTGGGACAAAAAATTTTCAATACCATGGTGTAAACCAAGGCCTCCTCTTACTAAGGAGGAAAAGGAAAATATTGAAGAGTTTCTAGAAAATATGGAAGAAAAATTGTCAATGTGTGTCAAAGGCAACAACACCTTCAAACCAAGGGCTTACAATGCCATCACCAAGGCTTCATGGAATAGGTTGCATCAATCCAAATCCTGACCCAAATTCAGGATTTTCCTCGAGCACTCTCAGAAACACCTCGAAGAGGACAAGTCAAATGTTTCCAAACTAACAAAATCTTAATGTGCCACCTAAACAATGATATGAAGACCTCCCCACTTTGATGTCATTGGAAAAATCCTTAGAAGCCTTTAAAAACTTGGGTGATTAACCTCATATTGAGAAATGGAGCAATTATAAAAGGAAGTGGTTATCTCAAGTTTTTCTTAATCCTCTCTTTCAAAAAATTGAAACCAGTCATAGCCAAGTAATATATTTCTCAAAATATAGTTACTCTCAATTGTATGATTTTAATTTTTACATATCAAATTTGATTTTTAATATTGATTTGTGTTATTTCGAAGTTAGGTTATCCAAAGAGAAAGAAGGGATTTATATCACCTTAACATAAGTAGGTAGTAATGTACCAAATTCTGGAGTATCTTCTATTACTTCATCTGATAATGTTGTTAATGAGTGGCAGACAACATTTACCATTGATGAGAATGGAGTTCTTCATCAATTGTGTGCTACTGTCATACAAGCACAAGATGCTCCTCTTAGTAAGTTACATTACTTAAAGGTGTTGGGCGCTTATTTTATGTTGTTAAAAGGTTGAGCAATACGTTATAAGTCACTCTAAATCTTCAATGTTTCTATCATTTCTAAGTTCTATGCAATCCCAATGCTTAAGTTCTTGATGTTGGGTCACTTTTAGGCTTGAAATGTTTAGGTTTCAAAAAAATATTGCAATGCTCCACCTTTTAACATGTTTTTTGTTTAACATATTTGAAGAATTTCTATTAAAATTGTATTCTTTGTATCTATAATTATTGTGTGTTTCATTCTATGTTGAATGTAGCTCCACAACCATGTTTACTGGGCCTTCAACCTCCAAAAGAGAAACATTTCAATCCTGTTATTCAATAATGTGTGGATGTCGTTACTCAACATCAACGTTTGTGTGCATTGATGAAAGGAGAGTGGCTTAAGGGGTTGTTACCAAAAAGTAGTGTTCATGCAGATTACACAACACAACAGATGAAAGGTGAAAACATATTTAAGTATGATTTTGAGTAATACCAGTCTCGCTTGCTGATTTGCTCAATCAAGTGGTAACTTCCAAAGTATAGTTCTAATTTGTACCGGAAAATGTGTAGAACTTTTAGAAGTAAAATGTGTGCTAGTTGGGAAGAGGGGAATTTTATAACAAAGTAAACAAAAGATGGACTCTAGAAATTACCATAATTTCAAAAGTTCTTATGTGTATTTTCTATTCACTTTTGGACCATCCTCTGTGGATGTTACATGTGGAAACTACTTTTTATCCAAATACACAGTCAAGCAATAACTCTTTATTTGTACCCAAAGAAATATTTCTGCAGAAGTATGTTGCATTGTTTTCCCTCTCTTACTATTATTTTTTTATCCTGGAGCATGTGTGCTAGTAATGGGAAAGTAAAGTGTCGTGTTTTTGCACTACACTAGGATAAAAAGTTGTAGTTATCTCTTCATGTACATGGACCAAAGCTGAATTATCTAGCTTGAATGAGATCAATCTTGTCACATATAATTGGAATAAAACCCTGTTGGATTATGTGTAAATTCTACTATAAAATATAGCCAGAGAAGACTAAAACATATAACAGGTAGACTACCACTTGCATATATAGGGTGAAGGTAAAACAATCCATAATGATATTAAGGTTCTAATGGGAAACTACAACATAATGATTTTAATTCAGAATCAAATGATAAATAGATGAAATCTTGATTTTTTTTATTATTTGTATCCTTTCTGTTATCAGTTAAATATAAGCATATAAGCATTGAATTTGACCCAAAGTACAAATTCAAGAGATCGAAGTTTATGTAGATTTCTATATATCCTACTTATGAAACTGATACGTATGAAACAAAAATATAAAAGTTAATGGAAAAAAATATGCATAATATTTTTAGAATATGAGTGAAACAAGGAGTCTGCTCATGTAGGTCCATTCAAAGATGGCTTCCACAAAGAGAAAAAGGTGATAGGATGACTCTTCCAACACAAAGAAATATACCCATCCTCCAAATGCATCTCCGAATTTGAATCATGTTTACGAAAAATAGCTCTTGCAAAATGAATTATTTTGTCACTAGGGATTTGACACAGAAATCCCCTGTCCCTAACTTTAGTGACCCACTTCAATTGCCTCTCTTTTCTCTCCATATGAGAAACACCATCATACCCTACAGTATTAAGTAACACCATGTCAGACTCGCCTTCAAGAATATGTATATCCTTGCACTCATTCCCCTTCAAACATACCTTGTTGGAATCCAATAATATTTTAAGGCTTGAGACTATGCAGTGTGCTCTCCCATACCTAGTGGGAAAACTTGCGAAAACCAAAGTTTGTCAAAGTTTGGAAGGTAAGGCGTGAGAAAACACACTAAATTTGGAGTAAAAAAGGTGCTACACATAACAAATCAAATCAATAATATAACTTAGACAAGACTCAATACTGAGAAGTATATATCAAAACACTAGTTTAAAAAGACTTTCCAAGTATAGCAAACAAACTATGTACAATTGCAACCAAAAGTGTTGTTTTGTGACTAACAAATGTGCTCATGCTGTCAAGTGCATTATAGATGTTATTAATGATGTGATAAAATTTAGGAAACATCAAGGACACTTAAAACTGTATATAACAAAACAAGAAATGACACTTGGTGACAGAAAGTGACACTTGATATGATAATTTGTAGCAACTTCAATAACATAATAGGTGAATTTGAGCTTGTCTGCTTACTAATTACTTTCAATGTAGGTTAAACCCTTTAGGGAGTATTGATTCAATAATGAGATTTCCTTTTCTTCCCCATTCAACTTAGCTATAAACATAATACCCACCATTCCTTACCTTGGTTTAACATACATAAGCGATTATGCCACATCACAATTATTTCAATCTAGGAAAAGGTAATATATAATCAAGAGTTTAAGATATTTTAGATTATGTGTTTTCATTTCCGGTGTTGCTCTACTCCCTGTAGGCCTATATAATAACTTGCTAGAGTCACTACATGAGCATAAGCTTTGCTTCACTTCTAGTGGGCCTGTTCAGTACCCTGAAGAAGTTACTTGTCTCACCTCCCTACACATGAGGCCTTTCTCTTCTTCACCATTTATCTATTTTATATAGTAAACTATTCCTTTTCACCTATTGTTGAAATGGGGTGGAAGAAGAATCCTAACTTACATAGAACATAAGAGGCTTATCGTTCATAGAAGTGCATATATAACTTCTAATATAGGTTTTCTGGCTTATGGGATTTCCCCTTATCCTTTTCTACTCATTGGATAAGCATGTGAAACACAAAGTTGAGGAATCATAATGCTAGTATAGATACAACTATCACAGGTTCACTTCGAGGTTCTCTTCTTGCATGTGTCATATTTTCCATCTAGACCTTACTTGACCTAAGGCATATTCCAAGACAAATAAGGAGAACTAATTGACAATGAAGTATTAGACTTGTCAAATTCTTTATTTATTTCACCACATAGTCCTTCAAATCCATACACAACTTCACAAAAAGGTCTTATTTATGTACAATGACCACACAAAGGGACACAAGATAGGACATGACTCAACATAAAAACAAAAACGATGAAGAAAGAAAATTATACAAAGGAATGCAACTTAGAGTTGCTACTGAAAGTATTTTTTGAGGTCTCAGCCATTAACAAAAATAGGGTCATTCCTCACATCTAGAAATTTCAACTTGAAATAATTATAAATGATATTTTATTCCATGGTAAAGGGGATAATAAAAAAATATTGAAACTTTGTGTGTTTTCCTTTCTCTTTGTGCACTTTATCCCACATCAAAACTAAGTGACCCACCCCAAAATACTTAGGCCCTCTTGATTTCTTATTGAACCAATGATTCATGAAGTTCTAGTGCATGACGAATATTTATGTCTTTGATCCTTTCTTCCTTAGTTTTAATTAAGTGATATATGCTACTTCGAACCCAAAGACATGGTTTGCCTTGGGACTCTTGGGAGAGTTGCAAGGTTGGGAGATATATACTGGGTGAAAAGATATATTTTTGACCATGTATGAGGAATTATCGATGGATTTTAGAAGACCTTGTGGGGTTTTCAAAGTCATCACATAGTTCAATAATCAAAGAATTGTGTCAGTTCCTTTGATTAGAGAAAACATTTTTGTTGATTATGCCATTGAGATTTTTATTAGTTGATTATGCTAGATAGTTCCCATGTGGGTAATAATTTGATGCTTGCTTCAAAACAATACAATCCTCTAATGCAAGTGTCCCCCACTTTTTCCTTAAAGTGGTCTTTATATGATTTGGTTCTTCCATTAAAACTTGATTGTATCTACGTGCATGGCTAAGCTAGAATGTTGCATAAAATGCAAAGGAAAGAATGGCCAAGTTTTCCCGAAAAGGTGCTAAAAGATTCATGTTTTGGGTTAGAGAAGTTATAAGAAAAACTGGTTGAATTCCTTTCCTACTTTAGATATCACCCCAAAATTTTTATTATAAATCACTACAATTGATAAGCTTATCAAAAGCTTTTCGAAATGAGCAACCTTTATATTATTATGTTTTTATTAATGTTGTCATGCTAATATTTTTGATCAAAAATCTCAAGGAACTAATTTCATGGATGTTGAGGTGAAGGCCAATGTACAAGATCAGGGAGGATACTTATGATTTTTATGTTAAACAAAGGATTCTCTATACTTTAGCCCCTCTTCAAATTTTAAAATTATCTGAAAATTTGACTTTCTAATTTACAAATATTCATGTAGAACCTTCTACTCCATATATGCTAGGGAAAGGTGTTGAAGTATCAAAATATATAATTTCAGTTGATATTTCCTCTTTATCACCATCTTATGTTTCATCTGGTGTACTGAAAAAGGCAAGGAAATCAATGTATAAAAGCTAGTAAAAAAATTTCAAAGCAGAAAGAAAGAATCGTAATTGAGGTTGAGTCACCTCACCAACGAGATCCACCAAAGACATATATAGGAATGGATTTTTCAAAAGAAAAAATTTCAAAAATGAACTAAATCCCAACAAACCATTCAAAGAATTGTTCAAGGTATGAATAAAGAAGTTTAGAAAAGTGTAATGGAAATCACCCGAGAAACTCATAGAATTGACAAGGAAGTAGTTTAATATGTTTCACAAACCTGTAGATCATCAATTGAAATTTCACAAGATTAGTGTATAGGTATTTCACGAAATCATATTTCAACAAACATTCCAATTGTTTCTTCTGTTTTCAGACCATTAACTGAATCTGAAATAGTGAGCTAGTGAGCGAAACAATATTTTCATTAAGTGGGTATTATTTCAACTCACAAACCAAATTAGTGGTTAAGACGACCAAAAAAAGGAGCACGATGATTCTACTAAAAAATTAAGTTGGCAAGCTTCAATTTCTCACAAAGATAAAACTAAAGAGTCAACTTCATTCCTCAAATCTTTCATGAATTACCCTCAACACGGTTGATAATGATAATGCCTTTGATGTATATCACTTTTTTTTCCAACAAAATAAAATAACTGGAAGAAAACTAGAATCGAAAAAAAAATTCAATGAATAAGAATGTAAGAAACATTTCAGAGTGCTTATACAAGTCTTCTCTTTAACTATTAGTAATTGTGATAATTCAGATTTGGAACAATTATGGAAAAGGGAATTGGTCGAATTGCAAAGGAAATTAAATATTTGAAGGAAACTCAAGAGAATCAAATTTCATTTTTTAAGAAATAATTTTAATCCTTGTAGCAACAATTAAGGATAAGTCAAGAAATTGTTGCAAGTATCAATTTCTTGAAGTAACAAATATTATATGTAAATCAAAGTTAAAAAAGATTCAACTTAAATTTCACAAGAATATGGATAAAATATACAGGGTTTTCCGAGATCTACTATCCCTTAATGAGAAAAATAAGTTAATAATAGAAGATGACAAAGTGAAAAATAATAAATTTGGTTATAATATTGATTGGTAAAAGCAATGCAGCCCGGAGAATATTTTGAAAATATATAAAAGGGATAAAACGCTTATGATTGCATCGATAAACAAAATACATTTAAAAAAATGGAAATTAATTGATGGATTCAATATACATTTAAACATTGTGACTCTATTTGGTATTTAGGATTGGATATTATTCAAGAATTTGATATGCCTTAACGAAAGGTTCTTATGGAAGTAGTGCCCTTGAGACTTAACTAGCATTTGCACCTTATGTTGCAAAGGAAACGCGGTAAGGCATAGAGTGTGGAAGAATAGGTAATCAAATCCATCAAAATTAAGATTAAATTGTTCTATTAATTTTTCATTTTGATACACTGAAATCGTATGCAGGGTGGGATAAGAATCTCAAGAATCTCAAGTAATCATTTAGATAAATTTCTATAGTCCATGGTCTATTTTAAATATTTTACTCTTTTGTCATAACTGGAAGAGTCTCAAGTTATCATTTAGATAAATAAATCTCTATAGTACATACTCGTCATATATATATATACATGAATGAAGATCTCTGCTATGACTTATATTACTTTCTATAGTCCATGCTCTATTTTATATATTTTACTCTTTTGTCATGACTGGAAGAATTTCAAGTTATCATTGAGATAAATAAATCTCTATAGCACATACTCATTATTTATATATATGAATGAGATCTCTGCTATGATTTATATTACTGTGGCAATGCCATTTTTCTCTTGCAAAGTTGCATCCATTGGTTTTGTTAAGACATTAAAAGAATCTAGCTGCTATGGTTTGTTATGATCGATGTGTTATGTTTCAGATTACATTGTAGATGATGTTAGATACATTAAATCATTTTGAAATAAACACGGACATGCCATTGGCATTGATTAGCAACATATGCTACAATAACTTATCTTCATTGAAAAAGAGGTTGATGTATTCATTGAGAATCTCTCACACTAAAAATTCTTGAAACGTGGCTTGAAACACCACGTGTTAATGATGTTTTCATAGAAGTTGCAACAATGAATGTTGAAGGCAACATGGATGTTGTAGAAAATAAAAATGTTAATGAAATTTCCATGCAATAGTGTCCTTGAGAGACAAAATATTTTCATGATTTATTTTGGAACAAATTGATGAAGAGTAAGCTATGGAAGGTGAAAAGTGGTAGTCATTTACATACAAGCCAATTTTTGAAGAAATGGAGGACATGCATAGACAACTTGGAACAATCGAACAGTTGCACCAACCAATAAAGGCACCGAAATCTGAAGCTTACAACAAAAACAAAAAGCTAAAGCAATGAAGAAAAGAAAAGGAAATCCAACTGATGTAAAAAAAAAATAAATTGTAAGCATAGCTTAGACTCGGACCAAAAAATATGGGAGTGTTGCATAAAATAATTTCAACCACCCATTTAAATAGGAGACAAATGTTTGTTGGAAATCTTCGAAAATTTTATATCAGAATGATCTCAAAACATACAGGTAATGACTCATTTTCTTCAATCAAGGATAGTGTGCATTTGCATGGAGTGCACAAAACAATTACAAGTGATAAGTATATTTATTTTCAAAGTGATTGGTACATTTTTTCCCATTTGCAAATCTATGGTACAACAAACATGGTAAATAAAGTTCTGAAAACATGTTGTAGATAAATTCTGGATAGAATATAGACAAAATGAAATTTAACTGGTGTCAACAAAGTACAAGAAAACCACTCCTCCTTATCGTCTATAGTTGTGAACTTAGTGGAATTACCAATATGAATAGGTCAGCAAAGGTGTCAAATAGTTCAAGCACAATAAATAGGTAGCCTTTAATAAAAATAAAAAGGTATTCCCATTAAGGTAAGTGATGGTACATCTAAGAGGAGTGATTTCCTAAAGGTTTCTACAACAAAGTAAAGTAAAAAACAAAAGAGATAATTTAAAACTTAAAAGCAAAAGAAAATTGAACCATGTAAAATTCTAATGACAAGGCAATCATCAATATACATCACCTAAAATTTCAATGTTTCAAAAATTTATATATCTAACACAAGGTCAAATGATGAACCAAGGCAACGTTGAATGACCGACTACACGTCGATCAATTTATAAACTCTATTTAGTCAAGTGGAAAGGTTTACCGGATTCATGCCACACTCAAAAATAGAAAAAAAAAATGATGAAAAACAATGAGAGCAGTTTAACATAAATTGATAAACCAAAAAATGAAGATATGAAAATTGAAAAACCTAAAAGGCTAAATTTGTGAATGGTTGATTTACGAGTAGAAGAATGTAGAGCCTCAGGGGTTAGTTCAAGATGAAGTGGACATGAGACCTCTTCCCAAATTTGAGAGGTTACAAGTTCGAATTTCTTGATCCTCTTTATATTACGCTCCAGAATCATTCCAGAATCAGGATCAACGTTTACCTCATTTACCATTCACAGATCATAGGAAAGTACTTAGAACTTAGAAGGTTTTCCGTGAAGTATTGTCTTTTGAAGAAAAAGGATAAAAAGATGTAAAACTTCAAAAAGACCTGCAACTAGATCACCAAACATGTATCAACCTGCAAACTTAGCTGATAACATGCAACATTGTGCGAATTGTATACTCAAGTCCATGAGAGCCAAAAGTTGAACTGTTTGGAAAGTGTTGAAGAGTTTAGAAAGTGTTACCATTTTAGTATTTTTTAGGATATATCCTCCATATAAACACAAAAATCCAAATTATAAATTACACATTTTATTAAAATTAAGTGCTAAGTTCTCCCTAAGGATGGTGAAAATAACATTTATTAAGCAAATAAGCCATAGAAGGACTCGAAGTAATGGTAAATGTATAAAGAATGCATACATATGTTTTCCAGAGTCTAGACCCCACCCTATGTTAGAGGCTTACCAAAATTTGATCACCACAGAGTCATTAATTGGTCAAGTTTATGAGGTACAAGGTTCATGTATCTCCCCATTCAAAGTGAGTACTATGGAGTAGGATAGATCTTCAATCCCTAGCCGAAGGATGAATAAATCTACCATCACTGATAGGGAAGGCATGTAAAGCAATATTAAAACTTCCATCACTAAGGGGAAAAGAACTCCAACCTTGCCTTTAGGTGATAGCAATCAAAAAAGATGTAAACAATAGTAATTCTGATATCACTGAGGGGAATATGTGCAAACAATATTAACTACTATCACCAAAGGGAAAAGAACTCCAGACCTTGCCTTCAAGTGCCAGCAAGCAAACATATCCAAATTTCCAACCAGCTCATCCCTGATGCGTCACCAGTGTAAAGACAAACTTCCAAATTCCTACCAAAGCATCAATCAGTTTCCAAATAAGATTCAACGGTATTTGGGTATTTATTCAGTTTTAAGAAACCAACAAGGCTGGTAGGCAGTAGTGTTCTTTTCCCAGTATGTACAATCATTATTAGACAAACTTAAGCTTTGTCATATTGGGTTTCAAGACTAAACTTCTGGCTAATTGTTATCATAATGAGATTACAATGGGTAAATTGGACTGTATCGGAAACCTCAAAATAGATTGTTGTAATCTTCACCATTCTTGGTGCTTGATAATATAAATACTGACCTTAGATTTGATGTGTAGGAGGTGCATGATAATATAAACATCGTTGCAAAATTCCTAATTAAAGTTTAGAAATTAGTTTGAAATTAGAAGATCTACACAAATCTAGACCTTTTTACTGTTAGTTGTGTTTGTGATATATGGAAACGTACTGAATAGTACACATTTAAAAGAAGAGAACAAAGTAAAAATACACATTTTTGTGACATATGGAACCATATTGAATGGTACACATTTAAAACAACACACCACAGTAAAAATAAGAGAACTTGTGATTACTTAAGGAATCAGCAAACATGTCACTTGGTAGAATCAAACAATGGTGGGGCAAGAACAACACTCGACTTTAAGAGACCTCACAAACTTCCGTTTGACAACTCTGCTCTAAAATGTAGGATTAACTTAAAATTTCGTTGTTTGCATATAACTAGCTATCTGCGACTAGTAGCAGATAGATTAATACTTTTTCCCTTGGCCGATTGGATGCCCCATTCTCCAATTGCAGATTAGTCCTCAAAATATTATGTTAATTTTCTTAATTATGGAACACCTTATATTAAGATTCTTAACCATGATACAAAAGGATTATAGTATTAACTGTGACAAATATTTCAAATTATAGTTTTGCATTCAATCCCACATAAAAAGCAACAGTAGATTGGGAACTCTCACAAAACGTGAGACCTACACATATATGATAGAGCTATTCGTGTTTACTCTATGGTCACTATTTCGAATCTGTACTAAGGTGACCTAAAAATTAGGACAAGAATACAAAACATAAAAATATACAAATTTGTTACTTCTGCATATAATTAATTAAATTAATTAAATTTTGGAGTAAGAGAGTAAACAATTTCTAGTTAGTTGACTACAATTGAGTTATAAGGAGTCGAAGTGAACTACTAACCATTTGGAAAGACTAAAAGTCTGTACAGAGGAAGCAAGGGTGGCAGTGATCACATTGGATCAATGAACATCGTGGACTTGATTATGCCTAGAGGCTTGGTGATGCCACAAATGGTGAGAAAGAGGAACCGACAGTTTATCAAGGCCTTGAACTGCTTAGGGCAGTGGGAATAAAATGTGTTACAGTGGTTCCACCATAGTAATTCGAAATTTTCATTATCAAATGTCTCCACAAGAAATTCGTCTTGTAGAGTTCAAGCAAGTCTTGCTACACTCATTCATAGAGTTCAAGCAATGATAGGAGATTTTTGGGGAAGTAACATGTGTAACAGTGGTGGGGATTCCACCATTGTAATTTGAAATTTGCAGTGTGGAATGTCTCCACAAGGAAATGTCTTGATCGACTCATTCATAGAGTTCAAGCAATGGTAGGAGATTTTGAAATTTCCTATACACAGTTCTCATTCGAGAAAGAAAAATATTATCAAAAGTGAAGTCTTTCAGGCCCTAAGAACTCTCCATCCAATCACAGATTCAAGGGCCAAACTCTTAATTCAATCGCAGATTTTATATAAAGTAATTAATGTGGAAAAAGTCTGCAAAAAATCAGGATTAAATTCTAAAATTGCGATTTTTTCAACAAAACTATTTAATCCTCCAATTTTTTGCAAAATTTTTCAGAAACAAAAAAATCACGGTTTGTTCATTATATGCCGGATTTTATCCGGAGTTGACCCAAAAATTCTGTTGTCTTAAGAGTTGAGACTCATACAAAACTCAAGATTCAAGAGTTAATTCACTATTTTGATATGTGATGTAGCACTAGACTTCATATACATATTATATATTAGCTTTCTTTACATGTTTATGTGGAAATGCATTTATTTGATGTTGTGAATACTCTAGATATTAAAAAAGAATGAATATTTTTGTGTTTTTTAATTTTGCCGACTTTTTTAACGAGTTTTTCAACTTTTGGACCCTTGCTATAATTTCGACTTCAAATTTTTCCACATTGATAATTCCGACTTTGACTTTTTCCATATTGATATAAACTTTTGGACCCTTGCCGTAATTTTGACTTCAACTTTTTCCACATTGATATAAACGTTTTGGGGCCAATATGGGGGTCTCAATTCAAGGGCGGAGTCGGGGACGAATTTGGGGGTCATTTTAAGAAGAGTATTTCATATAAACGGCAGCGAGGGCTGCTCGGCCTTCTCTCTCATCCCATGATATAACCTTACTATATACACAAGTATGTAGGTCATTTTAAGAAATTATTTCATATAAACAACCTTCTCTCCAATCCCATGATATAACCTTACTATATACACAAGTACGTCTTGTTGCCCAAGTGTTAGACTGTTAGTTCAAGTAAGCAAGTGAACCTTTACTTCAACATTCATACTCACTAACAATAGGATTTATTAACTGTATAATAATGAGGAAGACTGTTGCATGTGGTTTTATTGCCCAGTTCTTGGGTGTTGGGTTTATTGTATTAGCTAGCCCTTCAAGTCAGATTCCTCTGATATTAGGAGTTTGGGGTTTTGCATTAATGATCTCTGTCAAGCAAGCTAGAAGTCTGGTGAATTCACCAGTCATTACATTATTGATTCAGCCAGCAAAGGGCATCAGTTTCAGACCCCCAAACTCCTGGTGAAACTAAATAGTGATTTAATTTCTTGATTTCTAAAGTTGGTGAAAGGGAAAAAGAAAATGATCTCAAGTAAAAATCATGTTCTTGAGAATTCAAATTAATTACAGTAATAAGAAAGGAAATATTATAACAAGAAAATCTCATGCGTGAAAGTTAATTTTTTTATTATCAATAATTTTGATTTCGAAAGCAGGTGAAAGGGAAAAAGAAAATGCTCTTCAGTGAAAACCATGTTCTTGAGAATTCGAATTAATTATTTAGTAATAAGCAAGGAAATATTATAACAATAAAATTATATTCTTGAAAGTTAAATTTTTATCAACTTAACATTGCCTAAGTAATTTAAATTGCTTTAAGAACAATTTTAAATGATTTTAAAATGTTTCAAAAACAATTTAAAATGCTTTAATAACAATTTAAAAACAGTCTACAATGCTTTAAAAACAATTCGAAATGCTTTAAAAATAGTTTAAATTGGTTTAAGATCAACTAGAAATGTTTTAAAAACATCTTAAAATGGTTTCAAATTAATTGAAAATATTTTAAAGTCATTTTTAAATGCTTTAAAACGGGACTTATCATCATCTCTTTTGTGTAGAAAGGTATTTTTAGTTGATTTCTTCTCAGTAATCTTGAATTCTTCTTCATCAGAGTCATCTTGTTTGGAGAATAAATTCTTCTTGTTAAACCCTTTCTTCTTGAACATCTTCTTTTTATATTCGTCTTCATTATCACTATTAGTTGATTATGCTAGATAGTTCCCATGTGGGTAATAATTTGATGCTTGCTTCAAAACAATACAATCCTCTAATGCAGAAGTCCCCCACTTTTCCCTTAAAGTGGTCTTTATATGATTTGGTTCTTCCATTAGAACTTGATTGTATCTACGTGCATGGCTAAGCTAGAATGTTGCATAAAATGTAAAGGAAAGAATGGCCAAGTTTTCCAGAAAAGGTGCTAAAAGATTCATGTTTTTGGTTAGAGAAGTTACAAAAAAAACTGGTTGAATTCCTTTCCTACTTTAGATATCACCCCAAAATTTTTATTATAAATCACTACAATTGATAAGCTTATCAAAAGCTTTTCGAAATGAACAACCTTTATATTATTATGTTTTTATTAATGTTGTCATGCTAATATTTTTGATCAAAAATCTCAAGGAACTAATTTCATGGATGTTGAGGTGAAGGCTAATGTACAAGAGCAGGGAGGATACTTATGATTTTTATGTTAAACAAAGGATTCTCTATAGTTTAGCCCCTCTTCAAATTTTAAAATTATCTGAAAATTTGACTTTATAATTTACAAATATTCATGCAGAACCTTCTACTCCATATATGCTAGGGAAAGGTGTTGAAGTATCAAAATATATAATTTCAGTTGATATTTTCTCTTTATCACCATCTTATGTTTCATCTGGTGTACTGAAAAAGGCAAGGAAATCAATGTATAAAAGCTAGTAAAAAAATTTCAAAGCAGAAAGAAATAATGGTAATTGACGTTGAGTCACCTGACCAACCAGATCCACTAAAGACATATATAGGAATGGAATTTTCAAAAGAAAAAATTTCAAAAATGAACTAAATCCCAACAAACCATTCAAAGAATTGTTCAAGATATCAATAAAGAAGTTTAGAAAAGTGTAATGGAAATCACCCGAGAAACTCATAGAATTGACAAGGAAGTAGTTTAATATGTTTCACAAACCTGTAGATCATCAATTGAAATTTCACAAGATTAGTGTATAGGTATTTCACGAAATCATATTTCAACAAACATTCCAATTGTTTCTTCGGTTTCCAGACCATTAACTGAATCTGAAATAGTGAGCTAGTGAGCGAAACAATATTTTCATTAAGTGGGTATTATTTCAACTCACAAACCAAATTAGTGGTTAAGACGACCAAAAAAAGGAGCACGATGATTCTATTAAAAAATTAAGTTGGCAAGCTTCAATTTCTCACAAAGATAAAACTAAAGAGTCAACTCCATTCCTCAAATCTTTCATGAATTACCCTCAGCACATATTTGATAATGATAATGCCTTTGATGTATATCACTTTTTTTTCCAACAAAATAAAATAACTGGAAGAAAACTAGAATGGAAAAAAAAATTCAATGAATAAGAATGTAAGAAACATTTCAGAGTGCTTATACAAGTCTTCTCTTTAACTATTAGTATTTGTGATAATTCAAATTTGGAACAATTATGGAAAAGGGAATTGGTCGAATTGCAAAGGAAATTAAATATTTGAAGGAAACTCAAGAGAATCAAATTTCATTTTTTAAGAAATAATTTTAATCCTTGCAGCAACAATTAAGGATAAGTCAAGAAATTGTTGCAAGTATCAATTTCTTGAAGTAACAAACCTTATATGTAAATCAAAGTTAAAAAAGATTCAACTTAAATTTCACAAGCATATGGAGAAAATATACAGGTTTTTCCGAGATCTACTATCCTTTAATGAGAAAAATAAGTTAATAATAGAAGATGACAAAGTGAAAAAAAATAAATTTGGTTATAATATTGATTGGTAAAAGCAATGCAACCCAGAGAATATTTTGAAATTATATAAAAGGGATAAAAAGCTTATGATTGCATTAATAAACAAAATACATTTAAAAAAAATGGAAATTAATTTATGGATTCGATATACATTTAAACATTGTGACTCTATTTGGGATTTAGGATTGGATATTATTCAAGAATTTGATATGCCTTATCGAAAGGTTCTTATGGAAGTAGTGCCATTGAGACTTAACTAGCATTTGCACCTTATGTTGCAAAGGAAACGGTGTAAGGCATAGAGTGGGGAAGAATAGCATAGAGTGGGGAAGAATAGGTAATCATATCCATAAAAGTTAAGATTAAATTGATCTATTAATTTTTCGTTTAGATACACTGAAATCGTATGCAGGGTGGGATAAGAATCTCAAGAATCTCAAGTTATCATTTAGATAAATAAATCTCTATAGTACATACTCGTCATATATATATATATATATATATATATATATATATATATGAGTGAAGATATATATATATATATATATATATATATATATATATATATATGAATGAAGATCTCTGCTATGATTTATATTACTGTGGCAATGCCATTTTTCTCTCACAAATTTGCATCCATTGGTTTTTTTTAAGACATTAAAAGAATCTAGCTGCTATGGTTTGTAATGATCGATGGGTTATCTTTCAGATTATATTGTAGATGATGTTAGATACGTTAAATCATTTTGAAATAAACACAGACATGCCATTGGCATTGATTAGCAGCATATGCTACAATAACTTATCTTCATTGAAAAAGAGGTTGATGTATTCATTGAGAATCTCTCACACTAAAACTTCTTGAAACGTGGCTTGAAACACCATGTGTTAATGATGTTTTCATAGAAGTTGCAACAATGAATGTTGAAGGCAACATGGATGTTGTAGAAAATAAAAATGTTAATGAAATTTGCATGCAATAGTGTCCTTGAGAGACAAAATATTTTTATGGTTTATTTTGGAACAATTTGATGAAGAGTAAGCTATGGAAGGTGAAAAGTGGTAGTCATTCACATACACGCCAATTTTTGAAGAAATAGAGTACATGCATAGACAACTTGGAACAATCGAACAGTTGCACCAGCCAATAAAGACACTGAAATCTGAAGCTTACAACAAAAACACAAAGCTAAAGCAATGAATAAAAGAAAAGGAAATCCAGCTAATGTAAAAAAAAATTAAATTGTAAGCATAGGTTAGACTCGGACCAGAAAATCTGGGAGTGTTGCATAAAATAATTTCAACCACCCATTTAAATAGGAGACAAATGTTTGTTGGAAATCTTCAAAAAATTTATATCAGAACGATCTCAAAACATACAGGTAATAAGATGTTAGACTCTGTCTTATATCAGAGATTGATTCTTCTTCAAAACAGGGTTTTGAAGAAGAAATCATTAAATGTTGCTTTTCAGATTATGTAATTTTATCTTCAGCTCTTCAAACTAGCAGCGACTTCAAGCTCTTATCCCTGCACAAACAAAAGAAAGCAAAACATCATCAGCAATCAGAGGAAAAGCAAGTTACAAGCGATTTGGAGAGGTCTCACTGGATTTGGAGAGGTCTCACTGGAAATCCCAAACAAACTTCACAGCATCAAACATGCGGAAGATGCAGTTAAAAATTCCAAATCAGAGAACCTCTATGTCTTGTGTGATCTTGGTCTCTTAATCACGAAGGAGTTAGTTCAGGATGTGGTGCCTTCATTGGACTATAGTATGCCTATCTCACTTTCGACTGTTCTATACAAACCACTTGAGGAGAGCAAAGAAATTGACATTCAGGCAGATGTAAGATATTTGAGTACAGGCCTTGCTGGTACTCATGTTTTTGCGCATTATAAAACATCAAATATGGGCCAAACAGTTCCGCTAATTAAAAACCAGAAAACAAAGATAAATTTTGATGAAAATGTGGCTAAAGAACGCGATGAGGATGAACTGGAAGTGCCTCTGCGAAAGATGATGCAGTGTGGCAGATTGCAAGGAATTAGAAAACAGAATAATCTTAGAGTCCGAACACCTAGAGAAGCATCAGGTCTACTAAAAAGTTGCAGTAAGGAAGCATCAAACATGTCACTCAGGGCAGTTGGTATTCAATCAGATAAAATTTCAAAAAGCCAAGATTCCAATAAACTTTCATGCAAAATTTCAAATGGAATTAAGGATTCAAGAAGAGATGATGTGCCTGAAAAAGATATTGTTGATAATCCCGTTAGCAGTGATATGGAAATGTCAAGTATGCAGAATATGTCTTAGGATCTAATCTAGGACGTGCAAAAGGTTCTGGTAAAAGTCAAAATTTAAACGTGTCAAACCCCAAGGTTTGATGATGCTAAACTGGAGGAGGATCAGCTGGTCTCGATGAAGCACAATTTAAGCCTTCTGAATTATCTTCCAGTCCAATCTCAGAACAGAGTAAAAGTTTCACCAGCACAAATATCTACTCTAGATGCCAGTGATGTTTTTATATCTAAAGAGCACAGAAATTCCCTTCTAGAACTTCAGAAAGTTTTGAGAGTGGATGTTACTCCTAAAGCAAGGCAGATGCATCTTGTTAAACTGTAAACAAGGCTAAACTGAGCGTTCTTCTTCCTTGATGATCGTGTGACTTTGATTCAACTGTGACCGTGTGAAATCGAAATGGATCCATGTGACTTTGATGTAGCTGTAACAAGGGTAGAAAAACAAAGTGATAAAAGGTCAATTTCCTTGGGGTTTTGATTACAACAGCGTATTGAAGGCTGGGCATCGTGCGGAGTAAAAGCCTGTGCGCTGTGGCTCTAATTACGCAAAGGATACTCACCTTTATTTCATTACAGTACCATGGAGTTTGGCATAAGCTCGTGAGTTGTTCAATGCTCTTGCAATTTATCCTAGAAGAAAATGGATGGGGCCTTAGCGCTGGTTTGATGAATCGATGCTGGAGCTACCGTCACCTACGTTTCCAGTGCCAGTCTTATTTATAAATACTGCGCAAAGTTGCCTGAAAATGCAAATGAAAATTAAGAAATGAAATTTTCAAGCCAGTGATTTTCAAGACAGTTTGTTGTTCTGTTTGTGAGACAGAGGTTGCAGTATTCGATGAAAATGAGATTTATCATGCCAAGTTCACAACAGCACTGATGTAATTGAATTATCAATCCTTAATCAATACCTCACCGATCTTCTCAGGTTCCGTGGGCCTTGTAAAGTATTGCAGTGTAAGTTGATGTCTTCATTAAGTTAACATAAAAATAAATGGATCAACATCGGTCTCATTCAGCCCTGGGGAATGTTATTAGTGCACCGGCATGGAGATGGCGGAAAACATTTACTAGAGATCAACAGAATTCTTAGACCGGGCGGATATTTTATATGGTCAGTTTATCGAGGTGACTGAGCACATCGTGATGTATGGATAGCTGTAATAACGTTGACAGAGTCGATGTGCTGGGAACTTGTTCTGAAAACTATGGTTAAAACAGGGGTTGGAATTGCATCAAAAACCTACTTCAAAGTTCGTGTTATATGCAGAGGAAACAACAAGATCCTCCTTTATGTCAAGAGGATGATAGATCCGATGCTGCCTGGTATATACCACTGCAAAGATGCATTCATCAGATACCTAGTGAAAGTTCTGTTCATGGTTCTGTGTGGCTTCGTCATCTTGTTAGTCGAGCCAAAAACAGCTTCAATGGCAACAAGTCTCCTATTAAATCACCTGTACGTTCTCCAATAAAAAAGACTGCAAATCTCCCTGCGACAAATCCAGAAAATCCAACTCCGACAGCAAATGGACAGGATAAACCTCTTCTTGAGCTTTCTGAGACAGAGAGAGATATGTTAAAAGCTGTAAATTTCAGAAAATTGACACCTGGGATAAGTAAAAGTCAAAGAGTTTGATACAGCTAAGTTAAGATCCATTGACGAGTCTACATGTAAGCTGATCAAAAGCAATAGTCACTCTCCCACTACCAACACGAAGAATGAGTTTAATGGACTGAGGCAACATTCTACACTACCAACCTTAGACTTTGACATCAATAGGACTAAAGCTCTAGGTGTGATAGATAGGGTTGATAATCTGAGTCTTTTGTAATAGCTTTCATGTTAGAACGTGATATGCTCAAATGAACCTCGACATTGGCGCTACCTGAACACCTGTCATAGCAGAGAATCAGGAACCGATAAGCTATTTTTTTTTACTGCAGTTGCAAACTGGCACACAAGATTCGATTATCTTCAGCAAATGGGATTGACACCTGCCCTTCACTTCAGCCATCTGCAAACACCTGTTTCAGCAAATGGGATTGACACCTGCCCTTCACTTCAGCCATCTGCAAACACCTGTTACCAGATGCATAAGAGTCTGCGCTCCAATTGTTAGGCTTTTTGGTTAGAGATTTACGAGGGGATAGTTATTACATGTTCCATTAATGGAATTCAAGTGAGACAGCGCAGGAGTTTTTGATTTCAAGAGAAACACATTTGCTATTTCGATACTTAGTCTTGATTTCATGAGATTTGCTCCAGATTTTGTCTCCTAATCATCAGCAGATTTAGGGGAACACTGTTCTGTTTATGGAATGGATGTAACGCTTTTAGGTTAATTTTTGTAGTGCTAGTTAAAACAGCGCCCCTGTTTTGGGCAGCATTTTTATTATTTGTATTTAAAAATAATCATTAGAGAGTTTGTAAGGGAGGAAAGAGGGAGAGTTTTTTTCTGAGCGGTGGGAGCTGCTGGAGAAGCAGAGAGCTTTTTATTGTACAGTTTTATGACAGAGAATTGAATGGAATTTCACAGCTCTGTTTGATGAGATTCATGTGGTATGTTGATTTAGCATAAGTTTTCCCTTGTTTCATATGTAATCAGTTATGTTCCATTTCATTTCATGACCATTTCAAGCTGAACAAATGAAGTGATTAGGTAGGAATTCATAGTATTATATGCTCCTCCTATAAGTTTGTTCGCATTCAATGTTTTCTACTGTTTAAGGAGGATTCAGAGTTATTGTCTGCCCTCCTTAGCTCCTCACCAGTCTTGCCATCCCATTTGAAACCAGATTTGGTGTTAAATTGCATGCCTACCTTGCCTCAGTTGATAACCTGTGTAGTCATTATATTTTTCTGTTTGAAGCTGTGATTTTGCCCATGTAGCCCAGAAAAGCCCCGTCATTCCATTAAAAAACCCCAAAAATCATTAAATCCGAACCCCCTATCAATTTACTAGCCTAAAATCCTTATTCTTAATTGGTCAGCCTAATCATATTGAAAGATCTATCAAATCTGACCCGAGAGAGCCTTCTCATACCTCGTAGGGCTAGCTACGAGGTGAAATGGTTTGATGTAGCCTTGAAGGTTTACCTTTTCAGCCTGAGGTGAAATCTCAAGCGCTAACATATTGGCGACCATACTGGGGAAGAACAAACTTGTTTGTGGGTTGATGTGTTTGTTTCTTAAGTCTTAGACGGAGCCTGAAGTTACGCCAGAAGCCTTCGAAAACGCTCTTGTTTTACATCAGCGATAGTAGATAAACGCTGCTTCAGTCAATCTCCGTGAGCTTGTGAATACGACCACTTCGATTGACACTTTACCCCAGTACATGTATCAAGTTCAGATCTGATGCTGATGGTGGACAGCAGTCAGACACTTATGCAGGCTGAACCATTCACCTGGCGACTCCAACTTGATCCAGACATTCCAGTGCCTGTTGACATGTTCATGCAATGGTAGGGTATGTGGCAAACCCTGCACTGTGTGAAGCTCTAAACGAATTTAGAGAAAGCTTAGTGGATATCGAAATTAATGAAGAAGTTTTAAGTTTTTTCCTTCAATGTTTGAAATCTCCGAATTATCATCCTAGCGTCTGTGAGTTACTTGTGGAAAGAATTGAAGATGAGATTCAATGGTTAGATGAGCAGATCCACTCTTATGATTTCCAAGACCCTAAAAAGTTTTTGGAAATCCTTCCTCCATCGAAACAAGCAATAACAGATTTGCCTATAGAGATATACATTGACAATGTGCAGCTGGAAGTATGTATTGCAGAGTTGGGGCAGCCAACAGAGGGCGGTGTCCGTGATCCTATTGCGGCATATATGGACATGTTTTTCACTCTGATGGACAGATCAGGCTATCTTTTCCGTGACTGGGCTCAGTATGTGCATGAAGGGCTGCCAGCAATTGCATCTGTGACTTCGTGGCAGCATTCTCAAGCGGCTTCATTGTCAGGTTTAATTGAATGGTTAATATGGCATTTTAGCATTACCTGATCTATTGTTTGTACAGCAGATTAGAATAGATTATGTTTATAAATAAGCAGCCATAAGGGCAGCATCTTGTTTCAGTTGGCTTTTAGTTTGATTGAGTTAAGTTTCAGTGTGAAAATAAGTCTTCAGCTGTGTTGATTTGTTGGAAAGATGACTCCATTGCCCAATGAATAAAGCACTGGTCTGCTCTCCCAAAGTTCTGCGGTTCTTGGCACCTCCAGGAAGCTGCAGCTGCCATCCCAAATGGAGCCGATGTTAGACTCTGTCTTATATCAGAGATTGATTCTTCTTCAAAACAGGGTTTTGAAGAAGAAATCATTAAATGTTGCTTTTCAGATTATGTAATTTTATCTTCAGCTCTTCAAACTAGCAGCGACTTCAAGCTCTTATCCCTGCACAAACAAAAGAAAGCAAAACATCATCAGCAATCAGAGGAAAAGCAAGTTACAAGCGATTTGGAGAGGTCTCACTGGAAATCCCAAACAAACTTCACAGCATCAAACATGCGGAAGATGCAGTTAAAAATTCCAAATCAGAGAACCTCTATGTCTTGTGTGATCTTGGTCTCTTAATCACGAAGGAGTTAGTTTAGGATGTGGTGCCTTCATTGGACTGTAGTATGCCTATCTCACTTCCGACTGTTCTATACAAACCACTTGAGGAGAGCAAAGAAATTGACATTCAAGCAGATGTAAGATATTTGAGTACAGGCCTTGCTGGTACTCATGTTTTTGCGCATTATAAAACATCAAATATGGGCCAAACAGTTCCGCTAATTAAAAACCAGAAAACAAAGATAAATTTTGATGAAAATGTGGCTAAAGAACGCGATGAGGATGACCTGGAAGTGCCTCTGCGAAAGATGATGCAGTGTGGCAGATTGCAAGGAATTAGAAAACAGAATAATCTTAGAGTCTGAACACCTAGAGAAGCATCAGGTCTACTAAAAAGTTGCAGTAAGGAAGCATCAAACATGTTACTCAGGGCAGTTGGTATTCAATCAGATAAAATTTCAAAAAGCCAAGATTCCAATAAACTTTCATGCAAAATTTCAAATGGAATTAAGGATTCAAGAAGAGATGATGTGCCTGAAAAAGATATTGTTGATAATCCCGTTAGCAGTGATATGGAAATGTCAAGTATGCAGAATATGTCTTAGGATCTAATCTAGGACGTGCAAAAGGTTCTGTTAAAAGTCAAAATTTAAACGTGTCAAACCCCAAGGTTTGATGATGCTAAACTGGAGGAGGATCAGCTGGTCTCGATGAAGCACAATTTAAGCCTTCTGAATTATCTTCCAGTCCAATCTCAGAACAGAGTAAAAGTTTCACCAGCACAAATATCTACTCTAGATGCCAGTGATGTTTTTATATCTAAAGAGCACAGAAATTCCCTTCTAGAACTTCAGAAAGTTTTGAGAGTGGATGTTACTCCTAAAGCAAGGCAGATGCATCTTGTTAAACTGTAAACAAGGCTAAACTGAGCGTTCTTCTTCCTTGATGATCGTGTGACTTTGATTCAACTGTGACCGTGTGAAATCGAAATGGATCCATGTGACTTTGATGTAGCTGTAACAAGGGTAGAAAAACAAAGTGATAAAAGGTCAATTTCCTTGGGGTTTTGATTACAACAGCGTATTGAAGGCTGGGAATCGTGCGGAGTAAAAGCCTGTGCGCTGTGGCTCTAATTACGCAAAGGATACTCACCTTTGTTTCATTACAGTACCATGGAGTTTGGCATAAGCTCGTGAGTTGTTCAATGCTCTTGCAATTTATCCTAGAAGAAAATGGACGGGGCCTTAGCGCTGGTTTGATGAATCGATGCTGGAGCTACCGTCACCTACGTTTCCAGTGTCAGTCTTATTTATAAATACTGCGCAAAGTTGCCTGAAAATGCAAATGAAAATTAAGAAATGAAATTTTCAAGCCAGTGATTTTCAAGACAATTTGTTGTTCTGTTTGTGAGACAGAGGTTGCAGTATTCAATGAAAATGAGATTTATCATGCCAAGTTCACAACAGCACTGATGTAATTGAATTATCAATCCTTAATCAATACCTCACCGATCTTTTCAGGTTCCGTGGGCCTTGTAAAGTATTGCAGTGTAAGTTGATGTCTTCATTAAGTTAACATAAAAATAAAAGGATCAACATCGGTCTCATTCAGCCCTGGGGAATGTTATTAGTGCACCGGCATGGAGATGGCGGAAAACCTTTACTAGAGATCAACAGAATTCTTAGACCGGGCGGATATTTTATATGGTCAGTTTATCGAGGTGACTGAGCACATCGTGATGTATGGACAGCTGTAATAACGTTGACAGAGTCGATGTGCTGGGAACTTGTTCTGAAAACCATGGTTAAAACAGGGGTTGGAATTGCCATCTATCAAAAACCTACTTCAAAGTTCGTGTTATATGCAGAGGAAACAACAAGATCCTCCTTTATGTCAAGAGGATGATAGATCCGATGCTGCCTGGTATATACCACTGCAAAGATGCATTCATCAGATACCTAGTGAAAGTTCTGTTCATGGTTCTGTGTGGCTTCATCATCTTGTTAGTCGAGCCAAAAACAGCTTCAATGGCAACAAGTCTCCTATTAAATCACCTGTACGTTCTCCAATAAAAAAGACTGCAAATCTCCCTGCGACAAATCCAGAAAATCCAACTCCGACAGCAAATGGACAGGATAAACCTCTTCTTGAGCTTTCTGAGGCAGAGAGAGATATGTTAAAAGCTGTAAATTTCAGAAAATTGACACCTGGGATAAGTAAAAGTCAAGAGTTTGATACAGCTAAGTTAAGATCCATTGACGAGTCTACATGTAAGCTGATCAAAAGCAATAGTCACTCTCCCACTACCAACACGAAGAATGAGTTTAATGGACTGAGGCGACATTCTACACTACCAACCTTAGACTTTGACATCAATAGGACTAAAGCTCTAGGTGTGATAGATAGGGTTGATAATCTGAGTCTTTTGTAACAGCTTTCATGTTAGAACGTGATATGCTCAAATGAACCTCGACATTGGCGCTACCTGAACACCTGTCATAGCAGAGAATCAGGAACCGATAAGCTATTTTTTTTTACTGCAGTTGCAAACTGGCACACAAGATTCGATTATCTTCAGCAAATGGGATTGACACCTGCCCTTCACTTCAGCCACCTGCAAACACCTGTTACCAGATGCATAAGAGTCTGCGCTCCAATTGTTAGGCTTTTTGGTTAGAGATTTACGAGGGGATAGTTATTACATGTTCTATTAATGGAATTCAAGTGAGACAGCGCAGGAGTTTTTGATTTCAAGAGAAACACATTTGCTATTTCGATACTTAATCTTGATTTCATGAGATTTTGCTCCAGATTTTGTCTCCTAATCATCAGCAGATTTAGGGGAACACTGTTCTGTTTATGGAATGGATGTAACGCTTTTAGGTTAATTTTTGTAGTGCTAGTTAAAACAGCGCCCCTGTTTTGGGCAGCATTTTTATTATTTGTATTTAAAAATAATCATTAGAGAGTTTGTAAGGGAGGAAAGAGGGAGAGTTTTTTCTGAGCGCTGGGAGCTGCTGGAGAAGCAGAGAGCTTTTTATTGTACAGTTTTATGACAGAGAATTGAATGGAATTTCACAGCTCTGTTTGCTGAGATTCATGTGGTATGTTGATTTAGCATAAGTTTTCCCTTGTTTCATATGTAATCAGTTATGTTCCATTTCATTTCATGACCATTTCAAGCTGAACAAATGAAGTGATTAGGTAGGAATTCATAGTATTATATGCTCCTCCTATAAGTTTGTTCGCATTCAATGTTTTCTACTGTTTAAGGAGGATTCAGAGTTATTGTCTGCCCTCCTTAGCTCCTCACCAGTCTTGCCATCCCATTTGAAACCAGATTTGGTGTTAAATTGCATGCCTACCTTGCCTCAGTTGATAACCTGTGTAGTCATTATATTTTTCTGTTTGAAGCTGTGATTTTGCCCATGTAGCCCAGAAAAGCCCCGTCATTCCATTAAAAAACCCCAAAAATCATTAAATCCGAACCCCCTATCAATTTACTAGCCTAAAATCCTTATTCTTAATTGGTCAGCCTAATCATATTGAAAGATCTATCAAATCTGACCCGAGAGAGCCTTCTCATACCTCGTAGGGCTAGCTACGAGGTGAAATGGTTTGATGTAGCCTTGAAGGTTTACCTTTTCAGCCTGAGGTGAAATCTCAAGCGCTAACAGAAGGCAACATGGATGTTGTAGAAAATAAAAATGTTAATGAAATTTCCATGGAATAGTGTCCTTGAGAGACAAAATATTTTTATGGTTTATTTTGGAACAATTTGATGAAGAGTAAGCTATGGAAGGTGAAAAGTGGTAGTCATTTACATACAAGCCAATTTTTGAAGAAATAGAGTACATGCATAGACAACTTGGAACAATCGAACAGTTGCTCCAGCCAATAAAGACACTGAAATCTGAAGCTTACAACAAAAACACAAAGCTAAAGCAATGAATAAAAGAAAAGGAAATCCAGCTAATGTAAAAAAAAATTAAATTGTAAGCATAGCTTAGACTCGGACCAGAAAATCTGGGAGTGTTGCATAAAATAATTTCAACCACCCATTTAAATAGGAGACAAATGTTTGTTGCAAATCTTCAAAAATTTTATATCAGAACGATCTCAAAACATACAGGTAATGACTCATTTTCTTCAGTCAAGGATAGTGTGCATTTGCATGGATTGCACAAAACAATTACAAGTGATAAGTATATTTATTTTCAAAGTGATTGGTACATTTTTTCCCATTTGCAAATCTATGGTACAACAAACATGGTAAATAAAGTTCTGAAAACATGTTGCAGATAAATTGTGGAGAGAATATAGACAAAATGAAATTTAACTGGTGTCAAATAAGTACAAGAAAACCACCTCTCCTTATCGTCTAGAGTTGTGAACTTAGTGGAATTACCAATATGAATAGGTCAGCAAAGGTGTCAAATAGTTCAAGCAGAATAAATAGGTAGCCTTTCATAGAAATAAAAAGGTATTCCCATTAAAGTAAGTGATGGTACATCTATGAGGAGTGATTTCCTAAAGGTTTCTACAACAAAGTAAAGTCAAAAACAAAAGAGATAAGTTAAAACTTAAAAGCAAAAGAAAATTGAACCATGTAAAATTCTAATGACAAGGAAATCATCAATATACATTACCTAAAATTTCAATGTTTCAAAAATTTATATATCTAACACAAGGTCAAATGATGAACCAAGGCAACGTTGAATGACCAATTACACGTCCATCAATTTATAAACTCTATTTAGTCAAGTGGAAAGATTTACCAGATTCATGCCACACTCACAGATAGAAAAAAAAATGATGAAACACAATGAGAGCAGTTTAACATAAATTGATAAACCAAAAAATGAAGATATGAAAATTGAAAAACCTAAAAGGCTAAATTTGTGAATGGTTGATTTACGAGTAGAAGAATGTAGAGCCTTAGGGGATAGTTCAAGATGAACCAGACATGAGATCTTTTCCCAAATTTGAGAGGTTACAAGTTTGAATTTCTTGATC
This sequence comes from Pinus tabuliformis, assembly GCA_031772625.1. Taxonomy (NCBI): domain Eukaryota; kingdom Viridiplantae; phylum Streptophyta; class Pinopsida; order Pinales; family Pinaceae; genus Pinus; species Pinus tabuliformis. Next base: position 971,248,585 of record CM062812.1, read on the forward strand.
CTCTTTATATTACGCTTGAGAATCATTCCAGAATCAGGATCAACGTTTACCTCATTTACCATTCACATATCATAGGAAAGTACTTAGAACTAAGAAGGTTTTCCGCGAAGTACTGTCTTTTGAAGAAAAAGAATAAAAAGATGTAAAACTTCAAAAAAACCTGCAACTAGATCACCAAACATGTATCAACCTGCAAACTTAGCTGACAACATGCAACATTGTGTGAATTGTATACTCAAGTCCATGAGAGCCAAAAGTTGAAGTGTTTGGAAAGTGTTGAAGAGTTTAGAAAGTGTTACCATTTTAGTATTTTTTAGGATATATCCTCCATATAAACACAAAAATCCAAATTATAAATTACACATTTTATTAAAATTAAGTGCTAAGTTCTCCCTAAGGATGGTCGAAATGGCATTTATTAAGCAAAGAAGCCATAGAAGGACTGGAAGTAATGGTAAATGTATAAAGAATGCATACATATGTTTTCCAGAGTCTAGACTCCACCCTATGTTAGAGGCTTAGCAGAATTTGATCACCACAGAGTCATTAATTGGTCAAGTTTATGAGGTACAAGGTTCATGTATCTCCCCATTCAAAGTGAGTACTACGGAGTAGGACAGATCTTCAATCCCTAGCCGAAGGATGAATAAATCTACCATCACTGATAGGGAAGGCATGTAAACCAATATTAAAACTACCATCACTAAGGGGAAAAGAACTCCAACCTTGCCTTTAGGTGATAGCAATCAAAAAAGATGTAAACAGTAGTAATTCTAATATCACTGAGGGGAAAATGTGCAAACAATATTAACTACTATCACCAAAGGGAAGAGAACTCCAGACCTTGCCTTCAGGTGCCAGCAAGTGAAATCCATGACTTCCTTGTAATATACCTAGATGATATCACTGTATTCTCTAAATCAGATCAGCCAAGCCATCATAGACTCACCGTGGTATGCTGACATTATATACATTCTACAAAGTCTTCAAGCTCCTCCTGAGTTATCTAGGACTAAAAGTAGGTTCTTAAAAATGAAATCTTTGATGTTTTGCGTAATTAACAATGCTTTATTTGGAAAAATCATGAAGGCATCTTTCTTAATTGTTTATTGGAGGAAGAATCTGACAAAATATTACAAGAGTTTCATGCAGATGACTATGAGGGAGATCTTTATGGGAAAACGACAGCTGACAAGATCCTAGGAGCTAGTTTTTACTAGCGCAGTCTGTTTTCTGATGTAAATAAATTTCTAACCTCCTATCATAAATGTCAGATTTTTGAAGGAAAAAGAAAACTTCTACCATTACCTTTGAAACCAATAGCTACCGAAACACCATTTCAACATTGGGGTCTTGAATTCATTTTTGAAATCCATCCCCCCTCTTCTACCCAACATAGATGGATGTTAACTGCCATAGATTATTTTACGAAGAGGATAGAAGCCATACCCTCAGGACATGCAACTGATGCTATCATAATAGGTTTCCTTGAGGCCAACATTCTGTCCAGAATTGGTTGCCCAACCAAAATCATCACGGAAAATGTAGAAACTTTCAAATCAAAGAGGATGATTGATTTCTGCAACAAATATAATATAACCCTAGGTCGTTCCATAGCCTACTATCCCCGAGGAAATGAACTAGTAGAGTGTCCCAACAAGAGTTTAGTGAATATCATCAAAAAACTGTTGGAGGATAATAAGAAAACCTGGAACAAGAAATTAGTAAATGCCTTGTTGGAATATAGGCTAACCACAAAGAAATCCATTGGTACTAGCCCTTATCATCCAGTCTATGGAATGGATGATGCTTTCCCATCTTCCTTGCGAACACCAGTGATGAAATTACTCCAAGAAGTGGAGGTTGAGACGAATGATATTGAAAGGAGAATTAATCAAACAATTCACTTGTAGTAGAGCACAGAAGAAGTGTATATTAGATGCCAAATAGTGCAGGAAAGAATCAAGAAAGCTTTTGACAAAAGGACTAAGGCAGAAGATTTCTATCTATGAGTTAAAGTTTTAAAATGGCACTCAAGAAGAGAGGATAAAGGTAAACATGGTAAGTTTGAGTTTCTATGGAAAGGACCTTATATCATTTATGATTTCAGGGCTAATAATTCTTTTTTTCTCAAAGAATTAGATGGTGCAGAAGTAGAAGGAGGACCAATTAATGGTCAAATGCTTAAGCACTACATAGACCGTAGTCACTGATTTCACTAATCACTTATACATATTCTATTTTTCAAATTCTAGTTGTTGATTGGATGGTAATTTTTGGAGTTGAAGCCTGAGGAGAAGGCCCTAAGCCTCTAAAGTTTCACTATCATAAATAGCAATAATGCAGTAAAGCAAAGGAAAAAGTTGGAGAATTTAAATCACAGCTATTTAGAAGGCCAATGATCTACTAGTTCTTAACATTTCACTAAGAAATGCCATCCCCATGTGGAGCCACTTTTAGGTTCCTATACCAATAAGAGTAATAATTTTTGAATGGTTGAGATCAAATTTATAATATGTACATAAATTTGCTTTCTGCAAATGTTTTCCATATTCAAAAAATAAAAAAAATAAAAAAATGTAAAGAGGGTATGTCCTAAAAGAAAAATCAAAGGACAAAAAGAATAAAAAAAGTCAAAAAAGATGAAAAAATGAACCCCAAGAAAAGAAAAGACCATGAAATTGCGCAAGTCAAAATGAAACTACTATTTTCTTTTGATGAAGAATAATTGATTATGTGTAGCTTGTTATCCTTTCCACAATCCATGAATAGTTAAGATGTTTAAACTTGACTATTTCATGATTTCAATTTCATGATTATACATAGAGAATATAATCTGACAAAACTGTTTAATCTCGGCAGATAATTAGATTAGGTAGGGTAAATAAAAGGAGCTCAACTGTTTAATCTGAGCCCTTGGATGTAATAAGGTTAGATTTAGATAAGTTTCTATTGTAAAGAAAAGATAATGTTTTGATAAAGGGTTTGCCAGTTTAAGTGCACCATAATAAAGAGAAGAAAAAATGGTAGGATGAGTAGGTAGGTAAGTAGAAAGATGGTTGCAAAATTGTGATGATTGTTAGATAAAAAGCATATTGATCACATTCATCACCAAATTTCTAAGTATGGATGAAAATTGAGCATGTATCAAAGTTCACAAAGTCAATTTATTAACCTCCCTCACTCATTACATTTTCCACTTAACTAATTTCCAAGAAATGTCTTAAAGTACCCAAAATATTAAGTCAAAGGGGCTCAAGGAATTTCCCTGACTCCTAAAAGGACTGGACCCTCTGCCCAATGACTTATGGTTCCTAAGGTACTAAAAATCCCTCATAAACATTTTTCCCCTTCAATTTACACATACTCCCAAACAAATCCCTTTTCCTAAAGGAAAACATATTTTTCCTAAGTAAAAGTCATTTTCCCCCTATCAAACAGCTTTCTGTAAGGGTAAAACCTTAGAAAAGTGATCAAACCCATGGAACAACCCCTTTTATTCAAAAAACCCAAAAGAACACTTGAAGCCTATGTATAATGTGTTATGTCAAATAACAAACAAATAAACAAAATACACTATTCTTAGCATTTTATTCATTCCCCACCAGCATCGTACTAATTTCTAACTTTATATAAATTAAATTCTGAAAAAGCAATAAACCTTCCCATATAGTTATATAATAAAAACCCTTATATTAATACCCCACCTTGAAAATTTTGTAATATCAACTTTATAAAAACCCTATCTTGATAAAAGAGATTAATCAACCAATCTGTGGTTAATTAATAATCAAACTCTCCCAATGATATCACCGCTCATGCCCTAACCACACCATAATCCCTAATTAACTTAATTTTTCCACTTGTAAAACTCTGCCAGACCCCTCCATTAAGCCTCGTGAAAAAACCCCGTCCCGATTATTGTGCTATCTTCCCCTTTTGATCTCAAAGTTTACGATCATATTGAGTGGTCTCTGCAGGTCAAACTTTACCCGCCCGATATGGGTGGTTTCACTTTTGGTTCTGTCGCTACGTGGCACCCGATCAATGGCATCGTGAAGCTTCCCCTCAAAACCATCCCAACCCAAAAGTGGTGGAATCAAAACTTGCTTACTGCTTTCCACTAGACAACAAAATGTCTCATGCCCCACTAAACAACAAAAGTTCCTTTTGCCTGTATACTCGCCAAATTCAGTTGACATTATGAATTAAACTAAAAAACTCATTGTTTTTTGTTTTCTCGTAAAAAAAGATGCTCAGACTTCCATGCAAGCTACAGTCTACATGCAACCACCAAACCACGTCCAACTGCCAATTTGCATACGCTACTGAAACTTTGAATCCACTCTTTAGTCACGTACCCCTCCTACAAACCATGCACTATTGCCCGTCAACACGTTCAAATCCAAAACTAGGTATTTACCTAAAATCACTAAGAAACCTCGTACCATTCCTAAAACATGTTACTCAATTGCTTGAATTAATAAGTAATCAGGTGTAAAAATTGTCGAGCAACCCCAAACCTCTCTGAATTGAGCCAATTTTCCCCTAATTTAATAAAAAAAACGTTTTCCCCATTATTGAATTGACAAGAACAAATAATGGCCCCTTCATTTGAATTCAAAATCTAACCAGTTACCACTCCCCACCTAGATTTAGATCACCTCCCATAGGCAAACAAAGATTTCCAAATTAAGGACACCGCTATCGAGGAATCATCATTGGAATTATACTGCAGGTACATAGACCAATATTTAAACCACACAGAAAAAATAGGTCTTTGGAAATCAAATGTGCCGAAGTACCAATTCCCTAGAGTCCATATCTTCCCTGAAATTGTCCACTATTGTCATATGAACTATAGTCCTAGCCAAAGAGCAGTGATGACTCCAAGCCATACTATGTTATTCACCATAACTGCTGAATCTATCAATGAAATGTTGCAGTTGCAACGAGGTCAAAACATAAGTCCCATTTCCATTGGAGACCTGCTTGACAGATTCCCTAGAAATACCTCCATCAAACTTGCCCAATTATTCCAAACCCTCAATATGGAAGAAAAACACATACCAAAGGATCCTCCCCCATACATGTGGACCATTTTTTCCAAGATGGGCCGAGACATTATATCAATGATATCTATTATTTTGTTCTATACTACAAGTGAATATGTTGATGAGATTATTATAGCCTTCATGTCCATTTACACTCTTGGACAACCCCCTCCCATCAAGTTTTTCTATGCTAGATTCATTGCAGATAAGATGTATGATCAATTCATGAGGATGGACAATGAAAGATTGTTCAAGTACTCATCATTTTTGGACCTCCTTTTCCTTTACTATCAGGCTGATAAATTTCCATTCACACTTCAAAAGCTTCATACCAGAGGTGACCCTAGATCAATAGTCTTCTAGACCGCATTGTTCCACCAATATGACTCTCCATATTCTAATACAGATTTCGTAGATCTTTTTGTGCACCCTTTGCCAACCATGTTGTTAGGAAGTCCTCCCCCTAGGATCAGTGCAGATATCTGGAGGATCCTACATTTGTCTAAACAACATAAAGTGGGAGATTGGTATCTATATATGGTTGTGAATTGGTACCCTACAAACTACCAAGATACCTCCCCATGGAATTGTTTTCTTTGGCGTACTACAAGAAAATAATTAATTTAGATGAGGTACACTTTGTAAAGGAAAAGAAGAAAGCTCATATCAGAATAAAAGACTAGCTAGGCCTCTTTGTATGCAACAATAGAGATGCTAGAAAGGAAGCAGATGAAATCATTCAAAGGCTCTGATTGAAACAAAGCTTCATATGGAAATATGATCCCTTTGACATCATCTGCAATAGAAGAATGAAAAATAGATTTTCTCCCGACATCCACCACAGAATTACTAAGATAGACAACATGCAAATAAACTAGAATGGGTGGAGAACACTTTATTATATAGAGATAGCATATAAGTTGCTATCGATAATGTGTTGATTGATATAGAAAGGAGACTTGATGAAGGTTTCTTTGTACAAGTACCAAGAGAATTCCTATCCTAGAGAGAAAGATAAGAACACAGTGAGCAACAAGAAAAAGAAGGACATCCAGAGCCAAAAGAGTTAGAGCATCTAGGCATATTAGAAGAGCTAACTCAAACAAGACAAAGAAAACCAATTATGAGTACTCCTCCTATTGTACAGACACCTCTAAATGAGGAGAAGAATCCCAAAAGAGATAGGGATGAGGCCACTACTTCTAGCAGACCTATTGCACAGACTTATGTCAAGACACAAAGGTTAAAACCTCTTTCAGAACAATAGTTCACAGAGGAACTAGTTGGGACAATGGGTTCAGAAAGGGCAGAAAGAACGAAGGCCACTCTATCTGGAGGAACACAAGAACCATCCACCACACATACTAAAATTCTAGAAAGACAACAGAGTGTGTAATTATCCTCTTTCAGGGCTCCAACTAACCAGGACTAGGACATTATAGAAAAGTACAAAGAAATAAACTCCAGAAATGAAATATTGAAAGCTCAGAGCTATGCACAATACCTCAAAATGGCTCCCACCAATCAAAGAAGGCTAATGTTAGCTTTTAATGTAAAATTAGGTAAGATGCAAATGACTTTCATGAAGCCTACCACACAACAACCCAGGTCTATAGCTGATTACTTGAAGACATATTTTGAGGTGTTGGCGAAGGATATACATCCTGTCGACCAAATATAATTGCACAAATAGACCGGATAAATGATCAAATCCACATTGACCAGCAAGGCCATTGCAACACATCAACTACAAAATTCATTGAATAATATGTCAGTGAAATTCCAACTACAAAATGCCTCTTCACAGGTGAAGGAAACCAACATAAAGTCCTTAGAGGACCTAATCATAGAGTTGGGGCATGATCCCAAGGATCTAAAGGCTACAGAAAGACAACAATACCTTCTACATTGGCTGCTTCCTTAGCACCAACAGCTCCACTAGATATAGCCACGCCAATCGCAGGTACATCTACAAGTGAAGGTACATCTACATAGAAGGTAGCTGAATTAGTGAAATTCATGGAAGAAATGACTATCCAGGCTATAGAGATTAAAAGGCTTAAGGAAAAAGTGTGAAGCTTGGGAAATGACTCCAAGCTTGTAAATATACAACAGAAAGAAGAAGCCTAGAAGAATCAAAGAATGGGTGAAAGGATAAAATTTCTTGAAAAATACTTGACCTTACAATAGCCACTAGGACAAATAAAGGAGATGCTCTAGTCCAACATCATTGACTCTGTCAATGATGTTTGGTCATCAATACAAGTAATTTTTTAGCAGACTAAACTGGTGAAAGTGGCCACTGAAGCCATTCAAAAGACAAGAGGAGATCTGGGAGGCCAGCCTGAGGAGGCCAACCAGCTGATAAAACTCTTGACCAGCAAGAACATGTATCAGCTAGATGAACTGGGCATAGAAGATAGAATAGGGACCATCATAGAAATCAAAAGGGTTCTTACTAAAAGGAACCTTATGCTCAATCTGGAGAAGAAATGCGAGAGCATGCAAGTTGATATTGATAGGTTCATGACAAAGTTCAGAATTTTGAGGGAAAAGGGCCTTCCCAATCCTATGGCTGTCCATGACAAGCTTATGACCCAAGAGGACTATGTGGATAGACTGAACGAGTTGGCTAAGGACCAAGCTAGTACCTCAGGGGTAAAATATTTACCCATAGGGAAGGTATTGTACGACAATCTGGAAAATCCGTTCTTCCTAGAGAAAGAAGTAAAGGAGCTGTTCGTAAATAAACCAATTTTTGCCAAGTAAATTGAAGCCGATGAGATATATTGAAATATATTGAAGGTAAATTTACCTGAAGATGAATGGTGGGTAAAATTAACAGATTCACTCTAAAGTTACTTCAGTAAATCCATATGGAAACCAGGTAAAACAGGGTCAAATTGTAACAGGTAAAAAGTATCAAAAGGTTGAAGAAATAAAGTGATTCTAGTGCACAGGTATTAGCCAACTAAAAGAGCCGAATTCGAACTACAACAGCTAGCACAATCTTAATAAAAGGGATAACAAGAAAGCAGTTTTCCATCTCTCTCTGTCTTCATGCTTGAAGATATTTTTAATTTCCTAGAATAATTCTCAAACTGTTATAAGATATTTTGTAATATTATTTGTATAAATAATTCGTATTTCGAAGTAATTAGTGTGGATTCAAAGACATTTCTGTAGAATTTTCTTATCAAGTTAAGGAGTTTTTATAATAAAGATTGGTTTGGCTTGTTGGATCATGAAATAAACTTAAAGACATTTGACAGGATTCTTGTGCACAATTGAAATGAAATAAGTATTATCTCTCATGTTTATTATTGTTTTCACTTCATGTTTATAAATAATCACATGTGTTTCAATGAAATATGAATGGTAAACTAGGAATAGTATTTCAGAATTAGCTTGAAAGCTCTTTGTCTTGACTATTTACTTTCTTTTTGTTTTCTACTAAACTATCCTAGTCTGGGAATTCTTAATTGCTCCCTTACTTTTGTAGTTTACCCACTTTGGTCTATAGTAAAGGATTCCTAGTTGCCCTTTGCTACTGATCTCCTTCTGTTCTTCATCTTGGTCCCAGTTTAAGGATTCTTCATTGCCCTTTCACCCCCTGGTTAGGACTACCCCATCCATTTGAACTTCTAGATTTGCTTTTGGTTGTGCTAGCTGATGAGCCCCAATTTTTGGTAACAATTCGGGCTCATTTGGCCTACTTACCTTGCTCAACCCTTCATCTTTTATCACTAATGCATTCATTTATTGGTATATTCGTGTTATTTGTAGGAAGAAGGGCAGGCATTATATCTATGTGGCTAATACATGATGATTTCAGGTTTTTTGGCATTAAAGGGAGCAAAGACCACGTAGAAGGAGACAAGGAGACAGCAAAGGTGGCATTGCAGGTTTATAGGGAGGTTGTCTACAACCTTAAATGACCTCCCTCGTGATCACCACCCTAACTCCGAGCTCCAACAACTCTCCCCACCGAGCTTAAAGGCAGCCAACGGATTCTACAGGAACAACAGTTTACAGTAGTTTAACTTTCAGTTGGACAACCAAGCTCCACGTATTGAGGAAGCCAGCTGGATCCTCATCATGTATAAATATTAAGGCCGTAGCCTTTGATAGGAGCTTTTTGAACTTTTGAACTACTGTTGCAATTTCTAAGCACGAGCTACAGCTCGGTTTTTGCTTTTTGTAAGCCAGTTTTGGCATGATGTTAGACTCATGATTATTCAATAAAGGCAGGCAGCTTTGGATTCAATTCTGAGTTTTTAAGGGAGCTATAGCTCTCAGGTTAGCGCCCAACCTGAGAGAAATAGACCTCCTTTTCCTTGTATTGTTATTTTTCTTTCCTTTCATCGCTTTATTCCTCTGTTTTGACATGCATTTGGAAATTACAGTCTACTGATTTGATTTCTTTTATGTGATTGAGTAGGATTAGTTTACGGTTCAAGTGCTTTTAGTTGCTTAGATTAGAGTAGGAGGATCAAAATTCATTAGAACTCCAAGAAAAGGTTGACAATGCACTCACTGCCATCTCTGTTTAGAGATTGGGGGTGAAGACCATACCAACCACAAAAAAATGCAGTCTTATACTTTCATTCAAGCTGCAACACAATCATTTCAATTGTAGATCCATCCATGCATTTTGATCTTGAGCAGTACTTCTTCATTCCAACTCCATGCACGATTCTTCTCTGAAGTTTACATTGTTGTTCGTTGATTGAATAACACAGTTAGGATAGGTTGATGAATTCTCGGTTTTGTGCATATTTGTTTCCTTTACACTGCGTTTTATCACTCCGTTATCTTCTTCTTCTTCTCAACCGCGCCTAAAGTCACCTACCCATCCTCTGTTCAGCTCGTTTTCCTTACAACACTTCTACTGTTCACGTAGCTCCATCTTTTTGGACTTTTCATTTCTTCCACCCTTCTATCCACCAACCAACTGTACCCACTCTTTCCTCATCTCATATCTCTGTCCCTGAGCCATCATAAGCTCCCTTTCCATCCTACCTATCCACCCATAAAGCCCTTGACCAGCAAGAACATGTATCAGCTAGATGAACTAGGCATAGAAGATAGAATAGGGACCATCATAGAAATAAAAAAGGTTATTACTAAAAGGAACCTTATGCTCAATCTGGAGAAGAAATGCGAGAGCATGCAAGTTGATATTGATAGGTTCATGACAAAGTTCGGAATTTTGAGGAAAAAGGGCCTTCCTAATCCTATGGCTGTCCATGACAAGCTTATGACCCAAGAGGACTATGTGGATAGACTGAACGAGTTGGCCAAGGACCAAGCTAGTACCTCAGGGGAAAAATATTTACCCATAGGGAAGGTATTGTATGACAATCTGGAAAATCCGTTCTTCCTAGAGAAAGAAGTAAAGCATCTGTTCGTAAATAAACCAATTTTTGCCAAGTAAATTGAAGCTGATGAGATATATTGAAATATATTGAAGGTAAATTTACCTGAAGATGAATGGTGGGTAAAATTAACAGATTCACTATAAAGTTACTTCAGTAAATCCATATGGAAACCAGGTAAAACAGGGTCAAATTGTAACAGGTTAAAAGTATCAAAAGGTTGAAGAAATAAAGTGATTCTAGTGCACAGGTATTAGCCAACTAAAAGAGCCAAATTCGAACTACAACACCTAGCACAATATTAATAAAAGGGATAACAAGAAAGCAGTTTTCCATCTCTCTCTGTCTTCATGCTTGAAGATATTTTTAATTTCCTAGAATAATTCTCAAACTGTTATAAGATATTTTGTAATATTATTTTTTTAAATAATTCATATTTCGAAGTAATTAGTGTGGATTCAAAGATTGGTTTGGCTTGCTGGATCATGAAATAAACTTAAAGACATTTGACAGGATTCTTGTGCACAATTGAAATGAAATAAGTATTATCTCTCATGTTTATTATTGTTTTCACTTCATGTTTATAAATAATCACATGTGTTTCAATGAAATATGAATGGTAAACTAGGAATAGTATTTCAGAATTAGCTTGAAATCTCTTTGTCTTGACTATTTACCTTCTTTTTGTTTTCTGCTAAACTATCTTAGTCTGGGAATTCTTAATTGCTCCCTTACTTCTGTAGTTTACCCCCTTAGGTCTATAGTAAAGGATTCCTAGTTGCCCTTTGCTACTGATCTCCTTCTGTTCTTCATCTTGGTCCCAGTTTAAGGATTCTTCATTGCCCTTTCACCCCCTGGTTAGGACTACCCCATCCATTTGAACTTGTAGATTTTCTTTTGGTTGTGCTGGCTTACCTTGCGAACTCTTCCTTTAGTGATCGATCTGATCCAGTTAAGCCACTCTTTGATTGAATCCATAGACCAATGGCTTAAATGCCTGCTCTATCCATCTGTTCCTAGAATTCCACCACCCAATCAAAATCAAAACCTTATGACCACTAAGAACTAGCATAAAATCACACGAAAACAAAGTAAAATTATAAAGAGAGAGCCCTCCCTGAAATTAGGTTGGCTAGAACCTGAGTCTAAAAGATTAGGTTTGTGGTTACCTCAGATTATTCTTTATTTTTATAACTTCTAGGGAAGACTTCTGAGTGATAACACATTCCACCTTCAAAAGTGGCTGAAGAATATAATGGTAAAATGAGAAATATGAATGCACCATCATATTTGTGACGTCAAATAGTGCAAAATTGACTCTTGAATTTTTGAATTCCGAGAAATTGAAAATTTGGAGCTTAAGCAATCTTTTATATTCCCCCTAGATTCCTCAAAGTTTCCGCTCCATTGGTAGACAAGAAATCTGCAACTCAAAAGGAAAATATGATCTTGCCATTTTGATCCCTATGGAAAACTGTGAAAAACAACTATAAACTTCACTATATTCCAACATGGAGAAAAATTACCTCCTTGGGAAAATTTCAAGAATTATGGTTTCGCTCCCTGTTTCTACAACCATAATGCTTCCACCTCCATACTGAAGAATGGCCAAAAAATGCATATATATGATGGAGAAATGGATAGTGCCATTACATTCGTGGTGTTGAGAAGTGCTTAAACCATATAAAATTTTTCAAATTCTGAAAAAGTGAAAATTCGGCCCTCCTGTAAAATTCTACCTTGAAGTACATGCACTGCATTCGACTGCGTTAGCGCATTGAAAAACTGTGTTTAAATCAAAAAATAATCGGCGTATTCTTCAAGGAATTTATCGTAGGGTAGTTGGTTAATATTCTGGTTAATATGGAGGAGGTCGGGTGGTCAAACCCCAACTCCTCTTTTTTTCATACCTTTCAAAAAAAAATAAAAATAAAAATTGAAGTTTCAGTTGGTTCTGGCCCGCCTTGGGTGGCCCAGCCACTATACCCACCTCCTGTCATAGCTATTATTGTAATAAATAGTGGCTGGTTTTGGGTTGGGTCTACGCCCAAAGGGTCGACCAACCCAATATACACTATGGTTAAGGTTTACATTGAGCATTTTATAGCATGCCAACATTTCAATATAGCAAAACTTAAAATATTGTTATATTTTTTTTAATATTTAGAATTCGTTGGATGGAATTTCTCATTGGTTTGGTATAAATATTACCATGAGTGATTTATTATGGTTCATATAACCATATCCCTTTTTTTTAATATTCGATGAACTATATATTTGTTATATAATTATTATTTGTATTTTTTTAATACTGTTTTGTTTTTTTGGTTATGACCTTTTGTCCTTTTATGCAGGGTTGAGAGCAATTGAAAGAACACCAAGTGTCAATTCTTGGTGGGCTGCAATGTGGGTCCCACATGCTTACTGGGATGCCATGGGGCACACTGTGGGCCCCCCTTTTCCCCTATCATGTCAAACTTTGAAGAGCTCTATCTTTCGCATACGGGCTCGGTTTGACGAACCGTTTGCACCACTGCGATTAAGACGATGAGATATTTAACATGAAATTATTTTGAATAATCCAAACACCTTGAGTTTCGATCATTCATAATTCCTCCTTGTCTTGTCTATGTCCCTCGAGCCACCTGGATCAATCCTCCCCACTGAGGAGCTTTTGGTCCTCCAAAAGCATGAAAAGTAATTTCCAACTTCTTTGTACACTGTCTGCACCACAAGCATTCTGAAAGGTATGACTTCCATATCCTCCACCTTTTTTCTTCTAAGCCTTAAGTGATGAGCCAACACGTACAACCTCTACAACCTATGGTACATTGTTTTGTAAATTACATTCTTGAATTTCATCACCAACTAATGACCCAAGCATACCACACTTGCGATGACTTTCTAACACATACTCAGTCGTCAAGTTTACATAGAAATGGACAAACTCCCCAGCTAGAAAAGCAAGGCACGCACATCATTGTTGTTTCAATAAATGATGGAAAACAAATCATCACTACAGCAATATGATTTGCAAAGATAAGGACAAACACTCTTGTTTTGACAAGTGATGGAAACATGACATCACTTTCACAGTTTAACATGCAACCTAGAATAATATCAAACATCATTGTTGCTGAACAAGTGATGGAAACACATCAATACTTTTAAATTTTAAAATTTAACAAATGATTTACAAAATCACGACCATGAAACACTAACATATCTAGAAACCATTTCTTACTTATCATGGTGAATGGGTCAGCTCCTTGTGCCACATTCGATGTTCGAACAACCATTTCATCTCGTTCATGTATAGACATTTTTTCTTTAAGGTGCTACTCTAGATGGAGCCTCCAACAAGTGGCTCTCTGATGGCCACCTCTGTTGCAATGACTGCAATACATCTTCTTCCTCCAGATCTGCTTAACCTGTTGTTGAGAGGGCCTTTCACGACTCATCCTTTTGTGTGCTGCTAGTTTTTCCAATGCTTAGAAGATGTATGGTCATGTAATCCACAAAAGGTACATGTTTTTCGATGCCATGTTTTATGTTCATCTTTAAAAACATGATTATAATTGAAATTAACAATGGAATGTCGAGAGTGGTTATACCTTTCCTTTCTATCTCTGGTGTAAGTATGGTGACGAGAGTCGGCCTCAACTCTTTCCTTGCAATGGAAGCTACCATGGGATGATAGGGATGTTTTCCCATCATTCTCTTTCCTCTACAATTTTGAAGATGTCTCGAAAGATTATCACACCTTTGAGTATTCGCCTTTCATGTATCTCAAGCCTGGAAATTGAGGTCTCTTCAAAACCTCCAGTGGTTGCGTTATGCCTTGGTTATTAACACCAAGTTATTCTTCCTTCTCGTGCTTTGTCTTGGTAAGGAGCCTCATGTTTGTCCCTATAATTGGGATCTCCAAATCTCCCACAGAAATCGTACTACGTGAAGATGAAACTGAAAGGAAATCAACATCTTTTACCTCCTCTATTGATTTGGAGAGAACAAATGAGGGCTTCTTGTCATCTGTTGTTGGTGGTTCGCTAGCTGTCTCGGTGCATTCCTCAACTTTCTTTTTGACATAACCAACTCCTATCTGATGGGGTAATTCCTCCACTTTGATGGGGTTGACAATGCCCAAGCCTTTCCCTTCATACCCCATTTCCTTCAATAGTTTGGAGCAAATTCTTGTGGTATGATTTTCAAAAACATCGAAATCATCATTAGGACACATACATGAATTCATAGAATTACTTCTTACCTCACATGGGCCACACTGCAGTTTTTCCAAGGCATCATCGTTTCCTTGAAGTTGTCGTAGCAAACTATGTTTTTCCTCTTTCTCTTCGTGTAGACAAATCTTCAATTCAACGTTCTCTATTTGAAGATTATGTTTGTTGTGCTTCAATTTTTCTAGGGCCTCTTCCATGGCTTGCAACTAAAGTTGTAATTTCTCATTTTCCTCTATCTCTTTCTGTAGAGTTTCATACATTATTTCCACTCTTTTGGAAATTTTGAGCATGGTCTCGTACATCACTTTTTCATCCTCTATCGTTGCACATTCCATTTTTCATGCTACAATTCACATGAATGCAAAGAGTGCACTCATACCACTTGATCTAGGTCTGGGTGTGACAAAGGACCCTTCTAAGACCTTTTGCTTTCATGATGTGTTAAATTGAATTTTTAAAAGAACATAAATGGATACATGTGAATTCTGTAAAGAAGAGGAACATGTCAATCATCATCAACATAAGAACATAAGCCGTTGCTAAAGGAGTTCATCCAGGAGGGACTACGTCTTCGGGCCCGGTGTCAATATGGTGTAGGTCGTTGCATTAAGTGTTGTCAATAGTGATGATGTACATAGAGGTGATGTTGCTATCATACAAGGAAAATCCCTCACACAGGAGTGGCTCCAAGAGATGTTCCACTACAGGAACTCTCAGTCAAAAGACTCCTATCAGTATGACACAAAAATTATGCATGATGATCATCCAGCCAACATGGCATAAAAGGGATCTCAATGCAAACATGCATGGAAACAACATGATTATCCCGTAAACATAGAAAAAATGGATCTCAGCACACAACATGATGAATCATGAAAACAAGTACATCACATAGATGATTCCGCATCACATCGAGTAGGAATCGTGAAAATAAGTAAGAAACAAGATCCCAAATCGAACATCAAACAGGGATCTGTGCAGCACAATGCATATCAAAACAACTACATGAACACGCTGCATATACCTCACATCTATGGGCCATCTGAAGAAGAGGACGTCAAACTAATAAAGTTGTTCATGCCATCGATCTCACGACATCAATCGCATGGAAATGGATGCTCGCACACAATAGGGCTTAAGGAATCTTTTAGATTCCCCTTAGATTCCTCAAAGATTTTTCTCCATGGGTGGACGCGAGATCTGCAACTCAAAAGGTGAATCTAATGTGGCCATTAAGAATCCCTATTGAAAACTATGAAAAACAACTAGAAACTTGACTATATTTCGACATGGAGAAAAATTACCTACTCAGGAAAATTTCAAGGAGCATGGTTCCACTCCCTGTTTTTGCAGAGATCATGGTTCCACCTCCATACTGAACGATGGCCAAAAAATGAACTCTAATGGAGAAAAAGATAGTGTTATTGTTTTTTTGGCATCAAGAAGTCCTGAAACCATATAAAATTTGTCAAATTCTAACAAAGTGAAAATTCTGCCCTCCTGCAAAATTCTGCGTCGAACTACGTGCACTGCATTCCTTTGCCTGAGTGCATTGAAAAACTGCATTTAAATAAAAATTTCATTGGTAGATTCTTCAAGGAAGTCATTGTAGGGCATTTGGTTAATAATCCAGTTAATATGGAGGAGTTTGGGTGGTCAAACCCTACCTCCTTTTTTCATACCTTTCAAACAAAAAAAAATTAAAAATTGAAATTTCGGTTGGGTCAGACCCGCCTTGGGTGGCCCACCCACCGTACGCACCTCTTGTCATAGTTGTTCTTGTAATAAATGGTGGCTGGTATTGGGTTGGGTCGATGCCCCGAGGGTTGGCCACCCAATATACATTATGGTTTAGGGTTTAGGTTGAGCATTTTATAGCATTCCAACCTTTCAATGTAACAAAACTTAAAACTTTATTATATGTTTTTTGATATTTAAAATTAGTTGGATGGAATTTCTCATTGGTTTGGTATAAATATTATCGTGAGGGATTTATTATGGTACATATAACCATATCCCCGTTTTTTTAATATTCATTGAACCATATATTTGTTATATAGTTATTATTTGTATTTTTTTAATACATGTTTTGTTCTTTTTTTTAGGAATTTTTGTCTTTTTATGGAGGGTTAAGAGGAATTGAAATAACACCGAGTGTAAATGATTGATTAGCTGCCATGTGGGTCCCACATGCTTACTAGGATGCTATGTGGCACACTGTGGGGCCCCTTTTTCCCCTGTCATGTCAAACTTTGAAGAGCTTTATCTTTTGCATATGGTATAGGTTTGCTGAACTCTTCACACTGCCATGATCACGACGATGAGGTATTTATCATGAAATTGTTTCATAAGTCCTCCTTGTCGTACGCATGTCCCTGGAGCCACCTGAATCATCTCTCTTCAGGTACATTGGCTGAAGTTAAATTATCTAGGGCCTGTTACATATTAAAGGTCTAGCTTGGTGAGGGGAGATGTCGGTGTCAACAACATTTCCCCATTCAGTACTCTGGTTATAAAGAGATAGCCATGGAGCAACCAGATAAGGCAATGGTTATCTCAAGTTTTTCTTAATGATCTTGTTCAAAAAATTGAAATGTCATAGCCAAGTAATAGATTGTTCAAAATATACTTAATCTCAAATGTATGATTTTAGTTTTTTACATATCAAATTTGATTATGAATACAAGACATTTCTCTCGCACTCCAACAACCAGCGCCCTTTGGATAATTAAGAAGCCTCCAATCTCACAAAAGTTTAATGCGCCACCTAAATAAGGAAATGGTGACCTCCCCACTTTGATGTCATCATATAAATATATGGAAGCCTTTCAAAACTTGGGTGCTTAACCTCATATTGAGTAATGGAGCAATGAGATAAGGAAGTGGTTATCTCAAGTTTTTCTTAATCCTCTTGTTCAAAAAATTGAAACCAATCACTGCCAAGTAATATATTGCTCAAAATATGCTTACTCCCAAATGTATGATTTTAATTTTTTACATATCAAGTTTGATTTTGAATATTCATTTGTGTTATTTCCAAGATAGGTTATGCAACCGGTAGCAAAGCTTGGGTTTTTTATCACCTTAACATAAGTAGGTGGTAATGTACCAAATTCTAGAGTCTCTTTTGCTGCTTCATCTGATAATGTTGCTAATGAGTGGCAGACAATATTTACCATTTACGAGGATGGATTTCTCCATTAATTGTGTGCCACTCTCATACAAGCATGAGATGCTCCTACTAGTAAGTTTCATTACATAAAAGTGTTGGGTGTGTATTTTATGTTGTATTTCTTTTAAAATGTTGCAAATCTTATTAGGAACCTATAGTTTTACCATGACTTAATAGTTCTGCACCATAGGCACCATTCTTACTGTGGTGTGGGAAATCAATTAGAAACTATGGTTTAGAAATTCACTATTTTCTAATTTGTGATCACCATTTTCTATAGCTTAATAGCTATTCTCATACATGCCCGAATGACCTGGATCATTTTCATTTTGTGTTTTCTAGCAATTTCAGCTTACCATGGCATTATATATTAATCTTGTGCTTCTATTTAGAGAAAAAATTCATGACAAAGTACTTTGAATCTTAGATTGGCAGCAATAATCCAATGACCAAGTACTACACTGCTCTAGGTTTCAATTTCTACTTCTTATGCATGACCCCAATCCACCTAACTGATAAAATTATCTTCTATTATTACTTCATAGATTATTTCTAGGGAGAACTCTATATATGAACAAAGCTCTTGTTTCCTTTAGATTGTTCTTAAATGCTAGTAAGTTCTCAAGTGTTTCAATGACAAAGTGCCTTTTATAAATTGTTGTAGGGAACAAAAGGTTGTTGACTTGATAGCAGTTGTAGGCATCCTACAATACATTTCTTGTGAGTTTTTATTTTTGGCTTCTGATCATGTAGCCTTTAAACTTTTTTATGGTTAATAGAATGGATTGTAAGTTGGAATATGGCCAGTATTGTTCATTTTTCTAATTATAGATGGGGTTCTCAAGGTGCTACAAATAATAGTAGGGTTATCATTCCACGCAACTATTTTTGCTATCTTAAAAGAATTTTTGTTGCAGTGAATGAAAAATTCAAATGGTTATGCTATTTTTCAAACCATCCTAGAGATTCAACAACAAGATCAACATCAAACAAACCTACACAACCATTTGGTTTTGTAGAACATCAACAAGAATTTTAGGGGTTAAGGAAGAGGAATATTGATGAGGGAATTAAAGACTTCCATTGAAATATTTGTAGTATAAAATAGCCATAGAGATAAAATAATTCATCAACTCCATCCCCTCATCTCTATTATCACCTCTACAACAATCATCTTCTAAATTTTCTCGTGGACAAGGGCCTGGTAAATATCAATGGTCTATATTGGAGAGGCTAGATGTGGGTGTCAGAAACATTTCTCCATTCACTACTCCTATTACAAATAGATTACTATGATCCCAAAGTACTTGATCCCTTCTAGGATTGCAAGTACCATGCCAAAGCACGTCCGCTTGGGACAAACAATTTCCAATACCATGGTATAAACAAAGGCCTAGTCTTACAAAGGAGGAAATACTGTCAGAACAAAAACTTAAAGAGTTTCTATAAAATGTTGAAGAAAAACTATCAAAGACAGCAACACCTTCAAACTAAATTCTCACAACGCCATCACCAATACTTCATAGACTAGGTGGTACTAATCTAAATATTGTTCCAAATTCAGGATCTTTCCCTAGCACTCCAAGAAACACCTCCCTCAAGACAACTAGGATGTCTCATATCTCACAAAAACTTCATGCACTGCCTAAACCAGGATATGGCTACCTCCCCCCTAAACAAGGATATGGCTACCTCCCCCCTTGATGTTATTAGAGAAATCTGCGGAAGCCTTTCAAAACTTGGGTGCTTAACCTCATATTTAATAATGGAGCAGTCAGATAAGGCAGTGGTTATCTCAAGTTTTTCTTAATCCTCTTGTTCAAAAACTTGAAACCAGTCATACCCAAGTAATATATTGTAGAAAATATACTTACTCTCAAATGTATGAGTTTGATTTTTTACGTATCAAATTTGATTTTGAATATTGATTTGCGTTATTTCCAGGATACGTTATGCAACCAGCAACAAATCTTGGGATTTATATCATCTTCAAAAAAGTAGGTAGTAATCTACAAAATTCTGGAGTCTCTTCTATGACTTCATTGATAATGTTGCTAATGAGTGGCAGACAGTATTTACCATTGATGAGGATGGAGTTCTTCATCAATTGTGTGCCACTCTCATACAAGCACAATATGCTCCTCTTAGTAAATTGCATTACATAAAAGTGTTGGGTGTGTATTTTATGGTGTTATTTAAAATGTTGTATTGTTTTTAAAATGTTGCAAATCTTATTAGGCAACTAGGTATTTACCATGACTTAATAGCTCTGCACCATACACACCATTCTTACTATGGTGTAGGAAATTGTTATGAACCCAGCTCAAGAAAAGATAGAAAAGATAGATCAACGCCTTAGAATTCAGCCTCTTCGAGGGGGCAACCTCCTTTACATTACATAAATGAACAATTCTTGGATGATACAAATGACAAAACCTCCTTTCTATATATAGGAGTCTAGGGAGCCACAATATAATCTAGCCGACCTAACAATAATAATATAAAGCCACAAAAGTAACAATAGAGGGATTCTATGGGACACAGAAATAGCAATATGGGGGTAATAGGGGCACAACAATATAAATAAGGGGTATAACTACAATAGTAATGGGGTAATCACTAGTATTATAGGGACCCAACATGCCCCTCTCCTTCAAAAAAATTGTTTTCCTCAATGCTTGAGTAGTTCTGGATACTTCTGCATAAATTCTCATCCTCCCATGTGGAATCTTCAGCGGGATAAGTTCTTCCACTTGATAAGATACTCTGAAATTGATCGATTTCGTAGCTGTCGAGTTCTTGTTTCTGTGACTGCTTCCGGTTCCAATATAATTTTTCCTTCCTCGTCAAGTTCTGGCAATATTGTTTGAATTGGGAGCTTGTCACCTATAACCTTCTTTAAACATGAAACATGGAAAACTGGGTGCAATCGAGAAGCTGCAGGAAGCTCCAATTTGTATGCCATAGTACCAATCTTTTTCAACACCTTGTACGGACCATAATACTTTGGTGATAATTTATTATCCTTCTTAGCTTGCTTTAGGGACATTTGCTTATATGGTTGTAGCCGTAGGAATACCCAATCACCTACATCAAAACTTCTTTCACTGCGATGTTGATCTGCCTGTTGTTTCATTCTATTTTGTGCCAACACGAGGTTATCCTTTAAGAGTTGGAGGACTTGTTGTTGATGTTCGATGTGATGTTCCACTGCCTGAACCTTAGAATTTTCTCTTAAATATGATGTGATGGATGGTGGTTGATACCCATAAAGTGCCATAAATGGGGTCATTTTTGTTGCTGTATGGAAGGAAGTGTTATACCACCATTCAGCCAGAGGCAACCATTTGACCCATTGTGTCTGTTTATCAGATACAAAGCAACGAAGATATCCTTCCAAACATTTGTTTACTATCTCAGTTTTCCATCAGATTGAGGATGATAAGATGAGCTATGAGCTAACTGAGTACCAAGACAAGAAAATAATTCTGTCCAAAAATTTCCAGTGAAAATGGGATCTCTGTCACTTACAATAATCTTTGGGTTTCCATGTAGCTTTTGAACTGTTTCCATAAATGCAGTAGAAACTGTACTGGCTTTAAATGGATGTGATAATGCACAAAAGTGTGCATACTTGGTAAGTCTGTCAACTACCACCATGATGACACTCTTTCCCTCAGACTTGGGTAAACCTGTGATAAAATCCATTGAAACCTCCTCCCAACGTTGGCTTGGAATGGATAAAGGTTGTAATAGACCCGGTGTCTTAATTGTTTCAACTTTATTTTGCTGGCAAACCAAACATTCCGCCACAAACTTTTGAATATCTGATTTAAGGCCATCCCAAAAAAATTCCTTCTTAACCCTGTGGTAAGTTTTTAAAAATCCTGAGTGCCCTCCTAAGGGAGAAGTGTGCAATTCCATAAGAATCTTTTGTTTTAGCTGGGAATTCTTACAGAGGTATAAGCGATCTTTGTACCATAACGAATCATTTTTCCAGCTAAATGTATCAGAAGTACTGGAATCTTGTTGTAGCTTTCGAATAAGTGCCCACACTTCTTCGTCATTCTTCCATTCCTCCCTTGCTTCGTTTATCCAATCTGGTTGGATAATAGAAATGGCACACAACAATGCTTCCACATCCTCATCCTTTCTTGAGAGTGCATCTGCCACCACATTTTGCTTCCCTTTTTTGTAGATGATTTCAAAGTCATAACCCAACATCTTTGTGACCCACTTTTGTTGCTCTTCAGAGGATAATCTTTGTTCTAAAAAGTATTTAAGGCTATCATGATCCGTTTTTACCTTGAAGTGTCTTCCCATTAGGTAGGGTCGCCATTTCTTAAGTGCATGGAGTATTGCCAACATTTCCTTCTCATAAATAGCTTTGCTTAAAAACTTTCCCTTGATTGGACGACTTTCAAAAGCAATGGGTCTTTCATCTTGCATTAGAACAGCACCAATTCCATTTCCTGAAGCATCACATTCCACAATAAAGGTTTTTGTGAAGTCCGGTGTAGCTAAGACGGTGCTTGGCACATTGCCTCTTTAAGATGTTCAAAGGCCTTTGTTGCTTCGGAGTCCATGAAAATGAATCTTTCTTCAATAATGTTGTTAGAGGTGCTGCTATTCTCCCATAATTCTTAACAAACTTGCGATAATACCCTGTCAACCCAAGAAATCCTCGCAGATGCTTTATGGATGTGGGGATTTTCCATTCCTTAATGGCTTTAATTTTGCTAGGGTCTACCTTAACTCCTTCATGAGATACAATATGACCCAAATATTCCACCTCCTGGACTCCAAAGAAACATTTGGATCTTTTTGCATATAATTGTTTCTCCTCCAATAGTTGTAGCACCCTGTCAACATGTTCAACATGATCCTTCCAAGACTTGCTGTAGATTAGTATATCATCAAAAAATACTAACACAAATTTTCTAAGGAATGGTTTGAAAATTGAATTCATCAAACCTTGAAATGTTGAAGGTGCATTGGTAAGGCCAAAAGGCATGACCAAAAATTCATAATGACCCTCATGAGTTCTAAATGCCGTTTTCGGAATGTCTTCAATCTTCATTCTGATTTGATGATATCCCGAACGAAGATCCAACTTGGTGAAGTAAATTGATCCATGCAATTCATCCAGTAATTCATCAATAACAGGAATGGGGAACTTATCTTTAATAGTGAGCTTGTTGAGCTCCCTATAATCTGGACACATGCGCCATGATCCATCCTTCTTGTGCACCAATACTACTGGAGCTGAGAAAGAACTTTGACTCGGTTGAATTATACCAGCCTCTAGCATTTCTGCAACCATACGTTCAATTTCACTTTTTTGGACATAGGGATATCTGTACGGCCTGATGTTTGGAGGAACACTTCCTGGAATCAGATGAATAGCATGATCATGATCACGCATAGGTGGGAGACCCTTGGGAGTCTCAAATACCTTGGAATGATTGTCCAGACTTTTTGGAGATCTGGAGAAATAGATGATTCCAATGTGGAAACATCTAGCGAACATAATTGTGCAATTACACCTCTTTTCTCTTTTTTAGAAGCTTTGTCATACCATTAGAGCTGATTATCTTTCCTGGTTTCCCTGCAATACCCCTTAATTCAACTTCCTTTCCTTCCGTAGAAAATTTGATGAAAAGTTCTTGAAAATTAAAAGCTATTGTACCCAAGGATTGTAGCCATTGGACTCCTAGTACAACATCAGCACCTCCCATTGGAATGGAAAGCATTGGGCTAGTCAATACATATTCTCCCATGGATAGCTTGATATTATGGCACTTTCCAGAGCAATTTATTGTTCCTCCATTTGCAATCATCACTTGACACTCTGGTGCTGGATATAGGAAGCAATTCAATTCTTTTGCTACCCTACAATGAATAAAATTGTGGGTGCTTCCTGAATCAATCAACACTATTACCTTTTTCTTCTTGATTTGTCCTTCTATCTTGATGGTTTGAGGAGTGGTAATTCCCGCCAATGCATTACAAGATATGGTCGGATTTATTTGTTCTTCATCTAGGCTTTGTTCCTGAAGTATATCTTCTTCTTTTGACCTTTCTTGCTCCTTTTCTTCTTCCTCTTCACAATCTATGTAGAATAATTTCTTCTCAGCACACTTATGACCTTTTGTGTATTTGCTATCACAACTGTAACAAAGCCCTTTTGCTCTTTTTTCTTCCAATTGTTGTGGTGTCAACCTTATAGGTTGTGGAAGACTAGGGGCAACAACACTTCCATCTTTATAGTTGTGAGTGGTATGCTTCCTGGTTGCCATAATTTTTCTTTCCATTTTACTTGCTAACCTCAATGCCTTCTCTAAAGACCCTATGAACACATCAATCCTATGCTCCTCTAGAATATATTTTACCCTTACGTTCAATTTTTGGAACTCCTCAATGTGCTCCATTACTGAACCCTTTTGTTTGAGACTTATCAATTGGCTAAAAAAAGTGTTGCTTTTTGTATCTTCATAATGTGCTATCAATTCTTCCGTAAAAATTGCCCAAGTGATAAATTGTTTACGAGAGCAAAGCCATTGATACCATACAAACTGATTTGGTTCCAAATAACAGTTGCCATACGTACCTTTTGTGTGTTTTGCACATTATTGAGATCGAAGAATTGCTCCATCTGTAATATCCATGTGGCGGGATCCTTGCCATCAAACTTCCTCATATCGATTTTTTGGAATATGGTGATTCTTCGATCCAACATTAGCATCTATGGATCATGATTAACATTTCTTTTGTTCTCATCATGAGTTTCCTTTACTACCTTTTCACCATTAGTGACCCTTTCTTGTAGCAACTTCTTCAATTCTTCCATGTCTGTCTTCATATCTATCTTCAAATCTGCCATGTCTCTCTTCAAATATGTCTTCGAACCATCCATCTTAGCTTCCATGCCCTTTATATTAGATTCCACGACATTTATCTTAGATTCCACGCCACTTATCTTAGCTTCTGTTAGCTTTTGTGGCTTCTGTTAGCTTTTGTGAGCGTGACATTTGTTGCACTTGTTCTTGTAATTTTGATAGATTATGTAGCATTTCTTCCTCTTCTTCATGAGTCATGCTAGAGCTTTTAGGTTCCTTACTAGGTGTTTTCATTTTCTTTCCTCGGGGCATCAGTTACCGATAATAATGCTTTACTATGCCCTTTGAATTCCGTTAAACCAAGCTTACACAAAAATTAAAAAAAAAAAACTACACACCTTTTTTCACTTTATAGAAGCCTGATATTGAATCTGATGTATCTCTGTAATTTGGGATCATCCAGTTCTAAAATTGCTACCTGTAGTAGCCTTCTGCGTCCTCTTTCCAATGCCACAAGTCTAAGCCAAATTGGATTCTCCAAGGAAG